>QNUK01000148.1:827500-1270000 GCA_013621035.1 Clarias magur | reverse complement strand
TAATGAATTATGTTTTCCATATGAAATAAATGGTAAAATATGTATTTATTAGCAGTACTGTGGCATAGGGAGGCCAAAATAAATACAAAACTGTCCTAGGCAGATGTCAGACACACACACACGCACACACACACACATTCTAGCCGTCATTTGAGTTTACTAACACACACTCTTTGCCTTACACAAATGCTCCTTAATGTTAAATGTATATAAATATTTATTGCACAATGCACAGGGTTGACCCCGGTTCTGTTGTTACCCCACCCCAATTCTCACTTAAGAAAAAAGGGGTAGATCACTGCTCTAACTTGCTTTATTTTAATGTAATCTAGGTTATATAACCAACCAGCAATAGAATTTTTAAATAATGATCATTTTCCTAAACGATGCAGAATGACTCTATATGCAGACCCGATGGTGCATTTTTTATTTGAGGAAAGTAATTTCATTAAACAGAAATATTAATTCACTAAGGAATGAAAGTATCAGTGTCCTGTGTGAAACAGATTATGACATGTGTGCAGCAGTTCAGGACTCGAACCTGCAGAATTAGATTATCTTTAAGCACCTGGTGCTAAGCTGCGTTTCTGATGTGCATCTTAACAAAATCACGCATCAGGAGACGGGAGCTTTTACACATTTAGCAAAAAAAGTCTGAACAATGCTAAGAAAAGCTTGTAATAAATCTAAGCCAAGTCATTTGATTGAGACTGCGCATGCGCCGCTATGGATGGCGTCAGCGCTAAAACCCCAGCGCAGCTGATAAATACAGTTAGATTTTTCAGGATGTAAATGTCAAGTCAGAGAATGAACTGTTTTAAATTCATATCCATATCATCCCACCGTCCCCTTAGGTATTTAGCCCCCTAGGCGACACCTATGCCCCGAGCCTGCCCTGACAGTGCAGATTGGATAATAAATAACAGAAGCACTGGTTACAGCAGATGTTTAATTTATGTCCATTTCAAAAAGTCAAGATCAATAGCTGCATGTATTAGACACATGACTTATAAACCGTCTTATGGACTTGACGTACACAAATACTTTCCATACGTCATCGTCATGGTTCATGGTTCTTATTTTCTGTGTATAAGCAACCTCAATAAACAACCACTACAGTAAACTAACACATGCAGCTAAATCCAGGATACTGTACAAGACACAGTAAGCAATATATTTACAGTATATATAGTCATAATATACAGTCATGGGTATCAAAACAATAGCTGGAGTTTAGTGTTATGAGCTAGCCACATGGTGTGGACATCACCAACAATCAGAATTCCTTCTTTTTTCCTCTCCGTATACAGAACTACTATCACTGTAGTTTTGCTACCGGCCAGTTGTCTGGTTTAATTTTAAGCTGCTGCTTTAGTAGTATGTTAATTTTAAAAATATTTGTTATTTGTTGTTTTGAAGCTGAAATGCACCTGGCTTCCCTTGCCATAGTTCTGAGAGATCACATTTTGAATGCCTCATCTGATTGGTCAATCCTTAAACTCTTTTTTTCACCCATTTTGGACTGATAATAGGAGTGCAATACCGCGTTTCACCACTCCTTTACTACATAGTATTTAGGGAGGCGCTGTTTCACTAAAATTTTAAATACTCATTGAAGAGATGGCAAGATGGCTGTCGGGAACAGGGCAGAAGAGTTTATCACTGCGACAAAACGGATAAACTGAGTGTTTCTTTTTAAATGAGTAACAAAGTACAGTTTAAAATAAATAGGCCTTCCTTTGATATCTGCTCATCACCACAATCATCAACAACATGTATATTAAAGTCACAGTATTTTGTTGGTCCTCCTCACCACTAATGCAAAACAATGATCTCAGGTTTATTTTAATTTCCACTGTAAGGTTCTTTCAGATTGTGTTGTCGAGAGATGGAACTGTTTGCTGGTTGTGTCATTAAGCTGCTCTGCCTTTCCTGAAGAAAAGCTTAACGACTCTTTGCTCTGTGCTGAAGATGCTTTATCATCTGGAATAATGACTTCATAATCACCAAACATTTTTCACTTGACAGAATGTGAAAAGTGTTTAAAATCTCAGCTTTCGTCTGAACACTGAGTGTTGAGGTAATGATCTCCATCTCCCCTCCTCCCATTCCTGCCATGAAACCCCATATCATACATGAGGGGAAATTAGATTGTGTGTCTTCTTCTGTTTCGGAACATCAGCAGACAGAAGCTCCTTGTCGAGTGCAGATTCCTGATTCATTACCTTCATGCAATCATCCACACTCCATGATGGCGTCTCTTGAGGCCATAGGGAACCTTGTTTTTTCCTCTTTTCACTCTGACCCTCTGACCCTTTGACCTTTTGACATCCTCCTTACTCTTCCCAAATATTTTCCTTTTTTACTCGCACCACATTAGTGACACGGCTGCCTGGGAAAAGGCTGCATCTTTTGCCACACTCTGTGCTGGATTACCTTCCTGAAAGAGTTTTTATAATCCTATTGTTTTAATTTATCACTCTCTCTTTAATTAGCTGACATATTGTTAAGGTCTGTAAGCTCTCTCTTTAACCGCAGACTTGTTTGCATATTTAGACTTTGTTTGCAAATTACAAGATGATTAAATTTTTTTTCCCTCTACATTTTCTGGAAAAACAACATGCCATTAATTAAAATAATTTAATTCTGTTTCTTTCAGATGTATACAAGGTCAGTGTTTTTAGCTGTCAGATCTTCATTGTTTTGTGTTATATGTGTGACCTGAAAGCTGGATGTCCTCTTAGTATGGTGGACATTCCATCATTTGAGGAGGTCATGTGACAGCTGTAATGGAATATGATTGGCTGAAGATTCAAACTCTTTCATTTGTATCTTGTATAAAAGACTGGATTATGCAGAGGGCTTTCAGCTAATATAGTCTAGCGTCGCTGCTCTACCCACAAAGCCATATGTGAAAGCTCTCTCTCTCTCACACACACACACAGACAAGTTATTTATATCACACTCACGCAGTCTCTCTACATGTGATCTGTGTATCAGTGGCCCATTTTTCCGGTCAACATGTGAAGAGCAGCAGCGTGTGATTCCATGTCCTTCACCCAGCTGCCATGTCATAAACGAGTTTCCCTTCCTGTACTAGAGTGTGTATGTGTGCGCGAGCTGATCATGTGTTTCATTTATTCATTTATTTATTTTGTCTTTATCTTAGCCAATTAGCAATGTCAGCCTGAGTAACACATGTGTGGTTTGGAACATGCCTACAGTGCATATAGTGAATAGGGGGTTTGGTTTGGGATACTCCTACAGTGTATATATAGTGAATAGGGGTGTGGCTTGGAACATGCCCACAGTGTATATAGTGAATAGGGGTGCAGTTTGGGACATGCCTGAACTGTATATAGTAATTGGAGTTTGCTGTTTGGAACACGATCACAGTGTAAATAATGATTAGGGGTGCAGTTTGGGACATGCCCACACTGCACATAGTGAATAGGGGGTGCGCTTTGGAAAACCATTACAATGTATATAGTGAATAGGGGGGGTGGTTTGGGACATGCTCACAGTGTATATAGTGAATAGTCCTAAACCACACTCCCCTATTCACTATATACACTGTCAGCATGTCCCAAACCACACCCCCTATTCACTATATTTACAATCATGCTTGGCCCAAACCACACCCCCTATTCACTATATACACTGTCAGCATGTCCCAAACCACACCCCCTATTCACTATATACACTGTGAGTGTATTTCAAACCCTATTCACTATACACACTCCAATGGTTTTCCAAACCACACCCACTATTCACTATATACACTGTGAGTATATTCCAAACCGCACACACTATTCACTATATACACTGTCAGCATGTCCCAAACCACACCCCCACAGTTTATATAGTGAAGAGGGAGTGCGATTTGGAACACGCTCACAGTGTATATAGTGAATAGGCTATGTGGTTTGGTTTTTCTAGTAAAAGTAAGTTTATTAAGTGTGTGTGTGTGTGTGTGTGTGTGTGTGTGTGTGTGTGTGTGTGCACGTGAGAGAGAGAGAGAGCGAGAGAGAGATGTAACAGTGTGTAACAGTTGATTGTTTTGTGTTTGCAGGCTAAGGACAGTGATGATGATGAGGAAGTCGTTCACATCGACCGAGGAAATTTTATGGATGAGTTCTTCGAGCAGGTAAATAATCAATAGTATACTTGCTGTAAATAATAACAATAATAAACAAACCAAAACAAACAAACAAACAAACAAACACACCTCTGCTTCAGAAAGTGCAATGTTAGACATTCAGTCTGCTGTCTGTTGGGAGTACATCGTAGTGCCCTACTTCTCTTCCTCACACACACACACACACACACACACACACACACACACACACACACACACACACATGTACACACACACGCGCGCACACACACACACACACACACACACACACATGTACACACACCGCAGTACATTATGGGTATTCTGTGTACATTATGTTTACAGTGAACCTGTCCTGGTGCATTGTGGGAAATTAACTCTGAGTGTTTTGGAAATTTGCCACTATGGCTACATTGAACAGCACAAAGAGTGAGCAGATAGGAATGGGACACCACGCAGGTGTGTGTGTGTGTGTGTGTGTGTGTGTGTGTGTGTGTGTGTGTGTGTGTGTGTGTGTGCGTGTGTGACATGTGGTGTGAGGTCATGAAGAAGATAATACTGAAAAAGAATTTCAGAGTTTGTGACATTGTTTAAACCCCTCATGTCACAGCACTGCGCGCCCTGCTGGGTCTGTTTGTGTATTACAACATTATTCACATTGTACACATTTTACACCTTTAGAGGAAACATTTTACGCTTTAGTTACAGTATATAATTGGGTTTGTACAGTGTGATGTACAGTGTGAATAATGAGGTTAATGTGATTAATAAAAAAACTATTGATTAATTATAAACAAGATTAGTGAGATTAATAACAAAATATGACTTGTGGGTCAGAGATAAACCCAGCACTAATCATATTACAGGTGTAAAGTGATGTACTGTGTGTGTGTGTGTGTGTGTGTGTGTGTGTGTGTGTGTGTGTGTGTGTGTGTGCAGGTGGAGGAGATCCGGGGCTACATTGAGAAGCTGTCGGAGGATGTGGAGCAGGTGAAGAAACAGCACAGCGCCATCCTGGCCGCTCCCAATCCTGACGAGAGTGAGTACTGACTCCGTCTACCTCCAGCAGCATGTTATACACTCAAACACACCTCCCCTTAAAGACTCACACACTTCCCCTTCAAGACTCACACACTTCCCCTTCAAGACTCACACACACTTCCTCTGACAATCTGACGGACATGTAAGTATTGCCTCCCCATCAGCAATTGCACCTGAATTTATTTACTTTAGCTTTAATGTAAACAATAACAATTACATGACAATCAGATGTTAACATTTGATCTGAGATTTTTTGGAGTTAATGACCACCAAACACTGGACATTCTCCCTGCTGAAGCTCTGCCAGATGTTTACTGCAGCTTTTTTAGTTACTGCTTGTTTGACCTTCAGCAAGCGCAATGCAGCTCAGTGAGGTTCAGCTCAGATGATCACCTGGACCAGTGAAGAACATTCTTTTTCTTTTCCTTTAATACATCTTGGGTTGCTTTTGAAGTAGACATCAAAGCCTTCTACAGAGTGAAGCTCCATCCAGTGGAGTGTGAAGCATCTGGGAGCTGCCAAGTGACAAGAACAATGAACAACATTCTCATTATATTTTGGTCCTCACTGTGTATGAGATGTTGAGGATTTTGGGAGGTGGATTTGGGCATGTCAGAGGGCAGATCTTCCTAAACTGGGTTTCATTTCAGGTTTGTTTATTCATTTCAATAATTATTCTGGTCTCTCTCTCTCTCTCTCTAGCTCTCTCTCTTTTTATATTTTTTTCTCTCTCTTTTTTAAGAATTCTCTGCTGTTATTTTTCTGTTGCGTGGTGTTGTGTAGGCCGAGAGTGGGCCGTAACCACACACTTAATCTTACTGATGTGTGATTCATTTTCATATCGCGTGTGTGTGGTTACAGTACTGACTCACTGCATGCCTGCTTTTATTTTATTTTTATTGTTTTTGTTTTCCCCATTCTTCCTTCTGCTTTTCCTCCATTTTTTTACTGCATGCTGCATGAAGGACACAGAGTGAGTTCTACCACTGCAATGCACACACACACACACACACACACACACACACACACTGCAGGTGTGAGGTTCTTCTGTATCTGCCCTCATGTGTTTGACTCTTACTGTGATTTATCTATCTTTGTTTGTATGCTCACCGTCCACTTTATTAGGAACACCTTTACCCCTGCACATTCTCGCAGTTCTTCTAATAGGTGGTATCAGCACAACCCTTACAATCACGCAGATACAGGTCAGGAGCTTTGGCAAGTCTTCACATCAGACATCAGAATGGGGGAAAACTCTGATCTCCATGGTAAGGTTGTTACCATGTTTGCTGGCGTGAGAATTGCAGAAACCGTCGATCTCCTGCTGGGATGTTCACACAAAGCAGTCTTTAGAGTTCACACCAAGTGGTGTGAAAAATCAAACAAATAAATCTATATCCAGGTGGGAAGACCTAGCTGACGAGAGAGGGTCAAAGGCTGTGCTGGTCTAAGCTCTATAATAATTACTCTTTATAACCGTGCTGAGAAGAAAAAAACATTGGCTCATTTCCTAATATTTTCAGTTAAGTCATGTTAAACAGCTTAGAACACGACACTGTATCTGTGAACCCAACCTTCCTGCATGATCATAAATATTGGTGTTACATGTCCTGTTAGACTGATTGATTAAACATCTCTGAATGTCTGAGGCCTGGCTTTCACCTATGAAGACTGCTATTGTTATTGAAAAGGATAAACCAACATGAAGACCAGAGAGCCATGGAAGAAAAGCAAGCTATTTCTCCTCCTGAAGGGGAAACTGAAGGGAGAAACCTCACAAAACACACCACATGAATGAATCTGCAATACAAACCTGGAAAAGCATCAAAAGATCAGCAGTGCGGTAAAGTCATAGGCTAACCGGCTCGATGAATTCACTATGAGCAAAGGGACACGCAACCAGATATTATATTTACTTTTATTTATTATAAGTTACTTTAAAGCTGTCTGTTCCAATACCTTTGCTCAACCGAGAATTGTGAGGTCTGACACCAAACCCTGCAGTGTTCTACACTGTTAAGCACATTTAGATTTAAAGATCAGGATCAGCTGATCCATCAGACTGAATTCTGAAATTCTGAATTCTGATCCATCAGATCATTCTGATCTCAGACTGAAATGTCTTCAGTGTTGAACAAAACTGCAGGATTGATCTCGCTGTTCCAATACTTTTGGATATCAGTGTGTTTGCATATATAGATGTGTGTGTGTGTGTGTGTGTGTATGTGTGTGTGTAAACGCAATATGTTGTTTTTGCACAGATATAATATCAGACTGTGTCTAACCCTCCTGTCTGTCCGTTTGTCTGTCTTTAATTAGAAACCAAGCAGGAGTTGGAGGATCTCACAGCTGACATTAAGAAGACAGCAAATAAAGTACGCTTAAAATTAAAAGGTAATGTTTATTATTCATCATCACTGTGGTATTGCTTTAATAACTACAGTTTATAAAAGCGCTGAATTAGTACAGTGTTTTATTTTTATTTATTGATCTTATTATGGCGCTTATAATTTGTTTGATTGTACAAACATTAAATTTTTTCTTCCCTCAGCAATCGAGCAAAGCATTGAACAGGAGGAGGTGATGAACAGATCATCAGCAGACCTGCGAATCCGCAAGACACAGGTGAGGAAGTGTAGAATATAAAGACACGCAGGTGAGAACGTGTAGAGAATATAAAGGTACACAGGTGAGGAAGTGTAGAGAATATAAAGGTACACAGGTGAGGAAGTGTAGAGAATATAAAGGTACACAGGTGAGGAAGTGTAGAGTATAAAGACATAAAGGTGATGAAGTGTAGCATATAAAGACACACAGGTGAGGATGTGTAGAGTATAAAGACACACAGGTGAGGACTTGTAGGGTATAAAGTCATAAAGGTGAGAAAGTGTAGAGTATAAAGACACAGAGGTGAGGACGTGTAGAGAATATAAAGACACACAGCTGAGGACGTGTAGAGAATATAAAGACACACAGTTGAGGAAGTGTAGAGTATAAAGACACAGGTGAGAACGTGTAGAGTATAAAGACACACAGGTGAGGAAGTGTAGAGAATAAAGACACACAGGTGAGTGTAGAGTATAAAGACACGCAGGTGAGGACGTGTAGAGAATAAAGACACGCAGATGAGTGTAGAGTATAAAGACACGCAGGTGAGGACGTGTAGCGTATAAAGACACGAATGTGAGGACGTGTAGAGTATAAAGACACAGGTGAGAACGTGTAGAGAATATAAAGACACACAGGTGAGGACGTGTAGAGAATATAAAGACACACAGGTGAGGAAGTGTAGAGTATAAAGACACAGGTGAGGACATGTAGAGTATAAAGACATAAAGGTGAGAAAGTGTAGAGTATAAAGACACACAGGTGAGGACGTGTAGAGAATATAAAGACACACAGGTGAGGACGTGTAGAGTATAAAGACACACAGGTGAGGAAGTGTAGAGTATAAAGACACAGGTGAGAACGTGTAGAGTATAAAGACACACAGGTGAGAAAGTGTAGAGAATAAAGACACACAAGTGAGTGTAGAGTATAAAGACACAGGTGAGGACGTGTAGAGTATAAAGACACACAGGTGAGGAAGTGTAGAGTATAAAGACACACAGGTGAGGACGTGTAGAGTATAAAGACACACAGGTGAGGACGTGTAGAGTATAAAGACACGAAGGTGAGGACGTGTAGAGTATAAAGACACAGGTGAGAACGTGTAGAGAATATAAAGANATGAAAAAAAGAGAAACCCCGTCCAACAGACATTATGAAATGAAACAGAAAATGAATAAAGAAAAGCATTGTTCAGTGTAGTGAACGCTGTGTGTGTGTGTTTATTTACTGATGCAAAACATCTGGAAGCTAGAAAATCAGAGACACTGAGAACTAAACCTCCAACAAATAATATCAATGAACTTCCCAATCAGTGATGAAACGTTGCCTGTGTGTGTTTGTGTGTGTGTGCACAGCCATGTGCATTGCTACATAATACACTGTCTCTCTGATTGGCCGGTTTTGTGTCACATGTTCCTCTGTGCCAGTAAGAGTGAGATCAGCGCTGCTGTGTTAAAGCCTGTTATTAATACATAATAAAGTTTTATTGTACAAAATTCACTTGTTACAGTGCAAAAGTATTCATATCCCTTTTTGTCACATTACAACCATAAACGTAAATGCATTTTATTGGGATTTTATGTGATAGACGAACACAAAGAGGCACATAACTGTGAAGTGGAAGGAAAATGATAAATGGTTTTCAAAACCTTTTACAAATAAATATCTGTAAAGTGTGGTATGTGTTTGTGTTCAGCCACACTGAGTCAATACTTGGTAGAAACACCTTTCCCTGCAGTTACAGCTGCAAGTCTTTTGGGGTATGTCTCTACCAACTTTTTTGCAAAATAGCTCAAGCTCAGTCAGATTGGATGGAGAGCATCGGTGAACAGAAGTCTTGCCACTGATTCTCAATTGGATTTAGACTTTGACTGGACCATTCTAACACATGAATATAGCTATTCAATTGTAGCTTTGGCTGTATATTTGAGGTTATTGTCCTTCTGGAAGGTCTTTTGCAAGTTTCAGTCTCAGTCTTTTCTAACAGGTTTTCCTCTAAGATTGCCCTATATTTGGCTCCATCCGTCTTCCCATTAATTCTGACCAGCTTTCCTGTCCCTGCTAAAGAAAAGCATTCCCACAACATGATGCTGCCACCACCATGCAGTGTTAGTTTGCCTCCACACATGGTGTTCTGCATTTAGTCGAAAAAAATATATTGTGGTCTTATCTGATCAGAGCATCGTCTTCCATATGTTTGTTGTGTCCCCTACATGGCTTGTCGCAAACCGCAAACAGGACTTCTTAAGTCTTTCTTTGAACAACAGCTTTCTTCCTGCCACTCTTCCATAAAGGCCAGATTTGTGGAGTGCATGACTAATAGTTCTCCCACCTGAGCTGTGGATCTCTGCAGCTCCTCCAGAGTTACCATGGGCCTGTTGGCTGCTTCTCTGATTAATGTTCTCCTTGCCCAACCTGTCAGTTTAGGTGGACGACCATGTCTTGGTAGGTTTGCAGTTGTGCCAACTGCAACTCTTTCCATTTTTGGATAATGGATTAAACTGCGCTCTGCGAGATGTTCAAAGCTAGGATATTTTTTTATAACTTAATCCTGCTTTAAACTTCTCCAGGTCAGGTCTTCCCTGATCTGTGGTGTGTTCCTTGGGCTTCATGAAACACTTATGTTCTCTAACAAACCTCTGAGGGCTTCACAGAACAGCTGTATTTATACTGAAAGAAAATGACACACAGGTGGACTTTATTTACTAATTTACTAATCATTTCCACTGGATTTTAGATCAGAGGAAAAGGTGGATAATACAAATGAATGCCACACCTTTCAGGTTTTGATTGGTAAAGTTTGAAAACCATTTATCATTTTCCTTAAAATTCACAATTATGTGTTGGTCTATCATATAAAATTTCAATAAAACACTTTTACATTTTGGTTGTAACGTAACAAAATGTAACAAATTTCAAGAAGTATGAATCAGTGCTGGACTGGGACACAATTTCAGGCTGTGAAATCCCACACCAACTGAGGCCATCCTGTGCACCCAAATAAATTTAGAAACCACAGGCAGCTTTATTTTTTCCTTTTCAGATATATAGTACATATTGTAGTTTATTTATATACACACGTGGACAAAATTGTTGGTACCCTTCAGTCAATGAAAGAAAAACTCACAATGGTCACATAAATAACTTTAATCTGACAAAAGTAATAATTAAAAAAGATTCTATTAATGTTAACCAATGAAAGTCAGACATTGCTTTTCAACCATGCTTCAACAGAATTATTTTAAAAAATAAACTCATGGAACAGGCCTGAACAAAAATTATTGTACTCCTAGAAAATACTGAAAATAATGTGACCAAAGGGACATGTTAATTCAAGGTGTGTCCACTAATTAGCATCACAGGCGTCTACAATCTTGTAATCAGTCGATGGGCCTATATATAGGGCTCCAGGTAGTCACTGTGTTGTTTGGTGACATGGTATGTACCACACTCAACATGGACCAGAGGAAGCGAAGGAAAGGGTTATCTCAGGAGATTCTAAAGAAAATTATAGACAAGCATGTTAAAGGTAAAGGCTAGAAGACCATTTCCAAGCAGCTAGATGTTCCTGTGACTACAGTTGCACATATTATTCAGAAATTTAAGATCCATGGGACTGTAGCCAACCTCCCTGGACGTGGCCGCACAAGGAAAATTCATGACAAATCAAAGGGACGGATAATCCGAATGGTAACAAAAGAGCCCAGAAAGACTTCTAAAGAGATCCAAGGTGAACTTCATGCTCAAGGAACATCAGTGTCAGATCGCACCATCTGTCGTTGTTTGAGCTACAGTGGACTACATGGGAGACGACCAAGGAGGACACCATTGTTGAAAACAAATCATAAAAAAGGCAGACTGGAATATGCCAAACTACATGTTGACAAGCCACAAAGCTTCTGGGAGAATGTCCTATAGACAGATGAGACAAAATGGAACTTTTTGCCAAGGCACATCAGCTCTATGTTCACAGACAGAAAAATGAAGCATATCAAGAAAAGAACACTGTCCCTACTGTGAAACATGGAGGAGGCTCTGTTATGTTCTGGGGCTGCTTTGCTGCATCTGGCACAGGGTGTCTTGAATCTGTGCAGGGTACAATATAATCTCAAGACTATCAAGGGATTCTAGAGAGAAATGTGCTGGCCAGTGTCAGAAAGCTGGGTCTCAGTCGCAGGTCATGGGTCTTGCAACAGGACAATGACCCAAAACACACAGCTAAAAACACGCAAGAATGGCTAAGAGGAAAACATTGGACTATTCTAAAGTGGCCTTCTATGAGCCCTGACCTCAATCCTATTGAGCATCTTTGGAAGGAGCTGAAACATGCTGTCTGGAAAAGGCACCCTTCAAACCGGAAACAACTGGAGCAGCTTGCTCATGAGGAGTGGGCCAAAATACCTGCAGAGAGGTGCAGAAGTCTCACTGACAGTTACAGGAATCGCTTGATTGCAGTGATTGCCTCAAAAGGTTGTGCAACAAACTATTAAGTTAGGGGTACCATAACTTTTGTCCAGGCCTGTTCCATCAGTTCATTTTTTTATAATTCTGTTGAAGCATGGTGGAAAGCAACGTCTGACTTTCATTGGTTAACATTCATAGAATTCTTATTTATTATTACTTTTGTCAGATTAAAGTTATTTCTGTGACCATTGTGAGTTTTTCTTTCATTGACCGAAGGGTACCAACAATTTTGTCCACGTGTGTATGTCTTGTACCTCTGCTCTAGTGTTACAAATAGATCTGTCTCAACCTTGGAGCAAAACAACAGCCTCATTATAATTATAATTAGATTGGTCAGAATCTAATGACGGGTTTCCTCCCACAAAGACATGTAAGTTAGGTTAATTGGCATTCCCAAATTATGTTTGAATGAGTGTGTGTGTGCGCCGCGTGATGGATTGGCACCCTGTCCAGGGTGTACCCCACCTTGTTCCTTATGTCTCCTTTGATAGGTTCCAGGCCTCCCGTGACCTTGAATACAGGATTATAGATTGAGTGAGTGAGAATCTAACGAATTAGAATGACACCCAAATTAGCAAAACAATACATTTCATCCCATATTTTAAAACAAATCAACTTTTATTTTCCTTTTACCTGCCTTAGTCCCTAACTGAATGGGATGTGATCACTGCACCAGAGCTAGTGCTAGTTTAGCTGTCTCCAACTTCTCTACAAAAGAAAAGGAGGGGGGGGATCTAATATTTGCTATCAGTCCAATACTTGCAAAAACAAAATGACAATAGCTTACAGATGAAACTGACCTACAGTGACTGGAAATTATGCAACATTTTGCTGCTTTGTCTTGAAGTGCTTTTTTTTTGCGTGCCCCTTCTCTTTCTGCTCCACCTTGTATTTGCATTTAGCCCTGTGTGTGTGTGTGTGTGTGTGTGTGTGTGTGCCAGACAGCTCTTCGATTTTGCCTCCAGCAGCAATTACGGCCCGGTTCAGTCATCTTCCCTTTAGGTTAGTTCTAAGATCCAGGCTGTTTCAAAAGTGTGCATCTCCCTGAGCTTCTGCAGAGATGGTCTTAACTCTCGACCAGGAAACACTCTTACATGCAGGTGATGGAGCTTGAGAAAATCTCATGGCCTGTCCCAGTCTGCACTTGTTATAAGCTCAGCTCTATGACCACGCAGGGGTATATAGCGAGCAGTCAGGGCATCTGCGTTGGCAAAGGTATGCTGGGTTTACTGTGCCTACTGGGAGCATGCAGGTCACCCGTGAAACCTCACGTCTGTAAATATTTTACAGAAATATTTGGCACATGATTGTGCACACAATCTGAACCATTATTACAGACACACACACACACCACAGAGATTTTGGAGGTGTACACATCAACCTGTTTGTGTGGTCTGCTTACCCCATACACTCTCAGTGGGACGAGATATAAACATACAGACACAAACAGACGTACAGATGTTTCTGCGAGTGGTTATCAAAAAATAAAAGTTCTATTAATTTATTCTCAGTAATTAGTGCGTAAAGACTGTCAGAACTGTCTGCAGAAACATGCAAATTCCTCAAGACTGTTGGGCTCTAGTGTTACAGAATCAAATCCTTAGGACTGTCACATTGCTGTCTGTTCTACACCCAGATGGGGTCAGTCAGATTAGTCATTATAGAGGACATGCCCTTGTTCTCAAGTCACATCACTAAATAAGCATATGCAGTTTGTCACACAACCACATCAAGCATACACTCACTACTGACCGCTTCACCCACTTAACCCCTTCAGGTGACTGAACCCCCACTTCCTGCTACATGATGGGTAATTATTACACCAACATAACCCCATCAGAGGAGAAACTAGAATAACATTCATCTTTCAGTGAAGAGTTAAGCCTCGTCAGGGCACTGAGGCAGCAAACATCTTCTGGAAACTATCTTGCCCCCCGAAAAACTTCACAATGTCTATTTGTCATACCAGATCGTACTATTCTTCTAATAATAAATAAGGACATGCTGGAGTTAAGGGAGGTTCCATAACTGCAGGGAATCTAGGGGGTGCTGTGGTTTCTGGCACCAGGACGGTGGCGACGAATCCTTTGGGTGCTGTGAGTTGTTGGGTGATGCATCTGTGCATCAGCCTTGTTTGTCTCATAGGCATAGATTGGATTAAGAGATCTGGGGACCTTGTGGTCTTGCACAATGGGCTGTAGTGCACTGGGTGTTCTGGTGCCTTCCTATTGCGAACAGCACTGTCTTGTATCAGTGATTGATGCTGCATTGGTGTTTCTGTGGGATTGGACCAGATGATAACCTATATCTAGATTTCTCTCAGTTTGCTTTTCTGACAGTGTCTAATGCTCAAAGTAAATTCAAATTAAACTTTTAATGCACACTCTCTTTTGCAGCAGCAACCACAGTTTATAGTTATTAAAGTTGTGAGAGGTACCCTTCTTACAACAGAAACAAAAGTTCAGGGGATGGAGTCAGTGCGGATCTAGCTCCTCCTACATCATAGGTGCCCGATCTTCTCCGGAGATGGCCTGTGCGTGTGTGCAGGTTTTCAGTCCAACTAAACACAAGTTCCACCTGATAGTTTATTAAAATTGAAGAAGAACTTATTAATCAGGTGCAGCACCTGCTTGGTTGGAATGACATCCTACACACACAAAAGACACAAGCCCTTCTTGGAGGAGACCGGTCAAGTAAAAGAACAGAGGGTGGAGATTTAACGTGTTTCTCTTCAGATTTCTACAGCTCTATGGTGTAATGTGTTTGTGGATGAGTGTGGATCAGGTGCAGACTACAGCTCCTAGACTTCTGCGGTCAGACAGCCCTCCTCTCGATCAGGACACACACACACACAGACAGACATCCAAAAGGAAAAAAAAAGTCTAAAAGCGCTACTTGAACCTTCAACTCCTGATCTACATCATCATCAAGAAGCAAATAGTACCCTGCTATTACTCTCTCTCACACACACACACACACACACACACACACACACACACACACACACACACACACGTAGCAAATCATTTTGTTTTCAGCTATTTATTTTTCATTACTTGAGAGCGTTAAGGTTATAATCCAAACGAGTTTTCTGTTAGGAAATGAATTATCAAAATGTAGTTTTAAAAAAAGTGTATAGTCAGCAGTACATATATATAACGCATGAAAAGAGGGAAACAAAAAGAAAAGGTCAAAACACAAAGTGGAAACCTCTAATCATCTGCAATCTTTCCCAAATCAGATCAATGCACCTAGCTCTGTTATGGAGTTCAGCTTCTTTCTTTTTTTTCTTCCTTACCTAATTGCAGGTTATAGGAACATATATTTATATGTACAAACACACTTTTAACTGTGCTCTTTTATAAAATCATGGACTTGGTAAACCAGTGTGGCCTGGCATTAAAGGATTAAATGCAGAAAGCAATTAAATAAAAAAAAAATACTAATAAATAAGGGACAAAATAATAAAAAAAATAAAATAAAAAAGATAGCCCAAATGATTGTAATGTTCACCAAAAAACTAAAAAAACAAAACAAAAGTAAATTCTTTAAAAGTGTGAAACAGAGGCACATCCATGTTTTTGTTTTTTTGTTTTCCCTTGGGGAAACGACTGTCACGAGGACGGAGTAACGATACAGTGACACTCAATCGGGAGACACACATTATTACAGCTCCCCGTCTATTGTACAAGGGAAAGGGGGTGAGAGTTGAGATTTGAGACACAGCCCAATCGCATTCAAAGCATAAAAACCATTAATCACAAGAACAAATGTTCTTTAGGAGTCCTGGCGTCCTCGACTCAGAGTCGGTCGCGTACTAAAAGCAAAACCAAAAGAATAAAAAAAGAAAAAAAAATAGTGTGGAGGAGGGATTTCCTAAAAACTATCATAGGGGTTAATATAAATAAAAACACATACTACAGTGATGTCTTTTTTTTATAAAAAAGTGTTCCTGTAAATAATACAGTCAGAAGTACGATACAATACAAGGTAAAACCAAAATGCCAGTACAAGCCTATCAATATACACGTTTTTGCTTCTTGTCTTTTTTTTTTTAAAAACATTTTCTTTTTTGTATTTTTACTTCTTTCCAAAAAGCACAACCTATCAATTTTCTATACACTAGCTAATTAGGCGCTGCTTTTTCGTATTTTTTTTTTTAAACAAGGGTTCTTTAAAATTACAACGAGCAACAGAAAGCAAACCGCAATTCCGCCATCTGCAGAATGATAATATTTAATAATAGTCATAATTAATAATAATAATAATAAGGTTTGAAGCTCGTCGTCACACACAAGTTAGGAAAAAAAAATTAGAACATCTGAAGGGAGAACAGAAAACACACACCCTTGAGAGTTCTACACGACATGGCGACTGCGGTCAGTTTTCAAATGTGACCTATAATAATGCGGTCAGATCTAAAACCTACACGTACATCAATCTTACAATGTGTATTTTACACGCGTTTGTTTCACCAGGAAGTCGAGTGTGTGAGTGAAAGCCTTTGGGTCATACAGGATGACGGTGGGGTGGGGGAAGGAGGGGATGTGTCGGAGCGTGAAGGTGCGACTACAGTGATGAAAACTTTTACTTTTTTTTAAAATGAATATTTAAATCAGGACATTCGCCGTGATGTCATCAAAAATGGACCTAATGAACCTGTGATGAAGTTAGTCAGGATTTATGATGCGTCACAGCAAACTTTTTACGCTCGTTGTCGACATATGCCGAGGACTTCAAAGGCTGTCAAAGTGATGACTCATCAGTTCAATAAATTTATAAAACATTTCAGCCAAAGGATTTTAAACATAGTTAACATACGGACGAGTCTAAACTGCTGTTGTGACAGCGATGTGTGTCGATCGGCACGTGCCTACACCTGCGGTAAAGGTTCGGAGCGCACGCTTTAGGCTCGAGTGTAAATCAGGTTAAAGTCTTCAAGACGGACACATGAGAACACAAAAACAACCTAGCTTTTTCACTTCTGCATGAAAATGAATTGGTTAGTCCTCTAAAACCTAAACAACCTGCTCGTCTGAAAAATAACAGCACCCCTCCTCACAGAAACCTCGTCGCTGGCAGCACGTCGAGAAGCCTTGTCACTATTCAATTTGTTTCAAAAGTTCCTGCTCCTTCTAAGTTATATAAAAGGTCCGGTTGGCATCGATAGGAAACTCGACGTGCCCATGGGGGCGCCGCTGTTATGTGACCAGTGAACTTTTTGGTGATGCCGCAGGTTTGACTTGCTGGAGAATCGTTTGTCGCACTGCTGACACGAAAACGGTTTTTCCTTCGTGTGGATGCGGCGGTGGCATACGAGCTGCGTGGAAACGCGGAATGCTTTGCCACAGTCGGAGCACTGGTACCGCTTGGGCTCGGTGTGTATGCGGCGGTGGTTTTTGTACGCCATCAGGTTAGAGAACTCTTTCTGACAGGGGCTGCAGTAGTACGTGCCAGACTTGTGGCTGTTTTTGTGGTTGAGCAGCGAGCTAGCGTGTCGGTACCCGCGTCCGCACTGATCGCAAACGTGAGACTTACGGCCCGCATCGTTGCGGCTTCGCTGTGGTGGGTTCTGGTGGCAGGCCTGCATCAGGGTCAGGTCGAGCCCGGAACTCCATCCGAGCTCAGAACTGCCGCCGGATGAGGAGGAGCGTTCCGGAATCTGCTGGTGGGAGTAGTGTGAGGATTTCTGGCCTCGCCCGTGATGCATCTGCAGGTGCAATCGGAAACTGGTCTGGCTTGGGAACGTGCGCTGGCACTGCGTGCATGTGAACTCGCGCTCTTTCTGGTGGAGCCGGCGGTGGTTCTGAAGCTGAGAGAAGACGCGGAAAGCCTTGCCGCATTCCGGGCACCGATGCCGCCGCAACTCCGAATGGATCCGGCGGTGGTTTTTCAGAGCGAGCAGGTTGGGGTAGGTCTTGAGGCACACGGCGCAGTGATAGATGCCGACGGTGTGTGTGTTCTTGTGGTTCAGCAGAGAGCTGGCGTGACGGTATGAACGGCCGCACTGCTCACACCTGTGGAGAAAAGAAGAGAGAGTGGTAAATATCTCACCCTGGCCTCTGAAAGCTGATTGTATTAGTGTCCTAGATTAATCTGTATGTAAAATAACCTGACACTGAAAAGCTGACTGGTATGTACAGGTATATGATCTTTAATCCAGCTGCCAGGAATTATTTAACTTGGAGAATAATTTATAGGAGAATTTGTTAACTGATAAGATAATTTACAATACACATATTCTGTGTGTTTTTGCTTAAGGCATTCCTTTCACAGTTTTACTTTTAACACAAACTCTCCATGTGACCTGTAGGATATAAATCTCATCTGGATCTGCAAAGAAAAGTACTTTTTGTAGTGTTAGTAAAACATGCGTTAGGTGTATTTAGTAACAAACTTCCAGAAAGATAGATGATGTTCTACACACATAAAAAGACCACATGTATAAAACAGTGTAAGACACTGGGAGGATGACTGGGACCACCACATGTCATTTTATTTACTTATGTCTCAGGAGACACAGATTTTGCTGAAACTGTTTTAGCTCCCACAAGTTAATGAGCTTGTTAAGAAAGAACAGTGCAAACATTGTTTTGAAATTATATCATAAACAGCAGCAAGGCAATATTTACTGTAATACAAGACAAAAAAAAAAAAAACTATTCAATATACAGATTAAAATCAAATCATGGCAGCCTAATAATATTCTAGAGCATTATGCTAGCTGAAAGTAAAGGGGTGGTGGGGTAACTTATCTGGTCTCCACTAATCATACTGTCCAAACTTCAGAAAAATCCGAATTCCGGCACGCGAATGGTCCCGAGGAAGCCGGATTGGAGATCATATACCTGTAATAGACACGTAGAGACCCGTGTGATCTTTACTAAGTTCACTTCAGAAATCAACGAACAACTAGACGTAAAAACTCACGTGAACCGGCACTCTTCTGCCCCTTCTCTCGAAGTGCTTGAAGTGTCCTTCCTCCTGTACTCGTTGCCTACCTGGTTGTCCCCGCAGCGGTGCCTGGCGAGCCCAGAGCGCCCTTGGAAGCTCTTCCCGCAGGTGGGGCATCCGAACCGGGCGTGTCCTTCCTCGTGGACCCTCTGGTGGTTGCGCAGGAACCGGGCCAGTCGGAAGGCTTTCCCACAGGTGGAACAGATGTGCCTCTTCTTCTGCGTGTGGATACGCATGTGGTTGCGCAGCGCCATGTAGTTGGTGTAGGGCTTGTCACAGTAGGAGCAGCTGAAGTTGCCTGTCTTGTGTGTGTTCTTGTGGTTCAGAAGGCTGCTGGCGTGCTTGTACGAACAGCCACAGAGGTCGCAGGAGAAAGGTCGCTCCTCACGTTCTGGAGATCCCAGGTCACCAGGTTCCATGTTTAAAACGGAACTGTTGAGGGAGGCTGAGGATGAAGGAAGCTGTGCGCTGCAATTATGTGATGCGAGGTCCGAAGAGGAACGATAACATTGACCGCATCCGCCGCACTCGTAGCTCGGAGGAGGGGGAGGAGGCATTGGCGGTGGCACACTCGGACCTGGGAGGTCTTTGCAAAGTTGGTTGGCGGTGTGAGTTTCAAGTTGCCTCTGGTTCCTGAACCCGCGTCCACAGTCTTGGCAAGAGTACTTCTTCAGGGCGAAATGCATACGCAAGTGGTTCTTCATAGCCAGGCGGTTGGGGTAAGTGGAGTTGCAAACGTTGCAATGGTATTCGCCGATCTTATGTAGATTCTTGTGATTGGCCAGGCTTCCAGCGTGACGGTAGGTGCGGCCGCACTGATCGCAGGCAAAAGGGCGCCGCCCACTTCCGTCGTCCAATTGTTGAGACCTAGCCCCGGCGTACGGCTTTTTAAAACCTTGTGGCTGTCCATAATTGGGCATCATCTGGGAAGGGTTCTGCATCTTAGGGTCGCCCATTCTCATCGGCTGCATCTGGGAGGGTCCTCCCTCGTAACGTGATCCGTTGTGCTGGTTCATGTTTTGGACACGGTGATCTCGAACTCCTGTCTTGGCTCGGTGCTCTTCGTGCAGACGGAGATGGTTGATTAATTGCTTTTGGATCTTGAAGGCTTTTCCACACTCCTCGCACTTGTGCCTGCAACACACAGAAAAGAAGAAAAACACACAAAACCAGAAATAGTGAGAGGAGAGCCACGAATACCAATATGATTTTTCTATATATACACATATAAATTAATTTTTTAATTTTTTAAAACACAATAATGAAAGCAGTGCAGCACACATCATGGATCCATTACTAATACAAAGATGACTACACACAATATCAAATGGGACAGATGTTGTGCAATACACTGTGTGTGTGTGTGTGTGTGTGTGTGTGTGTGTGTGTGTGAGAGAGTGAGAGAGTGTGAGAAACGCATGTGTGTGAGAAAGAGAGCGATCGAGTGTTGCCCTCATCTTTTTTTTTTTTTTTTATAGAATGGGTTTCTTTAACATTCACAACTGGATTCAAATTGTACTTAGTTTTGTTTCAGTGATGGCCTGGATAATCACGAGTGGGGAACTCAATACATACACAGTCAAAGTATGCAAAGAGAACTACACAGTTAGAGTATAATAGGGCACATGCAATGCTGGCTAACCTCTTTAAGTCAAAATGAGTCCTCTGATGGTTCTTGAGGGCCAGCAGGTTGTAGTAGCGTTTTTGGCAGACAAGGCAGCGGAAGACCCCAGTCTTGTGTGATTTCTTGTGGTTCAGAAGTGAACACGGATGCCTGTAACCTCTCCCGCACTGGTCGCACCTATGTGGCCGATCGTCCGTGCCGGACATTTGCCGGTGGCCCACAGCGCTGCTGCTGGTCCCAGCACCACCACTCATCCCTTTAGCTCCGTTCAAGTCTTTGCTCAGCAGTCCGCCTCTCCCCTTGCCTGGGCACAGGTGAGTGATCACGTGATGGCGATCTGCAAAGAACATGCCACAGTCAACGCAAATGTGGTTCCTTCCATCCATTTTGCCATTAGCACTAGAGCTGCCGCCCCCCAAGCCCTGTCCAGAGCCACCTGGTCGAGGAGGTCCGTGGACCAACTGGTGATTAAGGAGGTCGTGTTTTTTACTGAAAGTCTGGCCACATACACTACAAACCAGCAGACTGGCTTGACTACCCTCCTGCCGCCTCCTCCACTCTTGCTCACCTACAGGTGAAAGGGAGGAGGACGGGCCATCACCTGGGTTCATGCCATGGCTGCGCAAGTGGCTACGAAGAGCCCGAAGGCTTGCGTAATGGTTCCCACAGACTGTGCACTGGTAGACTTCATCATCATCTTTGTCTTCAATTCTCTTAGACTGGCCTCGCTGATTTCCCCCATAATGCTCTTGCCCACGGCGATGGCGGTTGCCTTCTTTGAGGCTGGAGCTGCTTGCTGGCAAAGAGGTACTGCTCGGACTGTGGAAGCCCATGTTTCCGATGTAGCCGTTGGACATGCTGCTCTGTTCCGCACACAAGCTCCGGTCTGATTGGCGACTGTTCTGTGAGTGGCCAGAGTTGCCCTGGGCCAATGAGCCATCAAACCGGTCATGGAACTCCAGCGAATCGAGGCCGCTGCTATGACCACTGTCAGGAACAAAATGCGTAGCATTACCAAGATTACCAGAAAGGGAGATGGGAGTTGTCGTGCCATTCTCCTGATCCTGAGAATGCACAAAGCCTTGCTGGGAATCTAGGCCTGTCATGGGCTCCGATGAGAGCCAGTCTCCTTCTGAGTTCATACCCTGAGAGTGTGGGCGAGATTTGTGACTGCGGAGGTGGCTGTGGAGCGCAGCAAGGTGAGGATACTCCTTACAGCAAATGGTGCACTGGTACTGCCCTGTCTGATGACACCGCTTGTGATTAACGAGACTCCCTGCGTGCCGATAGCTTTTTCCACACTCTTGACACTTGAACCTGCGGTCTGCGTCATCAATTGGCGAGGACACCTGCTGGGATCTGGACTCCCCGCTGGGCGACGATACAGATGGCTGGGAGTTGGAGCCCAGTGCATCTGAATTTAGAATAGAGGATCCCACTTGGGTATGTGGTAGGGGATGTGATTCATGGGTTAAGTAGTGCAGTTTGAGACTTTCCACATCGGAATGTCCAGACCCACAGTACGCACATGTATAAATGGGATTGTTGACAGGAGGCCCTAGCATCTGATCGTAACGTTTGTCAGGTAAAGGGGGAAGTGGAAGAGGGTCGCCAAGAGCTGGGGTGTAAGGATTGACTGCCGGTGAACGGACAGTGCTGAGATTGTGTGGCACTATTCCTGGGAAACTACGCGTCAGCCCCAATGATGATGAAGCAGCGTTATGCAACAGGATGTGCTCCTGAAAGTCACTCTTACTGGGTAAAGAAACCTGGCACAGGTGGCAAAAGCAGGCTGCCATTTCGTCGTTTTGGGGGGCAGGGGGGCGATGTTCGGACAACGCCTCAGGCACAAGGCTACCCATGGACATCCCAGGAGGCTTGAACTTGGAATGGGTGCGCTCATGGGCCCCGAGTGCTGCCAGATTGCTGAACTGCTTGTAACACACAGTACACTTGTAAGTGCCTTCCTGATGGGACTTCTTGTGGTTGACCAAGCTGCCGTGGTGCCGGTAGGTCCTGTCACACTGGTCGCACTTGAACGGCCTGTCCCAAGCATCTTCGGACCCCGGAGACTTCTGCTTGTCGTGATCGTGGCCCGCCATCATGCTGCTGCTGCTGCTGTTCAGGTGGCCCCGGTAACCTGTGTCAGAAAGATCTTGTGCTAAGCCATAATCCCTATCTTCATCAACACCATCCTCATTCTCCTCTTCAGCTTGTGCACTAGGAGACAGAGTGTGAATGCGGAGGTGGTTCTTCAGGGCTAATGCATTGGGTAGTGTTCTGGTACAGACTGGGCACTGGAATGAACCCAGCTCGTGGGACTTTTTGTGCGACGCCAAGCTACTGGCATGCTTGAAAATTCGTCCACACTGTTCACATTCAAATCTGCCAATCGCTTCTTGTTGATAGTGGGCTTTCATATGCTCCAGAAGGCTAGGTGTACTTGGGCATATCATGTCGCATTCTTTGCAAGGAAAACCCTTGGCACGATTCATATCATGCATAGCCATGATGAGAAATTTGAAATGGAAGGGGAAAATGTCCACATAAAATGATCCTCGAACATAGAAGAAAGGGGGGGCAATGTGTGATGCTCAGCTCTCTGCTTCTGTGGTATCAGCCATTTTACCTGGGAGGCAGATTTTTCGCTCCAGTCAGCCTTTCAATTCCACTCGGATCCCGGCGGTTCAGAGAGCGTCTGGACAGATGCGAGGTGCCAGATGGGGGAGACTACGTAGACACAAAAGAAAAAAAGGAGAAGAGACATAAAAAAATTCTAAGGATTTTACCCACATCTACAAACAGAGGTCTAAATAATGAACAAAGATGCATCTAAAAAGAACTCTTAATTGTAACTTTTTGGGCAAGACAAATATAGCTAACTACCAAGTGTAAAATTATACTGAAAATGTGATAAAACCTCTATGACATTTAACTTTCAGATGATAAACTTGTTTTAGTTTGGTATCTAGTGTTTTCAAATCAACTAAAGGTGCAACAAAAAATTTAAATGACTGAAATTCCTTATTAAAGAACTTGGACAGTTCACATGTAATTACTGAATTATTTATAATAGCCTGTAATGTATAGTGAAGGAGAATGGATATTTTGGATGGAAACCCTTCACTGGTTTGTACGAAAAGTCAGTGAATGTGAGCTGCCTGAGCACTTCCCTTATCTCCCTACATGACTTTAAGGCTTTGTCTAGTTCAGTGTGTGGATACGAAGTCTGATGGGTGTTGGAAAGTGCACAGTGACACTTGACACCCACTCCGGTCGGCTGCCTGCCAGTGTCTGTTGTACACTGGATCAGATTCCACATTCCAACTTCTGGAGTTTGGGCGGTGGTTTGGACCACCACGACGTTGTATAAGATTTGAGGTTGAAATAGATAAATAATTCGGAGACAAATCTCATTAGTTAACTGTCTGAAATGGATTACAGGACACACTGGAATATGTGCTTCTGTAATTGTAGTGGGACGGAGAGTCCTGTAGATTAGTTAAAAACATCAACATTTCCCATGGAGGTGCAAAGACACACTCACCTCAAATCTGAGTCGTAGAATTGGAATCACTGAGTAGTTTGACTATTTGTCACACTCAACTAGTTTTCAGAAAGTTACCTAAATCTCAAAAGCTACAGTAGCTCAACCTAAACAACGCAGATCATATTCTCATCGCATTCTGCATGTTTAAATGCAAAATATGCTAAAAGAATTCTTTAAACGGTTGTGTGATCTGCCACAGTTGCCACCTGGCACTTTTATAAACAAATTCTGACGTGAAGCGAAAATCTCTGCAACAGACCCTGGTTTTTCTTTCATTCTTCACTTTCAGGTCCTTGCACTTTTATGGTGTGTTGGTGGGCACTGTAGATGTTCTATTCACATCAGGAATGCCAAATTTACCCCGATTTAAAAAACTGAACTAAAGTCATCCTGAGGAGGAGACATGTGTGATCACGTACACAGTGTATTATGGTAACGCTGCACGTTCTGTGTGTCCATCTGGATTCTTTGCTCCACTGAGTGTTAAAGCGCGCACGCGTGCACACACACACAGAAATGCCAGATGGGTCCAGAGTCACAAAACGATCATGTTACATTACACTGTAGTCTGTAGTGAACTGGGGTGTGTGCATGTATACATATGAGCGCACACTTTATTTCTAGGTCACTGGATGTTTTTAATACATTAATTCATGGGTGAATTCTGTTGGGCACATGCTACATTTTTTAATCTCAACCTGTAGTTTATATGCATGTATACATACATAAATATTTACACACACAAAAACACAGACAGACTGAGGCTTGCATCTGATGGTAGACTGGTCAGTGTACCTGAGAATGAGGTCCTTTTGTCTGTCCTTACACTGCAGTGAAACATCTGTGAAGAGAACATGGTGCAGTGAATATTGCAGCAAGTGTAACTGGAAATCAGCTGCATGTGTGTGTAGCGTCACATCAGGAATTTATCAAAACATTCTTAAAACACTAAATTATAACATGGCAAATTATAACCATAACACACACTTTGAATCTACACTAAACATGTTAATGACTGATATTTACAATACATACACGTCAATTGTGTAAAATAAATAAATAAGACAATCCTTATTATCTTTATGTGTCTAAAAACATACACTCTGGTGCATGTTTCACTTTAATTTAAGCTCATTTATTGCCTGATACAAGTTGTGTTCCACTGTGAGTCACAGGTGGAAATCAGAACTTTAACGTTTCCACATCACCGAACAAGTGTTTATAGTAACATCTGGATTTAACTCTGTGTGTGTGTGTGCGCGGGCATATAAATGTTTACATTAACACAAACTCAAAAGAATCCTCTCTCTGTTCTTATTTTAAGAATTCTTTCTAAAATCTGCGCTGTCAGGAAATGCATGCATGACGTTCTTCAGTTTCAGTCCCTTTCTGAACTGTGTAATGTGACAGAACGAGGTGCTGACAGGCCCGTCCCGACACACAGTGAGCAGACGCCCACAGGCCCGACCTCTTTCTTTCTCTCTCTCAGCCTTGCCTGTGAGAACACAGCACAATGAGGCTTCAGAGCTGCGGTCTGAAAGATTCGGCGACTACAGTTAAAGCTAAATCCTGAAGTACATTCAGGAAGCAAAAGAGGGAGCGAGCCCTCACCTGGAGCCTCTAAGAACGTATAAAACATTTAGAAGACTTTGATTTGCATACTGCAGCTCCTTACACCTCTGTATAACGACCTTAATCATGGTCTGGGTGAGTTTTATACAACTGGTTTGCAGATCAAACGATCACAGTTGAGTTGTCTCATCACGGTTAGGATCGCAATGGAACACTTCACAAGAGTGTTGTAGGATTAACCTAAAGAGTGTAAAATTTAACAGTACGCATGAAGAGTTAACACTCGCAGGTTGGTTTAAGTTTGCGAAAAACGTGTTTTAACTGTTAAAAAAATTATTCGAAAAAAAAAAAAAGACTAGCAGTGAAATGTATTAAGAACTGTGAATCTATGCTGTTATCTATGTGTAGACATTTAGTATTATATAGTTATAATATACTCAGTGTAGTGATCACGGGACATTTTTTTTTTTTTTGCTTTTTCTGTGCTACTGGTATGAAAGTGACAGATTTTGGTCATCTGTGACCCAACTTATAAAATAAATAAATAAATAAATAAAACAATTGACAGTGAGGAACCGACAGGTGATTCGCGCCCGCTCAGGTGTGACCTTGGTCCCTACACTAACCCAAACTGCAGCGATTTTACAAGAATATAAAGCAGCGCGCGGGCCGCGTCCCAAACCGCGCGTGCTCACACTGCATCTCGGTGTTAATCTCGCGCACTACCTGCCGTCTCCATGGTGACCCGGGCGCCTGGATCCGCACTTTACTCCCATCCTGTGTAGGGCTAGAGCGCGCGGATTGGGACGGAGCCCGTTTTATTTTTTTCCCCCATTTTCCCCCCTGAGAGACTCCGGGCAGCGGCAAAAGGCCGAAATACGCCGAATGCAAATGTGCATTAAATAACATGTCCCCTTATTATCATATACCATGTAAATAAGATTACTAAACATGATTTATTATTTTTTAAAAATAATATTGAATAATGATCTAAACCTGGGTTATTTTCCCGCGGATTCCTTCTTTTTGCCCACAAAAAAAAACATTAGCTAGCTCGGCTAAGTGGCTTAAACAGATCAGTTGTTTAAAATATATAATTTACTAATAAATTGCACATACATAGTTAAAGTGTCACTTGGGTGTTTCTAATGTCTGTTAGTTCAGCCCCGCGCCCGGAGCGCTAGTTAGCTACCTGGCTTTGTGGGTGTAGTTAGCATCGCGCTAACCAGCTAACCCAGGTAGCATAGTTAGTTAGCAGGCTAACACCCCCGCTATGCTAAGTGCAAAGAAAGAAAAAATCTACACCGCGACAGAAAATGTCGCTTAAATAATGACAATAACATTCGTTTCAACACTAAACCTGACATAATACATCCATGTATTATATTTATTTTAATATTTGAGGTAAATCTGGTCAGCTAACCTAGCTAAGCGGCGCTAACTAGCTAGTTAGCTATAGCTTTGAATCAACACAAAGATCCGCGGCGGTGTGTGTGTGTGAGAGAGAGAGAGCCGTTATCTCTCCATTGTTTTAAATAAAATAATAAACTAAACCCAGACTCACCCGAACCGATCTGCTGCGTGCTAATGTGTACGCGCGCGCTCACTCCCTCGCCATATTTTTCTCTCTCCCGCCTCAGTGAAAGCGCTCGCGCGACGCTACCCTATCTCTCCCCTCAACTCGACACACTTCCTGCAGGCTTCAATGGATTCTCAAGCGCCTTGCTTCGTTTATTTTTTTTACGTACCCGTATCCGGGTACATCCCGCCCTTCAGCCCTTATGATGTGCCTGTCATGCTGATCAGGGATTGGTTCAAGCTGCGTGCTCGCGCTCGGCGAGCCAATCAGAGCGCGGCTTTCGGTTTGTGACGTGGCACGCGCCGGGAGGCGGGATTTTCCCTCCCACAGAGTACGGGTGGGGAAAAACAAAACTGAGAGGCGGATGGATGGATGGATGGAGGCGAGCTGCGGACTCGCTGCACCGCGTCACTCTGTAAACACTCCATCCGACCTCCGAGAAACTGCCCTGTTTACTCTGTCCAGATATAAAGCTTGTGTGTAACTCAGAGCTCAGTTTTTGTTGCGAAGCAGAGTGAATAAAGCTGGAGAGCCTGAAGGCCAGCAGCATCACTGAGCAGTCCTCCATCATGGAGCTCATTCTCACACTTATCTCATACTCTCCCATTTGAATACTCACTCCTGTCTTACCCCTGCTTTAATAAACTAAATTAGGTGTTTAATCATGTCCAAGGTGTCACTGGAATGAAGCTGGAGCTCGGTGAGGAGCAGTAAAGATCCCAGTTCCTCAGAGAACATCATAAACAGTCATTTACCTATACTGGTGATTGTAAAGGTTTATTATTATTATTATTATTATTATTATTATTATTACTACTACTACTACCCAGTTGATTGGTTGATCTAGAGAAAGTATTGCCACCACTCAACTCCATTCATGAATTAAATCTCATGTTACAGCAGCTGTAAACACTCGCTACTTATCCAGTCTTTCTTTACTCTCTCTTTCTTAAAGTTAATAAGAGAAAAAGCAATCACATCTTGTTATGCATGTTACTGAGAAGTCTAAACTAAGCTCTTTCACTGGAGACTCCTTACACTGATGTCACACATACATCTCCTTACAAACATCTTTCTGCGTCTGTTTATAGGTTAATCTGTACACACCCTTTGATTTGCATGTGCATGGATCCAGCAGCAGAGCATTGGGTTCTTCACTGTCCCCGCATTGTCATTTGACTTTTAAACCGTTACCGTACAGGACACATTACATTATTTGTGTGTGTGTGTGTGTGTGTGTGTGTGTGTGTGTGTGTGTGTGTGTGTGTGTGTGTGTTCAGAGTTGCATGTTATCCTGCATGTCTCACCCTGGATGTTTCCACATTTGTCCCGTGGATTTAATGTGTCTGCTGTGTGTCCTGTTGAGTTATTATATAGTGCTGGACAGGATGATTAAAAATAGATTATCACACACACACACACACACACACACACACACACACACACACACACACACACACACACACACACACACACTGTGCATAACTTTCAAATGAATAGAGCAAGCACTGGTTAAACCATAAACAGATGTATCAACGTATATCAAGATGCTCTTAACAGAAATTATATCTATCTTTCTCTCTCTCTGTATATGCACCTGTGCCCTTTTTTCATCCTCAAAAAATAAAATAATAATAATAATCAGACACTAAGACCATACCATCAGACGTCTGTTTCCTTCAGAGAGATATTAAGACAATTAATCACCTGTTTAATGACCACCTGAATGTAATGAACAACACTGAAAGATTTACTCTCCACTGATCGCTTTAGTAATGTGATGAAGACTATCTTTGAAGGAATGAAATGACACTGGTTCAACAGAAAGATGTTTCATTTTCACCTCATCATTTCTGTAACAGTTCCAGATTGTGTTTCACTTTCTTCTGCTTGCGTTCCTCTGTTTCCTCTTACTTATCAGAGTCACGATCAGAAGCTGGATTATTGCCAAGTGGGCTTTCACATGCAAGAAGTTGGTCTGGGGAACATTGTGCGATTCGTTAAAAAAACACCTTGGAACAAGAATGCACTGAAAAAGAAAGTTTTATATATGGTTAATAAAACAAATAAACTCATCGTTCACTTCATTATGTACACCTTGCTAGTACTGGGTTGGACCTCTTTTGCCTTTAGAACTGCCTTCATTATTCATGGCACAGATTCAACACGTCATCGCTGCAGGTTTGTAGGCTGCACGTTCATGATGCGACTCTCCTGTTCCACCACATCTCATAGGTGGCCTACTGAATTGAGATCTGGTGAGTTGCATATATACAGTTGATGAGTGTGCATATACCGTATACAGTATGTATGCATGTATATACCATACACGATTTTACAGTGTGCAGAAACAGGCAGGCTGAGATGCAGCAAGATGTGATAAAGTGATGCATCATGTAGGTGCATGTAATGTTTAAAACCTTACTGGTCAGTGGGGTCTCGCTCCCTTGGCAGCTGGACCATCACAAATATATATGCATGAAAAGGAAGTGTTTCCATACTTACATGTCGGTGATTCAGAAGATTCATTGTTAACAAAGAAAAGCAACAACACCAGGAACAAAATTAATATGACAAAATTAATACAAAATTGATACAACCCAAATGAGGATGGGTTCCCTATTGAGTGTCAAGGTTTCAAGGTGTACAATCCTGTCAAGGCTTCTTCCTATTCTCAGGTTGTTTTTCGTTGCCACCGTCACCATCACCCTTGGCTTGCCCCTACACATTTCCATAATTTTTGTGAAGCTGCTTTGAGACAATGGCCATTTTTAAAAGCGCTCTAAAATTTAATTGAACTTTCAATGAGCTAGCACACTGAACAAATTAGACTGTTATGCAAAGAGGAATTAAGTCAACTTCTAAAGCAAAGTCTGCAGTTTATTCTTAAAACTACATTCTATTCGGGTGAAGAGAAAGGTTTTTGCTTTTTTTTTTTGTAGTGCACTGGCTTTGTGTCACAAATCCAAAGAAATAGAGCAAGTGTATTGCATGAATACTAAAATCGGACACTTCGCACATCCAGGTCCAGAGATCTGATTAATCCAAAATCAACAGGAAGATTTGGGTTAGTAGTAGGTTAGATTTTTTTTTTCTTTTAATCAGGACATCAGTGTCAGTTGAAATCATTTAAAGAAAATCAGCTTTAAGTTTCTCAGACCTTTAAATTTATCAGTTATCTGTCTCCCTAAAAATGTGAATGTTAAATATTTCTATCTATATGTATATGTGTAGTAGCATTCTAAAGGTTAATATATGACCCTTTTTACATTCATTTTAAACTAACATGTAGTAAAGTAAATAACAAGGAGTAAAGTTTGATGGCACTGTTGTTTAGTCGCTGGACCTTGGGTTTGTGTGCGTAGAGGCACCATGTTCTCCCCATAACTGGTGGGTTTTCTCTGAGTATTCTGGTTTACACCCACAATCCAAAGACAGGCAGATTAAGGCTAATTGTTTTTTTTCTCCAAATTGCCTCTAGCGTGTTTGTGTGTGTGTCTGTGCCCTGCGATGGATTGGCTCCAGGCCACCCACGACCCTGTTATATAGGATAAATGGTATAGACGTGTGTGATTAAGTGAGTGGAGTAAAGATTGTGATGGAGACTATGATGTGTGGAACCTGCGTATAGAGGAAAAGTTACTCTCCTGACATGTGCGGTTTGAACCCTCCATAAACGCCCGTTTTGCAAATATTTTGGGTCCTTTGCAAAACGGACATTTATGACATCAGCACTATTAAATACATACCCACTTTTTAGTTCATTACTTTTAGTATAGCCCTTGTATCTTATTTATTTCAGCTTTTAAAAACAGAAACAGTTTGTTCACACATGAGTGTTGATATTCAGTGCTAGGGTGTTAGGACACCCTGGCTTTTGCAGTGTTTTTAAAAAAATAAATACAGCCATGGCCAAAAGTTTTGAGAATGACACAAATATGAATTTTTACAAGAACTTACTATGGTATACTGAAGTATAATTACAAGTATTTCGTAAGTGGCAAAGGCTTTTTTTTTTTGACAATTACATTATGTTTATGCACAGAGTAAATTTTTGCAGGGTTGACTCTTTTTTCAAAACCTATGCAATTTGACCTGGCATGCTGTCAGTCAACTTCTGGGCCACATTCTGACTGATGGCAGCTCATTCTTGCATAATTAGGGTCCACGCACTATGACATCAGCAATGATTCGCACCCTTTTGAGGTTCTTAACATGCTCAAAAAATTTGAGTTGGCACACAGGTTGGAATCTGCCACAGACATATACACTACAGATCCTACACAAATGATGACCAACCCAAGCACCTGGGCTTTAAAGGGGGATTTTTAGAGGTCTCAGCATGCTCAAGAGGCAGACAGGATGTGTGTTGCACCAGAGTGATGTTGTCTTTTTAAATTTTTTTAACATGCTCAAAAGGCACACAGTTTGTATGTTGCGTCTGGGCGGCAATGGCACAGGTGCTTGGGCCTCTGCTTAGAGTTTGTCAGAATTTATGTTTTTTTTTTTTTTGTTCACCCACCTCTTGAGGATTGACCACAAGATCTGGGGAGTTTATTGGCCATGGACCCAGATTTTTTAGATTTTGTTCACTGAGCCACCTAGTTATCAAATTTGTCTTATGGCAAGATGCTTCATCATGCTGGAAAATACATTGTCTGTCCCCAAATTGTTCTTGGGTGGTTGGGAGAAGTTGCTCTCTGAGGATGTTTTTGTACCATTCTGTGTGTTATTAGACAAAATTGTGAGTGAACCCACTCCCTTGGCTGAGACACAAGGGCAGCAAAAAGCCACTTCTCCCAGAAAAAGACATCAGAGACAGACTGATATTCTGTACAGGAAATGGACTGCTGAGGACTGGGGTGAAGTCATTTTATCTGATGAATGCCTTTTCTGATTGTTTGTGGGATTGTAAATCAGTAAAGCGTCCTGAGACCATTCATGTGTGGCGGTGCTTCTCAGCCAAGAAAAATGAGCAGCATGAATGATTTGGATGAAAGAAATTGATTATGCAAGAAAGGGCGGCCATCAGTCAGGAGTGGCCCAGAAGTCAGCATGCCAGGATGAATTCAGGATGAAGTCTTGAAAAAGAACCGTCAACACAATGCTTGTAATTATACTTTAGTACCATAATCACATGACAAATGATCTAAAAAAAAAAAAAAAAAAAGACATTTGTGTAATTCTCAAAACTTTTGGAAACAGCTGTACATTAATATTTGTAAGGTGCGGACAGAGAGGTTTTATACATTATAAGGAAACTGTGAGGAAAGTCAGCCTATATAAAGTAACTATGTAAGGCAGTGAGGGATAAATGTTTATTCATGAGGTGTTTAGACTGAATTCAGCTCGAACTCTGCAAAACAACAAAGCAACACGAGCGTCATCATCCGCCATTTCCACAACCACAACTTCCGGTTTCTCTATCGTAAGTACGCGAAGAAACGGCGCGTCGACATTTTCCTGATTGTAGACGTAATATTAATGTAGACTACAAAACTACACTTCCCATAAACCTCAACTGTCCATCATGGATAACGAAATGCTGGCTAAGTAGTGTAACTAACTCACAGCAGACCCTGGATATATTTTCTGCTTTAATTACGGAAACTTTAATCGCTCTAGTTATTTAGCTAGTCATATGCAGGCAAATTCGCGTTCGCTGAGCGTGCAGCACGAGCGGCGCCATGCAGCCAGAGCACCCGGATGAGAGGGCGGAGCTTCATTAGTTCAGTAACTCCGAAGGACGCGGCTGGTAAACTGAATTTATATGCATAAAACATAAAAATTGCATTATTATTATGCACAAGTCACTTCAACAACGAATATCCAAGCGCATAAACGAATCCCACGCCATCAACACTTCACATCCGATGCGATTGATTATTCAATTATCTGCCTCAGAGCTGAAGGCAAAATGGCGGCCGCGTTTTCACACACACACACACAGCACTGCAGCCATTAGCATCTTACATTTTTATATAAAAAATTATTTTTCTATATTTATCGACCTCACCGAGTTTGAATAAGCTGACAGTTTTGTTCAGATTTGTCTACTCTTCTCTCTATTTATTGATTTTGTGACTTGTAAGAATGTAAAAAAAAAACCCTTGTGAAATCTCTCCTTACCAACATAATGCTATAACGTTTTTTATCAGACTAGTGAAAGCAAGGGTTAGTTCCATATACAGTGGATATAAAAAGTCTAGTCACCTGATTAGGGTTCACTTTAACACTATACAGGAACTTAGCCATGCAGGGTAAGGTGTAATGTAAGGGTAATGGAGGCGTTGTGTGCTTGTATGCAATGATTGCACTTCCAGAATCTTGCTCCAAGCTTTTCCAAGTTGGTAGCTCTGCAGAAGTGTGAACACCCTCTTAGAACTGGAGATATGGCTGTGTTTAGAATTAAGCAGTCCATCGTCAGTCCATCTTCACACACTCATTCACACACTACAAGCAAATTGGGAATGCCCATCAGCCTAATCTGCATGTCTTCGGACTGTGGGAGGAAACCCACTAAGCATGGGGAGAACAAGCAAACTCCAGGCACGCAAACCCGAAATTAAAATCGGACCAGGACCCTGAAGGTGCAAGATGACAGTGCTAAATACTACGCCACAGTGCCGTCTTGATTTTTTTTTTCCTTATAAAGGAAAATATGTCGTTCACATATGTTGTACATTTTAAAATATTTTAAAAAAATATCACATTTCAAATAAAAATAAATAAAATAGTATCGTCACATGTTCTTCTTCACAATCTTCTTAAATCGACTTTTTCCTTTAGTCTTTTTTCTTAATTACTGTTCACTTTAGCTTATTGTTTAAATTTAATGATAAAATATTCAGAGTTGGCCTCTTTCAGGTGATTTCCCAGACATGTATTAAGTCTAATTCGCATTAAACAGCCTTCAAAACCAGATTAACAGAGATCAGCTTTCCCACTCATGGTCTGAAATAGTCTTAACCTTAACCTAATCCTGAATGAACAAAACTGATTTTATTAGCAAAGATTTGAGCTACCTCAGGCCTAAGCTCAGACTTAAAGTAAAGGTCCCAGGAGGCAGGTTTAACACCTGATCTATGTTGTTTGTCAAAGATCAGGTGTTAAACTATGGATTACACTATGTTAATGAACATCAGCAAGTAACTCTTTATGACGCATTGAGGCATTTTGATGATATTAGTTTTAGAGATGTTTTCGAATGCATAAAATAAAAGCTGCAGAGATTATTTCACTTCTCATTTCATCTGTGACCTAAACCGGATGGCCTGTACCACCTTGTCTCCAGGTACTCACAATATTCAGGTTTTTTGGCATGTGGTACCTTTCATAGCGGAACTGGAGATTTATGCAGTGCACTTTAAGGAGGTATTTTTGACATAATTTATTTTTGAATTCTTATTTTCACATGTAACATGCACATAACACATATCTTACCAGGAAACGTTTTCTGAAATGTTACCGACATAAATTCCAACATGATTTAGTAAAACAATGTACACTGCTGCCCTTGCATTTGAGGATGTGGGCCGTAAACTACAGTGCAACTGTTCTGTCCATACTACTTTCTCTTTGAAAGAACAACAGTTCATATGTATGGTGAGATAAATTTTGATTAAATTTGATGATGTTTCATATCAGATAGTGCAGTAACAAAGAGAATTAGTTCTGGATTATCTGATATGGTGTGTGTGATCTGTCACCTGAACTGTCTATTGATGATCATCTTGTGTATCCTCCATAGCCTGCTGGCTAATTTCTAGCGTCCACAGCTAAGGTGGGCTGTTTATATGCAATGATGTCTTTTCATTACTAATGATATATATCACATTCTCTTTTCTGCTGCTGTTGTTTCACTCTGATTTGAATCTGTAATTTCTTACAATTTTCTGTGCCATTTTTTAAATTATTATTTTTAAGTGAAGTTCAGTCTCAGGAATTCAGACTAGCACAGGTGGTTTTTAATTACTCGTATAATTTAGATCAGGACTCCATAGTCCAGGTTGTAGTAATTAGCAGCTGATCTATGTTTCAGAAAGACCCTTCTTAAACCAGAATGAACTGTTCTGGATCAAGGTCTCCTCCTGGCTTAATTTAAACCTTTAACTCTAATCTACTTATTGGTTGACTGACTGATTTGTTGATTAACTTATTTATCTAAGTATTATTATTGTATATGTAGTTTATTACTAGTGTTATTGGCCCTCATCTCTTAATATAAGCTTTAATTGATTATTTTCGTTTTATGATTTTATTTATTTATTTTTTAAAATTGGGGTAAGGGGGTTAAGGCTCTGTGTTACTGATCAGAAGGTCTTAACTAGTTGGGAAAGGTGAAGGAAAGGATTTCACTATTCAGTCAAGTCTGACAAACATCTGGGGAGACTGACTGAATGAGATGGTGGCGATGTGCAGGATCCTGAGGTTGACCACGCAGCAGCTGCAGCAGAAGAAGAGAACTTCGTGCATGCGTGTTGTTGTGAGTGATTACGGTACAAACGCACGGTGATGGGTGTGTATTTGTGTATATGTGTTTGTGTGTGTGATGCACGAACGGGGAAGGCATCACCGTGTTGTTTCCCTCCTGTTTCCCCTCTACTGATTGTTTTTCTTTTACACGGAGAATGAGAGCGACGCAAAGCGCGCACACGGCGGTGGAGCGAAGATGAACGGTGCGCTCTACATCTCGTTCTTCCAGGGGCAGCTGGAGTCGGCGCTGGAGCAGGTCGTGCAGCTCGCCGTGACCGAGATCACAAGCACGGTCGGGGCCAGCCTCAGCGCCATGCTGCTGGAGACCGCCCGAAAGGAGCAGGAGAACCAGCGGCTCCGAGCCTCCGTCCAGTCCGCGCGGCACGCGGAAACCGAGCCTCAGCGAGCTGCCCCCATGCCCGGGTCTCCGTCCCCACTCTCTCAACCACCCGGCTCGCACCCCGGCGCTCTACCCGACTCTCTTCGGCAGGAGCAGAAGAGACGGGCCGTTGGTAAGAGCGACCGTTTCTCACCTGTTTTTAACGTACCTCACCTGGCCGTTTGTCGGCGCGTGCCGGGGTCTCGCGCTGTGTTTAGGGAAGAACGGCAAAGCGGTTTTTTTTTTTATTAACGGAAGCGGGGGGAGGGTCGTCTCATTACACACCAGTCAAGTCCATTGCACGGAGCTCAATGTGTGTGTGTGTGTCTGTGAAGAGATATAGAAAAGAAACGAACACACACAGAAGAGAAATAAAAACGCTCATACAGAAGAGAAACACACACACAAACTCATATTGAAGAGAAACACACACATGCTCATGTTGAAGAGAAACACACACATGCTCATATAGAAGAGAAACACACACACACATGCTCATATAGAAGAGAAACACACACGCACATGCTCATATAGAAGAGAAACACACACATAAGCTCATATTGAGGAGAAACACACACAAGCTCATGTTGAAAAGAAACACACACACAGAAGAGAAATAAAAACGCTCATACTGAAGAGAAGCACACACATAAGCTCATATAGAAGGGAAACACACACAAACTCATATTGAAGAGAAACAAACATGCTTATGTTGCAGAGAAACACACACACATATGCTAATATAGAAGAGAAACACACACACAAGCTCATATAGAAGAGAAACACACACACATAAGCTCATATTGAGGAGAAACACGCACAAGTTCATGTTGAAGAGAAACACATCTCATATAGAAAAGAAACACACACACACAAGCTCATATAGAAGAGAAACACACACACACACACACACACAAGCTCATATAGAAGAGAAACACACACACAAAAGCTCATATTGAGGAGAAACACACACAAAAGCTCATATAGAAGAGAAACACACGCATAAGCTCATATTGAGGAGAAACACACACAAGCTCATGTTGAAAACACACACACACAGAAGAGAAATAAAAACGCTCATACTGAAGAGAAGCACACACACAAACTCATATTGAAGAGAAACAAACACATGCTCATGTTGCAGAGAAACACACGCACATATGCTAATATAGAAGAGAAACACACACACACATAAGCTCATATTGAGGAGAAACACACACAAGTTCATGTTGAAGAGAAACACACACAAGCTCATATAGAAGAGAAACACACACACACACAAGCTCATATAGAAGAGAAACACACACACACACACACACACACACGGTCATACTGAGGAGAAACACACACACTCATATGGAAGAGAAACACACACACAAAAGCTCATATAGAAGAGAAACGCACGCATAAGCTCATATTGAGGTCACTCTACAGAATATATTATATTTTAAAAAATGGGAAAAAGAAGGTAATTTTTCAATATCAATTGAAGACTGGCGGGGTGTATGTGAATTCTCATCAAAATGCACTAATTCGTATATGTGGCGGGAGTTCTCGTGGAAGTGCCTTATCAGATTTTTTATTACACCAAAACAGAAAGCATATATTGAGGGAGGGGACACTAAATGCTGGAGACAGTGTGGGTTTCAGGAAGCCAGTCACTGGCACATATTCTGGGATTGCCCAGTGATAAAGCCTTTTTGGGAGGATATTCAGAAAGCAATGGAAAGCATATTTAGCATCACACTCCCGTTACATTTTCCTACATTTTTTCTAGGAATTACTGGCCTCCAGACAAGATCTGAGAAACGCTTATTTGATATATTGGTAACTGCAGGTAAAAAAGCTCTTACAAGACGTTGGTTGCTTCCTGAACCCCCTACATTGCAAGAGTGGTTTGATATTATATTTGATATTTATGTTATGGAAAAAATTACATTTTCCCTCCGCCTTCATATGGACATATTCAGAAATATTTGGTCCAAGTGGATCGAATATGTTGAGCCACTGCGCCCAGATTTGGTAGAAGCATAAATGCCCCTTGCTTAAATTTGCAATGTGTGTGTCTCTCAAACTGATACCCGGTAAGCTTCCTCTCATTCTCCACTCTCAAAGATTCAATATGATTTATTAGGGAATTTTCATTTTAAGTTAAGTTTTGGCCTCCCCAAATTGTAACAATGACTTTTGTTATTAATAGTACCATGTTTATCTTCTTCTTATTATTATTCATTTTATTTACTTATTCATTTACTTGCTTTATTTTATTCATTGTTTGTTTTTGTTTATTGTACTGTATTATGTAAAAAAGGAAAAAAGAACAGTGAGGAATGTAAGTACATTTCATTTGATGTAAACATATGGATAACACTGTTGTATCAAAAAATAAATGTCAAAAAAAAAAAGCTCATATTGAGGAGAAACACACACATGAGCTCATATTGAGGAGAAACACACACAAGCGCATGTTGAAAAGAAACACACACAAAAGAGAAATAAAAATGCTCATACAGAAGAGAAACACACACATAAGCTCATATAGAAGAGAAACACACACACAAACTCATATTGAAGAGAAACAAACACATGCTCATGTTGAAGAGAAACACACACATATGCTAATATAGAAGAGAAACACACACACGCTCATATAGAAGAGAAACACGCACACAAGCTTATAAAGAAGAGAAACACACAAACACACAAGCTCATATAGAAGAGACACACACACACAAGCTTATAAAGAAGAGAAACAAACACACACCCTCTCATATAAAAAAGAAACACACAAGCTCATATAGAAGAGATAAACGCACACAAGCTCACACAAGCTCATATACAAGAGCAACACACATACACAAACAATGAAGACAGTGTTGTATTCAGAGTGCTTCTGAAACCTTTTGTAATCTGTAAGGGGGTGGAACCAGAAAAGTCTGGACCAGAGGCAAAATGTACCTCAAATTATACATCACACACATGCACGCACGCACACACACACACACACACACACACACACACACACACACACACACACACACACACACACACACACACACACACACACAAGGTGTAGTTGTTCCAGGCAGAGCCGGTGCCTGTGAGATGGCGATGATGAGGATATTAATGATGTAGTCTATTAGTGTTGTGAGGGTTCGGGTCTGGTTCTGATAGACTACTGACTTCAAATCAACCCAAAGAAAGCCCAGCGTGTTAGGTTCTGGTCCTCATTCTGATTCTGTTGTTAGTTTTGAAGCCATCTTGGTTGTGAGTGGACCCAGATTTTGCACCACACTGTGCACACCATTTAACACACCCGTTAGCTCACCCTCTTACTATACGCTCTGCAGAGCGTATAGCCCTGCCCACAGGGGTATGTGTCTTGCTGTTTGGTAGCAGCTCGTTAGCAGTAAACATGTTTCATAGGTGTGTACTTGGCTGAGAGTCTCTCTCTCTCTCTCTCTCTCTCTCTCTCTCTCTCTCTCTCACACACACACACACACACACGGTTCTGTTGTCCAAAAAATAAAATCAATATTCGTGTAGAAGTGGGCAGAGTTTGGTCACATCATGGTTTTGCAGCTTTCCAGACTTTGTGTTTTTACCACCTGTTGTATGTCGGAACGTGGGTACTTCAGCCAAACGGGGATTTCCTTTGAATGTCTCAGCCAACGGTGGTTGGCAGCTCGTGGTTGGCATCGCTGCAAAAACATGCTGCGGATGCAGAATTAAGACTTTTAACCCTCAGGTGTATGTGTGTGTGGGCTGTGTGTGAAAATTATTAATAATTTATGTAAAGTTACTCATTTCTTCGAAACAAACCTGTTCTGTTTAATAGGTGTTCATCTAAAGCAGGTTGTTTCACACCAGAAGTGAAGAATGAGACCCCCCCTCCCTCGAAAAGCTCAGTTTTTGTTTTTATGTTTTTTGTTTTTTTTGATGTGACAGTGTACTTCTATGTGACACTGATGTCATTTAACCCTCCGTTCTGTTTCACTTCTCTAAACTCTGTCAGCTTTAGAATATTGTGGAACATGCATGAGGTTGTGTTCTTGTATGTTTCCTGTTGTACACCATCCATCCTTTATTTAATTTCCACTGTCTGGTAGCTTACACCTGTACTGTTTTGTGTGTGCGTGTTTCCCCTGCAGGTCAGTTAAAGGTGGTGATGGAGCGTGTGCTGGAATTTGCCAAGTGTGAACTGAGTAAGATCGTAGAGGACAGCTTCGACGATGTTCTTTTGGAACTCAGGAAGACGGAGCGGGAGAACGAGGAGCTGAGGGAGAAGCTCCGCGGCAGGCCGGTGGAGAACCAAGCGGGAGATGCTGAGAAGATCGAGCCTCCGGGGGACAGCGTGCTATCTCCTAAAAGCACTGATGTAGTGAAGGATGATGAGGAGAAAGCGGACGAGGATGAACGGGGAATGGAGCAGATGCAGAGCGCTGATGGTACTTGTTCCTTTCGTGCTTCCTGCTTCTCTGACCTCTGACTGATCACCAAAGAGCTTTAATATTTTCAGGTTTAATTTGCCTGATATGAAATTTACTTGTGACAGATTCGGATAAAGCTTGCCCGGTCCAAAAGTATTTGGTCAGATAGACAGTGTTGACATGTGTGCCTCTCTGCTCCACCACAGTGTGTGTTATGAAGTGATCAGGATGTGACATAAGAGCATTAAATTAAGACACTTATTACAAAACTCATTTCCACAGGCTCAGAAGTAATCGGACAGGCTATCATCACTAACACCAGTGAGACAGTTCCACCGCAGCCGTACACACCCATGCCATAACACCATCCTCCACCTTCCTTCTTCTCTTCTAATCATTCTGCTACAAGTTCAGCTTCTATCAGAACTGAGCATGAGTTTTAGCAAACTCTCCTCTCCTCTTTGTGTTCCTGGGCATTTCCAGTGTTCTGCACAGGTCTAGTGATGTCCTCCTTCACCTACATCATCAAGTCTTGGGGCTGCAGATTGATCGTTCTCATGAACAGCTAGCACATGCAAGTTCAGTCCTTTGAATCATGTCCAGTGCTTTTATTTCCTTAATCTGTCATGAAATAAGTAAGAAACAGCCAAAACTGGCTGTCGCACTGCTCATCAGTCACCTGTCCACTTACTTTTGAGCCTGTGAAAATGGAGGGAGTGTGTAATAATTGTCTGAACCTCCTAAACAGTCAGTGTCATATTTTTAGTTAGATCCCTGAATTAAAGTTGAAAGTTGACACTGCAGTCACATCAATGAGCACTTCATAACACACACTCACTGTTTCACTGACTGTATGGGAGGGTGATTTTTTGGGCTATGATGCGTGACAGATGGAGTGCAATACATATTTTGTATAAATCAGTGCTGCTACACATTCAGCATATATTCCAGGTCACATGACTGAACGTGTGCATGTTTGTGTGTGTGTGTAGCAGACTCCGCCAGCCCCGCCGTGATCAGCGTGTCTCATGACTGGGTCCCGGTGCTGGATCAGGTGTTCGGGCAGAAATGGTGTGCTGACATTTGGCCCGATAAAGAACCCGATCACGTTAAAGTGGACCGACCACATCTGCCTTCTGGAGAATCAGTCAGGAAAGACTCCACACCAGAGAGGAAGGACAACAGCCAGTCAGATCAGCCGCAGTGGCTGCAGGACGCTGAGGCCCTGACTGTGACCTTCGACCCACAGCAGACCTCAGAGACGAGTTTAACAGGTGGGACAGCACAAGTGAAGACAGACAGATATACAGAGATACAGATAGACGGAGACATGCACATACAGACTCAGATAGTGACGCAGACAGAAAGAATGTCCAATACACAGACAGAGACATACAGTAAAGAGATGCACAGACACACAGACAGGTAGACAGAAATTCGGACAGACAGAGTCTTAGCAGTGTTTCTTGTCAATAGTGAGCCTGCAGTTATCCACCGTTAATAAACTAATTTAATAAGTAATAACAGGGTAGTTAACAGTTAATGGTTCACTGTTGTTTATTCCTGGATGGCTAAAGTGAACCTGATCTGTCATGTAACCCCTTCCTGTTTTTTTTGTTTTGTTTTTTTTGTTCTCCAGGAGACGATGTTCCGTTAAAATCTCCCTCAATGCTCCACCGTCTCCTCACACTTCCGACGCAGCTGTTAGACGGCGACGACGAGTCGATGGAGTCAGAGGAGAGTCTGCTGAATGCAATCAGCTCGCTGCACAGCACCCAGACACCTCACCAAGGTGAACCCGCCAGAGCGGACGACCCCGACGCTGGCGAAGACCTCGAGGACCAGGAGGACGATGACGGCCAGGAGGAAGGATCCAAGCCGAGGTCCTGCAAAAGCGGGAGGAAGAACCACGTGTGTAAGACCTGCGGCAGGAAGTTCAGCCGAGCTCACCTGCTAAAATCGCACCGGCTCACGCACAAGGAGGCTCGCTCGCCATTCTCCAAACTCCACACCCCAGCGTGCACCGATTCAGGGAAGAACACCTGAGAGAAGTGCAGCTTAACGGCGCGTTTGCACAGAGATTCCAGAAGTTTCACAAGGCAGGCGTGTGTGCCGGTGTAAATCTGTCACGTTTCCAACATTTTATCGTGACATTACCCGAAGACTCGACGATAACATCATACTGCGTGGTGAATATTGTGATGAATTGTTACTAATGATTATCAGCACACACCTAACATTATAAATCCAGAGTGTGAAGGTACATAAGGCAGTGCAAGGAATATTTAATTCTCTACTTCATGATTCATGAGTGTGTGTGTGTGTGTGTGTGTGTGTGTGTGTTCTGTAAAAGCTTTGTTCCAGGTAAAGAAGTTCTATTTTGCTCTGTTTTAACCAGTTAAATATATATTACAGAAGAACCAGAGAGAGTTTGTTGTTGGTGTTGTAATAAAGTCTCTGGTTGTGTTTCCATCCACACGCACACAAGCTCGTCCGTCCCAGATAGAACCGTAATGCGGTTTGGGACGCAGCCGCAGAGGTTTTCAACCCTAGACAGACAACACACTCCCGCACGATCACTAACATTCTATACTTCAGGTTATGATGAGACAATCGCTTGTGTGGCGTGTACCTGCTGCCCTCCCCCATACACTTTCACAATAGAACAGGGCTTTCGATTGACATCGCATACAGAGCTTTTACCCTAGCACGTCACGACACACGGAATGTTCTGGAATTTGTTCTGCACTCACTCAGTTGGATGGAAACACAAACCTGAGGTGAGGAAGTCATGTGACAGGAAGACCTGTTTCACTTCTTGTTTTGTTTGTTTGTTTGTTTGTTTTTTGCTAATCTGATGGATGGAGAGACACGATAACTCACGAACATTTGAACTGTAAATAAATAAATAAACTCCACAGTCTTCGTTTTTTACAGAAATACCTCTTCGGACAGCGCGACTGGCTTTGTCTGAGCGTTTAATTGGATTTAAACAACGCAAAATGAAGAACGCTTGGATTTCTGCATCGTGACACACGAGCTGCATAAACTCCAACTCCGATTATAAATCCCTCATGCATGTGGAGGTTTATGCAACGTTATGCTCCATCGTTCCATCTTCAGGAGCTTTAAAGAAAAAAAAACTCCTAAATGTTAAGATTGGCTTGCTGTGGACTGCTGCAGATACCTTGTGCACTGGCGTCGTGTCTTCCTGTTCTCACCGTGCTTCATCTCTGTAGCCATGTGACCATGACGACTCCTCCAGTCTGTAAGCATTCATCACGGGTTTTACCATCGTTACTATTATTTTTTGGTTATTTTATTTTATTATTTTCAGCACATTGAGCTTTAGAGCTAACACAACTAGCTACTTAGCGATAGAGCATTAGCAAGATCAGCATAACCACGGGAACAACAAACACGACTGTTAGACGGAGACGCAAGCATGTGCTCGAGTCAGGTCTGTTAGATGTGAAGCTGCCTCTCGAACAACGGAATAAACTTCCAAGTCTAATAATAATAATAATAATATGTGTTTTTTAAACATTGCAATATATCATTTTGAGCGCGTTTATTAATGAGCATCTGCTCCAGTAATAATCAGACATTCTCCCTATTAATGAAGACTCACAGTTAAAACCAAGATCAGATTTATGTGCTATAATTAAGAAAGTCCGATTTGTGTAAGAACCGCTCTTGGACTTGGGGCCCGTACATCCTAATTTGCTGGATGATGTGCTGGACTCCACACAGTACGGACCATTTCCTGACCGTTTACAAATTTAGGTTTTGAACGTACACATACGAACACCAGCTGATGACTAATTTATCACTACTCACTCACTACCCAGTAAGATATTATCATGACGCCTCTGTGATGATTCGATTAAAAAGGCGATTCTACAAACATCGCGATTTTATAAATATCCAGATTCATTACTATATTTTCTCCTGATTTTGTTACAATTTTAAATCTTTAACAAATTTTTATATTGATTTAATAAAGATTAATTAAATGTGGCCCGTTTCTTATAATGTTTGTCTTCACTTAAAAACCAAGGACAGCATTTAAACAATACAAACTAACTTCAAATACAAGAGTTTAATTTATAACTGAGCAGCACGTATCCGTCATGCACCATAACTTTATTATTTTTAAAAAAAAAAACAAATAAATAATTAATTTCTACCAAGCAGGATGAAAATGAGTGCACCATCTGTGGTATTATAAAGAAATGGTATTTAAGTTTTACCACCTCAAATGCCTCCAAAGTTTCAAAACTCAACTTGACAATGAGTGAGTGTGGTCAGTTGCTGCAAGCATGCGGCTTCTAACACACACGATTTTTTGACTTTTGACTTTGTGCTCGCTGTGTTTTGAGACTGGTGTAGTGTGTGTAATGGGTGGCTTTGAGACTAAATACAGAGTTTGGAGAAAAAGGCAAATCTGAGGTTTTTAACATGATTTTTGATAATGTAACACCATAAAAAAAGCGTTTCTATTGCACCACTCTGAAGCTTCTGCTCTTGGTACAGAATCATTTATATCTGAGGCTGATCGGCTGATCACCGTTTACGGCCAATCAACCAGCCAATTCTGATCACTGGCCAATCGACCGGTTCATCTCCGTTATAAATGTAAAAATAGAAAAAACAAAAAAAACAAAAACCCAAACATTTTGAAGTCATTGTGGCGATACGTGAATCACTGCACAAAAGAATCGCGATTCACAACTGAACCCCCCCCCACCCCCCTCCCTATCACAATGTCGATATTTTTGGGTCGTATTGTACAGCTTCAAGAGAAACTCCCAGTAAAGGGACAAACCCTTGTTCATGTGTACGTCCTCAGCGTGTTTAGTGACCAGTTAATCGTTCTAACAGTAGAGCTGTAACGACATGACAGCGAGATAAGGATTACAGCGTACGATTACAGCACTCTGTTATAACGGACCGTTTTGCACTTTTGGTTATTTTCCACACAGCCGTACCTCATTGTGGCGTAAAGTCGTCGTAGCTCATTACCTCAGAACACAGGGTTATTATTTTAGCATGGATTTGTTCTTTATGGCTCGTTTATCTTTGTATGTTTTTTTTTTTTTTATGTCCTCGGGGAATTAGACAAAGGTTTTATGCTGAAATTGCACTCTAGGTAAAAAAAAAAAAAGAACAAATGGAAACAATCCATCGTTTCGGCACAAAGACTGAATAATCGGGAAAAAAAACATATGAAAGAAGTCTTTGTGCTTAATCGATGCAAACGTCACAAGTCTACAACAGGCCAATGATTTTATTCTGTACAGATTTATAATCCTACGTCATTGTGATTTTTTTATTTTATTTTATTCTTGAGTTTTCTCATGATGTTCCTTAAGAAAAAAAAGTCTCTGAAGCTTGATTAATTTTTTTCAAACAGTTTATGCAAAAACTGCCTTTAAAAAAAAAAAAGGGACAAAATGTGAGATTTTTTTAAAGCATTGACCAAATGCAACGCTGCAGTGACCAGGAAGATGAAAAGCCTAAAATGTTAAAGATTTTTTTTTTTTTTTTTTTTGCACAAATGAGAATAGAGGCATTTCAAACGTTTAGGGAATTTTTATGTTGAATTTCAATGTTTTTTTCCCCCCTTTTATTTTTAAAGTAACAGCAGCTTTTTCTGTTTCATTAAAGCATTTAACGTTTACATCCACAGCCCCTCCAAAGGTATTGGAACAGCAAGGCCGGTTCTGTTTTTTTGCTCCATGCTGAAGAAGAATATGACACAGTGGATCAGAAGCTCCTGATATTTATTTGTTTTTAAGTACAGTGGAACATTGGATTGCGAATAGTTTTGTCCACGAACATTTTGCAAGATGAGCAAAATTTTTAAATAAATTGATAAACGAGCACTGGCTTGATATATGAGTAGAACTCATGCGCAATTTTCTGCCGAGCGTCACGTGATCGTAACTAAGAAAATGGTTCTTCTCTCGTGCACGCTGCGGGATTGTGGGTAATTGTCTCCCATGCTCAGTCTCTGTGGAAGAGCATCACTCGTATAGCCAACTTCTGTGCGTGCACTGTTTATTATAACATTGTGACAATGTGTGCATGTAAAGCAAAAGAAATTGTCATTAGAGAGGTTCCTTGATAAAGATCCAATTTTCAGAGACTCTCTGAGCAGTGATTCCGTTAGTATGTCTGTATGCGTGCAAGTGTTATTAGACAGGTTTCTTGTTCAGTTCCCAGACAGAGCAGTGTTTCCGTTTGTGTGTGTGTGTTTGTGCACGCGTTGTATTAATTATTTTTATATGAATATTTTTGGGTTGTGGAACTGGTTATCAAAGTTGTGATAATGCGGAAATATGATATACAAGCCCGCTTCTGAAACAAATATGCTCGCAATCCAAGGTTCAACTGTAACTGAAGTGATTAGAGCATGTGACTGAGTGTTTTTACATGTTGCCCAGGAGTGTCCTGTTAGACTGTTTGATTAAACAGGTAACAGCTCTGAATGTCAGAGTCCTGGGTTTCCCCGTGTGAAGACCAACATGAAGGCCAGAGTCCAGTCTATGGGAGACAGAGAAATTTTCAGAATCACTCTGGAACATGAAGCAGATTAGTCACAGAAAACACTGACCCCTTTACCAGAGCTAGGTGTAGCCGGTGCCCAATTTCAAAGTTCTTTTTTTTTTTTTTTTTTAGAGAGTCAAAGCACCAGTAACTAAAAGTTTGTGTCTGCAATCTTTAAACCCGAATAGTGTGGTAACGTGTAGTGTAATGTAGTGTAGTATTGTATCTACCATAAAAAAAGAAAAAGAAAATGGACTCAAAATGTAACAGGCAGAACAAATGTTTGCTACTAACTATGGTTTGATTCTAAAGTAGACTTGCCAAGCCATGTTGGAGTTTGCTGGTGTTTAGTTGGTGTGCTTGCCTCTAGCATTTTGTTTTGCCACTAGCATTGCTGCTAACAATGCTGGGAAAGTGAAGACATCCCCGTGTTATGGTGACGTAATGATGCGAGACTCTAGCCCATGGAAAAACAAAGCCAGTCCTCAGGAGGTTGAACCAGCACTAGCACCAGACATTAACCTAGCGCCAGCTCACTTTAGTGGAAAAGGTGTGAAGAACCAAAAAAAAAAAGAAAAAAGTCAGTTAGATCACCAACAATCTCCTGAGGTCACAGGTGAAGGTCTCTCATAGTTTATCTCACTACAGCCTGTTCCAATGCTTTTGCTCACACAAAAAGTGCATGATCTGCCAGCAATCCTGTCATGTTCAAACTGGTTCAGTGTCATGTTCTAACTGGTTTTGGTGTTCCGGTACTTTTGGAGGCGACGGTTCTTCTGTGTGCTTGTGTTTGAGGCTGTACATTTATACACTTGTGTTAAATGATAAACTGAACGAATTATGCAACGAGAGATGAATCGACGGATTTATTGACAGTTTTCTGTTCGATGAAAGAAGTTTGTTTTTGTATTGTAACTTTTTTTTATGTTGATTTGATTTTTGTCGGATTCTGGAAAGTTAATTGTGTGAATAATAAAAAATGTGTTATATAATCTTGTCCACCCAAAGCGCTGTGTGTATCATGATGTTATCAGTATGTGTGTTCAGTCTGAGTCTAAGAGCCGAGGCACAGCACTGGAGCTGATCCTCACCACAGGGTGGTGCTTTTAACATTTACTCTGAATAACCTTAAGCCATGGCCCTGGGGCGGTTTACAACCATAAGAATATATTCAGGAGTTCAAAGAGAAGAGGTTCACACAGCTCAGGTTGTGTGTAATGCCGAGGTTCAGTTTACTGCCATTAATAAAAGTTTACGTACTAATATTTTAGGCAAACAATTTTATTTTATTACAATAAATTATAATTATGAATTACAATAATCTAGTTGCATAAGTATGTCCACCCGTCAACTTACTGTTGTTAATTTTCTATAGTGCACACCATGTTGCTGGTGAGGGCACAAGGCAAGGCACTCCCTGATCAAGATGCCAGTCTACACATATACACACACACACACACGTATACAAGGCGGGTCTCGACCCTGGAGGTGCGAAGCCACAGTGCTAACCACTACAGCACCACACCACTTTGGGGCTTAACTCACACTTTGTTAAAGCAACTTAAACATTCTGCTTTAGGAGATGAGTTTATCAAACTCATCATCTAGTTATGATTGTTATTTTTATAACAACTTTAAATCTTAAAAATCTTCCTAAACCTTAATCAAATAAAGTAGGAAAATATGTAATAGTGATAAATTATTTTTACGGCTGTAATAATTCAGTAAATACAGTGTCATTAACTTTACCGCACCAAAATCCCTGTAGCTGTAACGTGCCCTCGTTTCTACTGAACCATTTGTCTTTATTTGTTCTCTATATATTTTTTCTTATTCCTCTTGCGGTGGATCCAGACTCCGGAGTGTTTCCAGGCTCTCGTCACTTCCCTCTGAACTTTTCATAAACCAGCAGAACTTCAATAACTTCTGTCTGAACTACTGACATGTAAATTATTACTAAAGACAGTTTATTACCGATGGGAACTTTACTACAGATAACTTTATGTACCATATTTAGCTAATAGCCTGTCCAAACATTCTGATAAATTCTCCTCTTGCAAAGGTAATGTGGTCACAGCGCCACCTGTCAGAGAGTATAATATAGAGCAACAGACAACAAGTGAACAGTCAGGTCTCAAAGTTGACATGTTGGAAGCAGGAAAAAAGGGGGCATGTAAGGATGTGTGCATGTGTAACAACGGCCAGATTGTGATGTCTAGACAATTGGGTCAGAGAGTCTGTGCAACACCAGCACTTGTGGGATGTTTCAGGTTTGTAGTGGTCAGGACCTACCAAAAGCGACCTGCTGACAGGGTCATGGGCTCCCAGGCATCAGTGATGCACATTTGGAGTGAAGACTAGAATGCCTAGTCCAATCCAATAGAAGAGCTACTGTAGCTCAAACAGGTGATAGAAAGAAGTCAGAATGCACAGATCATCGCAGTTTACATCGCAGAGCTTTATAGCTGCTGACGAGTATGGGTACCCATGCTGACTTGTGTGCTCCACCAAGAAAATCTACAATGGGCAGGTTAGCATCAGATTGCTTTCCTTAGTTAGAGATGCACCATGTGAACCGATGTTCTGCTGGGAAACCTTGGGTCTTGCCGTTCATGTGAATGTTACTCTGACACATCGCACCTACCTAAACACCATTCATGGAGATGGGGTTCCCTGATGGCAGCTGCCTCTTTCAGCAGCATAATGTGTGCTGACACACCGCTCACACTGTTCAGGTATGGTTTGAGGAACATGAAGAATTAGAAGTGTTGACTCCGCCTCCATATTCTCCAGATTTCAATCCAATGGAGCATCTGTGGAAAGTGCTTGAGAAACAAGTCTGATCTGTGGAGGCTCCTCCTCACAACTTACAGGGTCTGCTGCTGACGGCTTGGTGCAGATACCACACACAACTTCAGAGGGGTAGTGGAGTCTATGGGGCAGGGCTGTTTTGGTTGCACAAGGGGAACTGTACACAGTTTGAAAGCTCCCGGGTTCAAACCTCAAAGTGACCAAGTTGCCCCTGTTGGGACCTTGAGCAAGGTCCTTAACCTTCAACTGCTCAGATGTATAATGTATAAACTGGATAAGGGTGTCTGCCAAATGCTATAAATTTAAATGATACAAGAGGTAAAGATACCTGTGTGATGTTATGAAATTTCTAAAGGAAAAACAAAAACAGTAACAGGCTCAAGAATTGAGTGTTTAATGATCACATATCAGAACATAAGAGACGGAAATGGCATGAAGCGTTTCATACAGTACCCAGATGTTGCACGTCATCACATGCAGGTAATTTAAACGCTATAAAATAATGCACATGTCATATAGCTTTATGCGCCGTGCACCAATCTGTTCGTGGTAAATCTGTCGGTTTGCACGTCTCGGTTTGTACAATCCAGCACTTTCAGAAGCGCTCTCTCTGTCAAGCAGTAAATACACCCACATTAGGTCGGAAGTAGGCCACCATGACGCCGCGCGCGCGCTGCTGTTCCTGATGTGGCTGCAGCTGCGCGCGCGCACTGCCGTTACACCGATTTGACTGGAAGAAGCGAGCGCGAGCCGCGGAAACGGCGGAATAAGGAGGAGGGAGGCACGAGAAGGAAGGAGAGAGAGGGAGAGAGAGAGAGAGTGTGTGTGTGTGTATGAGAGAGAGGGGGGGAAGGCTGCTCGCGGACGTGGCGGCTCCGGGGCTGAGCGACGAGCCCGCGCGCGTGAGAGAGGGGGCAAAAAAAGCAATGCACCGGGGAACCTGCAGGTAAAAAAAACAAAACAAAAGCGCGTGCACCCTTCCTCCCGCGTGCAATTTCATTCTAACTTCCATCCTTTCATTCTTTTCCTGCATCTGTAATTTTTTCCTCCTGTCGCGTCGCGCGCGGCCGAGTGCATGCATGCATGAGATTCAGATGTGAAGTGCAAAAAAATTGTTGCGTTTCTGTTGCTGCTTTTCACGCATCCGTTTATTTTTTACGCACACCTGAGCGGAGGAAGGAGAGGAGGCGCGCGCGCGAAGGCGACAGATGAAAGCAAAGAGAAAAGAGAAGAAAAGTTGCACGCGCGAATGAGAGTGCTGAAGTTTGTGTAGCAGATAGCTTTAGCCACAAACAAGATGGCCTCTGTAGCAGCACTGAGGGCCTCCTCACAGCCTCCTCAACACTCCTCTACTCTCACTCTCTCCTCTACACTCCTCTACACTCACTCTCTCCTCCACTCCACACTTCTCTTTTCGGTCCCTTTTCTCTCACGCTCCCACAAATAACCCGAGAAAGCCAAGATCTGTATTTCTCTACATACACCACAATCATCTGCGTTACCCTCCAACAGCTGGACACACACACGCGCGCGCGCACAAACACACAGATTTATTGTCTAAAAACACATCTTGAATAAAAGCAGCAGAGTATCTCACTGGCACGAGCCGAATTAGCATTTAGCCTACAATGCTAAGTGTAGCGATCAGATTAGCTTCTGATTCTGCTCATTAATAATCACACGGCGGCATCGCTTTAAAGTCCTGATTGATTGATTGATTAACAGCCCGCACGTGCCTCATGATCTGTTACTGGAGCCATCATTAGCAAGCTAATAGATCTGCAGATGTTTAGCTTCATTCACAAACACGAGTTATTATTTATCAACACTAAAACCTGTGTGTGTGTTACACTAGGGAGTGTGTTTGTCGTTACATTAGCCTGTGTTTGTAGTGTTACACTAGTATATGTTGTGTTACACCAGTGTGTGTGTGTGTGTGTGTGTAGTGCTACTCTAGTGTATGTCATGTTACACCAGTGTCTTTATGTTAAATTAGTATTTGTGTTTGTTGTGTTGCATTTGTGTGTCACAATACACCAGTCTCTGTGAGTTTGCTGTGTTACAGTAGTGTATGTCATGTTACACCAGGGAGGGTGTTTGTAGTGTTACACTAGTGTGTGTGTGTGTGTGTGTGTGTGTGTGTGTGTGTGTGTGTTTGTTTGTTGCCTAAAAGTAGTGTTATTATACCAGTGTGTATTGATTATATTAATGTGTGTTGTTACCCCTGTGTGGTGTGTATGTGAGTGTGTGTGTTTGTTACATCAGTGTATGTTTGTTGTGTTACGTTTATATGTGCTGTTTATATGTGTCTGTCTGTTTGTTGTGTTACACTAGTGTATGTCTTGTTGTATACTAGTGTGTGTTTGTTGTGTAAAAATTAGTGTGTTATTACACCAGTGTGTATTAATTACATTAGTGTGTTGTTACACTAGTGTGTGTGTGTGTTTGTTTTGTTAAATTAGTGTCTATGTTTGTTGTGTTACATTTGTATGTCACGTTACACCAGTCTGTGTGTTTGCTTTGTTACAGTAGTGTATGTCCTGTTACACCAGGGTGTGTGTTTGTAGTGTTACACTAGTGTGTATGTATTTGGGTGTGTTTGTGTATGTGTTACACCAGTGTGTGTTTGTTGTGTTACATTAGTATGTCACGAGATACCAGTCTGTGTGTGTTTGCTGTGTTACACCCGTTGAATTACAAGAGTGAGTGTGTTGTGTTACATCAGAGTGTGTGATTGTAGTGTTATATCAGTGTATGTTGTGTTACACCAAAGTGTTTGTTTGCTATGTTACACTAGTGTTTGTCGTGTTACACCAGGGTGTGTGTTCGTAGTGTTATACAAGTGTATGTTGTGTTACATCAAGGTGTTTGTTTGCTGTGTTACACTAGTGTTTGTGGTGTTACACCAGGGTGTGTGTTTATAGTGTTATACCAATAACACTACAAACACCAAGTGTTACACCAAGGTGTTTGTTTACTGTGTTACACTAGTGTTTGTTGGGTTACACCAGGGTGTGTGTTTGTAGTGTTATACCAGTGTATATTGTGTTACATCAAGGTGTTTGTTTGCTGTGTTACACTCACTAGTGTTTTTCATTTTACAACAGTGTATGTGTTTGTAGTGTTATACCCGTGTTTGTTGTGTTACACCAAGGTGTTTGTTTGCTGTATTACACTCACTAGTGTTTGTCGTGTTACACCAGGGTGTGTGTTTGTAGTGTTATACCAGTGTATATTGTGTTACATCAAGGTGTTTGTTTGCTGTGTTACACTCACTAGTGTTTTTCATTTTACAACAGTGTATGTGTTTGTAGTGTTATACCCGTGTTTGTTGTGTTACACCAAGGTGTTTGTTTGCTGTATTACACTCACTAGTGTTTGTCGTGTTACACCAGGGTTTGAGTTTGCTGTGTTACACCAGTTTGTGTGTGTTTGATGTGTTACATTAGTGTTGTGTTTGTTGTGTTACATTTGTGTGTTTGTTAAATCAGTGTGTAGTCTTACACCGGTGTGTGTTTTTGTGTTACACCAGGGTGTGTGTTTGGTGCGTTAAATAAGTGTTATTATACTTGTGTGTTGATTATATTAGTGTGTATTGTTACACTAGTATGTGTGTATTTGCTGTGTTACAATAGTGTTTGTCTTTGCTGTGCTATGTTAGTGTTATTGTATGTGTTACACCAGTGTGTGTTTGTTGTGTTACATTAGTATGTCACAAGATATCAGTCTGTGTGTGTTTGCTGTGTTACACCCGTTGAATTACAAGAGTGAGTGTGTTGTGTTACATCAGAGTGTGTGATTGTAGTGTTATATCAGTGTATGTTGTGTTACACCAAAGTGTTTGTTTGCTATGTTACACTAGTGTTTGTCGTGTTACACCAGGGTGTGTGTTCGTAGTGTTATACAAGTGTATGTTGTGTTACATCAAGGTGTTTGTTTGCTGTGTTACATTAGTGTTTGTGGTGTTACACCAGGGTGTGTGTTTGTAGTGTTATACCAATAACACTACAAACACCAAGTGTTACACCAAGGTGTTTGTTTACTGTGTTACACTAGTGTTTGTTGTGTTACACCAGGGTGTGTGTTTGTAGTGTTATACCAGTGTATGTTGTGTTACACCAAGGTGTTTGTTTGGTGTGTTACACTCACTAGTGTTTTTCATGTTACAACAGTGTGTGTGTTTGTAGTGTTATACCCGTGTTTGTTGTGTTACACCAAGGTGTTTGTTTGCTGTATTACACTCACTAGTGTTTGTCGTGTTACACCATGGTTTGAGTTTGCTGTGTTACACCAGTTTGTGTGTGTTTGATGTGTTACATTAGTGTTGTGTTTGTTGTGTTACATTTGTGTGTTTGTTAAATCAGTGTGTAGTCTTACACCGGTGTGTGTTTTTGTGTTACACCAGGGTGTGTGTTTGGTGCGTTAAATAAGTGTTATTATACTTGTGTGTTGATTATATTAGTGTGTATTGTTACACTAGTATGTGTGTATTTGCTGTGTTACAATAGTGTTTGTCTTTGCTGTGCTATGTTAATGTGTTATTACATCAATGTGTATGTTTGTTGTGTTACATTATTGTTGTTTGTTACTCTAGTCTGAGTGTGTTTGTTAGTGTTACACCATTTTGGGCGTGTGTGTGTTTGCTGTGTTACATTATAGTTTGTGCTTGTTGTGTTATGTTAGTGTGCTATTATACAAGTATATATGTTTGTTGTGTTACACCAGGGTGTGTGTATGTTTGTTGTGTACACTAGTGTGAGTTCTGTTCTGTTGTCTTACATTAGTGTATGTTGTGTTACACCCGTGTATATGTATGTAGTGTTACACCAGTATATGTCACACCATTGTGTGTTAGTTGTGTTACACCATTGAGTGTGTGTTGTGTTGTGTTACCCCATTGTGTGTTTTGTTACAGCAGTGTGTGTTTTTTGCTTTACGTACGTGATGTTGCATTTTGTGAACACTAAGTTATAATCAATTATAATCAATCTAATGCTACTACCAAACTCAAGCTAACTTGAATGTGTGTGTGTTTGTTCGTTTGTGTATTTACACAGGGTCCAGAATCAGGGAAGACATCAGGAGTGCTGCTAAGGGACGGATCTGGTAAGGATGGATGAGGTGGGGACGGAGTGTATCACGCTGGGCCTGAACGCTCTGGCCTCGGAGTGTATGTCTCCCGCTCTGGAGCCGCTGCGTGCCGAGTGTGTGACACCGACGCTCGCCATGCTAAACACGCTTAGTTCGGAGATTGCAGAGCCAACCGCCATGCTGCCGTGTGTAAAGAGCGACCCCGACCTGGAGCTGGTACCGATCCGCACCGTGGACGTATCCCAGATCCAGCCTCTGAGCACCGCAGAGCTGGGATCGGAACACGTCAGGATGGAGATCAGCGGCCTGGAGTACATCAAGTCAGATTTGCACTCCTTCCACGGAGCCGAGTTGGACTCGTATAAGTCGAGTTACGATGCCTTTGACTACGTGTCACATGACAACCTGGACTACATCAAGTCGGACCAGAGTTCTGACCTGCAGTGTTACTATGCAATGGAACTTGAGGCTAGCCGGTACGAATACGACTCAACACTCGCATCTGAGAAATCAGAGACATCGGATACGGCGGAGTCAAACATCCTCGAGTCCATCCGCATGGCGGAGCTCCGCACTGAGCTCAACAAGCTCCGCCCTGATGCTATTATCGAGTTTTCGTCCGCTCACATGTATGACATGCAGTCTGCAAATGCAAATACAAACACCACGAGCGCAGACACTGCGAAAGCAAAAACGCAACCACGCAAACCTCGCAACCCGACTGGTGAAAAGCCATTCTCCTGCACTCAGTGCGGAAAGAACTTCAGCACTCTGGGAAACCTGAAGACACACCAGCGCATCCACACAGGCGAGCGGCCGTACTCCTGCTCGCAGTGCGGCAAGAGCTTCGGTCAAGCAGGCAACCTGAAGCGGCACCAGCTGATACACACGGGTCAGAAACCCTACAACTGCAGCTTCTGCCCCAAAGGGTTCACCAAGGCAGATGACCTACGATCGCACCAGCGAATCCACACAGGCGAGAAGCCGTTCACCTGCGACGAGTGCGGAAAGGCGTTCTTCCACTCCAAGGAACTAAAGACACACCGCCTGGTACACACGGGCGAGCGGCCATTCTCCTGCCAGCAATGCGGCAAGGCGTTCACGAAAGAGGTGAGCTTCCGTAACCACCAGCAGAGCCACACGGGCGAGAAGCCATATAACTGCGTGAAGTGTGGAAAAAGCTTTGGGAACTCGGGTGTGCTCAAGACTCATGAGAAGATCCATAGTGGGGAGAAGCCGTTTCAGTGCACGCAGTGCGGCAAGAGCTTCGGCCGCCTCGGACACTTAAAGGCGCACCAGCAGATCCACACGGGTGAGAAGCCGTACTCGTGCTCGCAGTGTGGCAAGAGCTTCAGCCAGTCGGGTCACCTTAAAGCACACGAACAGATCCATAAACGAGAGACAGCGCAATAACCAAGAACGAGTGCAGCTACAACAACATGATGGAGCATAGAAGATAAAACAAAATGTTAATGTTTGCAGTACCACACACGCACACACATTTAAATTACTTATTTATGAATGACTAATGGTTATCTGATTTATCATGTGCTTTTCTGTCAGTCCACCTCAAAGGTATGATCAGTTGGGATCAGCAGTAGACACAGGTACGAGTAATATGTGTAGTCACTGGTGGACAGACCAGTAATTTCAGTATGAGGCAGGAGATCTACACAATATATGTATGGACAAGACTAGTTGAGATCAGCTAGGTCCAGCAAGGAGAACACCATGGAGCATTTTTACCTCGGTGTGGTTAACCTCCATGCGGTTCTTGGTGCTGGGAAACATCTCAGTGTCTCCTTCCCAAATCCTGTGGAGATCCTCTGGTCTTTTTAAGGTCTTGCTCCTGGTTCCTTAGGTACCCCATGTTTAGACACAAAGCTTGAGCAGGACTGAAGTCATGGCCAGACCCGATGGTGTCCTTCATGTTATGTGAGGAGCGTAGATCATGGCTCACTGCCAAAATATTAGGTACACATTGAGTGCTGTACTGTATCTGAGACCTAAGGTCTTTTAGAATTGAAGCACGTGCTCATTACCTCTGTGGGGTAATAGTACCTCCATACAAACACCTTCAGCAGTATTAATGCCTAGTTAGTTAGGTTCCTGTGGAATCACGGGCACACAGAGCTCTCACTCTGCCAGTGGGTTAATGAACAGATATATGGTTTGTCCACTTAATTAAACACATTTTATGCCAGTTAAAGTCTAGTGTACAGGACCTTACTCTGCCTCTCATTGGTTACTTGAATATTTTGGGTGGATTTGGTTCTACCTGCGGTTTCCTCTGTTAACTTCTCAAGTTGTTGAAATGCACATTTTTAGGACCAAATACTTTTTCCAGTCTCAGCACTGAGCTTTCAGAACAGAAGGGAAATCTGTCAGGTTATGACATCACAAATCTTGGCACTTGGACCCAGACTATCTTTGCACTGACCCTAATGCAATACCATTAGCTGACACCAGTATAGCTATATTAGCTGATCTTATTATTTATCCAACATTATGGTGAAGAAGCTGATGATGTTAGTCTACACAGCGGCTTTGAGGTGCGGAAGAATATCAGGTTTGCGTCACTAGTCTCCAATAATCCATTTAGACTCAATGATCCCTCCCCCTGAGAATGATTAACAAATTAATAAAAGACATTCATAAAAAAGTAACCTCAGTTATTTTAGACTTTTAAAAAAGAATGTTAATATATTGATTTTCTCTTCTATGCTCTATTACACACACCTCTCAAAGTATTATCCTTTTTTTTTTTTCAAAAAGTCTACATTATATATAATTATATATGTTTTCATACCTGTTTGTGACTGATTTGCTATTATGCAAGTGTCTTGCTTTATTATGTCGGGGAGGGAGGGGGGTCAGGTAGAAAAGTTTCGTATCCGTTTTATCTGTTTATATCTGTTTTAGTGACGATTTCTTTTCATACTCACCGTGTACACGTTTATCAAGAAATCATGTAATTCTTTAAATCATGTACTGGAACGAGTTATTAAAGAAACTAATGAAAAATTTGTAGTTTATTTAAATCTGGTGATAATCACTAAGATGGGACAGTCATGTGAGACACAATATGGTCGTGGAGATTCTGGCCTGTTCAGCCACACGAGCATGAATTCAGTTTAGTGTTTAAGTTATTATTGCTTTTAGCTATATATATATATATATATATATATATATATATATATATATATATATATATATATATATGTATGTATGTATGTATATATATATATATATATATATATATATATATATATATATATATATGCAGTATGTCACAAAAGTGAGTACACCCCTCACATCTCTGCAAATATTTAGTTATATCTTTTCATAGGACAACACTGGATAAATGAATCTTTGACACAATGAGAAGTAGTCAGTGTAAAGTTTGTATAGCAGTGTTAATTTATTGTCCCCTCAAAATAACAAAAAATACAGCCAATAATAGCAAAATTCCTGGCAACAAAAGTAAGTACACCCCTAAGTGAAAATGTGAAATGTCAATATTTTGTGTGGCCATCAAAATTTTCCAGCACGGCTTGAATTCTCTTGGCCATGGAGTTCACCAGAGCTTCACAGGTTGCCACTGGAATCCTCTTCCACTCCTCCATCACAACATCACGGAGGTGGGAGACATTTGACACCTTGTGCTCCGCCACCTTCCTTTTCAGGATGCCCCAGAGGTGTTCTATGGGGTTTAGGTCTGGAGACATCCTTTGCCCACTTTACCCTCAGCCTCTTTAGCAAGCCAGGGGTCATCTTGGAGGTGTGCTGCGGCCCAGTTTCCGGAGGGAGGGTATCATGCTCTGCTTCAGTATGTCACAGTACATGTTAGAAATCATGTTTCCCTCAATGAATTGTAGCTCCCCAATGCCAGCAGCATTTTTTGTTTTCCAAAGCCAATTTTTGGATCTGATGCGAGAACGTGCACTCAGCTTCTTTGGCTGACCATGGCGAGGCCTGTTAAAGCGTTGGATGGTCTTGGCCACTGTTCTGCAGCACCGTTGCAGTGTTGGCTATCTACTTTTAGGTGCTATGTTGAACTTTCAGTGGTCAGGTTGAGAGTGGAAGAGCTTTTATACCAAATTTTACTCACCTGCTATCTGGTGACACCTGAGACAGTATAACACTAATGAGTCACATGACAAAGGGGAAGGAAAATGACTAATTGTGCTCAATTTGTACATTTTCACTTAGGGGTGTACTCAGTTTTGTTTCCAGGGGTTCAGCTATTATTGGCTGTATTTTAAGTTATTTTGAGGGGGCAGTAAATTTACACTGCTATACAAAATTTACACTGACTACTTTCCATTGTGTCAAAGAGTCATTTATGCAGTGTTGTCCTATTAAAAGATATAACTAAATATTTGCAGAGATGTGGGGTGTACTCACTTTTGTATATATAGTTGTAGCAGGAATGTGCTTATTGATACACAACACTGCTTTACTATGCAGGGGATCCAAGGTGAAAACACACCCTTTGGAGAATATTGACATGGGGAGAATGTGTAAAACACTAACCTAGGCTCAGGGTCAGGAAGCGAACCCTGAAACTGTGAGGTGGGAAGATTACAGCATACCTGGTGGGACTGTCTGAGGGTCGACCCTCAGTCTGTGACTGCTTGTGAATTTAAGTCAACACTAGATGGAGCCACTGAATTACAGAAGAAACACCAAGAGGAAATAAATCAGTCCTATAAATAAAAACAAGCTGGACAGCATTATGTTCTGAAATATTGTAGGTATAGATGCTATGGATTAAAATTTTTTGATGCTATTAAAGCATAACTAAAATCTGACTTAATTAGTTTTTTCCTAATTTCACAAAATTAGGAAATCAGGATTTAATATTTGTATTTATTACACATTTGTATTTAGCACATTGGTGTAGTGGTTAACCCTGTTAACTTGCACCTCCAGGGTCCAGGTTCGATTCCTGTCTCCTGACTCCCGTGTGCATGTTCTCCCTGTGCTTGGTGGGTTTCCTCTGGGTACTCTGGTTTTCTCCCACAGTCTAAAGACATGTAGGTTAGGTTAATTGTCATTCCCAAATTGGCCGTAGTTTGTGAATGAGTGTGTGTATGTGTATGAGTGTGCCCTGTGAAGGATTGGCACCCTGTATGTGTATGTGTATGGGTGTACCCCGCCTTGTGCCCTAAGTCTCCTGGGATAGGCTCCAGGCCCCCTGTGACCCTGAATACAAGATTAAGTATAGATGATGAGTGAGTGAGATAAATAGTTTAATATAAATATTATTATAATTATTATAATAATTATAATAAATACAATTTTATATATATATATATATAAACACACAGTGTAGTTATATTATTTCTTCTTCTTCTCTTTCTCCTTCTTCTAATATTATTAATGTTGTTGTTTGGACTTTATTGAACTTTATTTTTATTTATCTATGTACTGTTTGTGTGTGTGAGAGTGAGACATAGAACACAATGAGATGAGTTGCACTGGTCTTTATTCAGGTCAGACTGTAGTTTCTTTTAGCCACATGATGGCGCACTGGAGCTCCGCAACCAACTCTCAGCTTTATTTGCTTACGTAGGATGAAGAGGTTGAGGAGGAGATAACCTTCCCGTCCACCATCTCTTCCACCACCGTGATCACCTTAGTCCTGGAAGTGGTAGTGGTGCTGCTGCTGCTGCTGCCGCTGCCACTGGTAATGGCCTTGGTGCTGCTGCTGCTGCTGCTGCTGCCACTGCCGCTGCCACTGGTAATGGTCTTGGTGCTGCTGCTGCTGCTGCTGCTGGATACAGTCTTAGTCCTATGGAGGGCAATTACTATTGATTAGCATAGCGTATACTTTGTTCATGCATTATTATAATGTCTGTTTCTTATACATAATTTGAATCAGATTGAAATAATCCGTGATTAATAAAACAATATTTCTGACTGATCGGATAGAGAAAGCCGTTACTAAAAATGACGTACAGACCAGTTTAACATGAGCTAGTTAGTCATTTTGTTCTCATACGAACACTCACTTGGACGCTTCTCCATCCAACAGTCTCCTGTACTCTTCGATCTCCTTCTCCAGTTTGGTCTTGATGTCCAGAAGTATCTGATACTCCTGGGCTTGATTCTCAAGATCAGCACGAAGAAGCATAATCTGCTCCTCATAATTTGACACCTGGAGACCCATCACAATCTCAATTAATCCTCAGAGAAGCGTTAAAGTATTACATTTAAATAATGACCACGTCAGTGGGCTCACCTGCGTCTGGTACCCAGCCATGCGCATGGCGTACCGTGACTTAGTTTCATTCAGCGTTCTCTCCAACGATGCTTTCTGTGACAAAGAAACAAGAGGGAAAAACAACTCACAATAACTTCATCACAGTGTGTACGGAAATAAACCATAATGCTGTTCAAGATTTTTCAAGAATTTCATATGCTAACTACTCATTCACATGTTAGCTAGCATTCTACAGGAGTGAAGGCATGTATGATTATGTTCCCCACCATGGACAGCTGGGACTGCAATTCGATCTCCAAAGCCTGCAGACGGGATTTCAGGTTTTTGAGTTCGCTTTTAGTCGTCTGTATGGTCTCTGTATGAGTCACCACCTCCTGTTTCAGAGTATCTGACTACAAAACAACAACAAAAACATTTGTGGTAAGGATTACCAACAATGCAACAGTAATGACCATCACCATGTTTCCTTAAGGAAAACGACAAACTTTTTAGAAGGATGTTTAAAGACATAGATAGATGATAGATGTCTGATAGATAGAGTGATAGATAGATTATATGAACAAAAGTATGTGGACACCTGGTGTTTGTATAAAATTTAGAAAAAGCCACCATATCCGCCCTCAAAGGTTACGCCAAGTGTCCACTTGTCTGATCATCTGTATTTTGATATTAACATTAATAGGACATAATATATCATCCTAAGCAGTGAGCCATATTCTGTATTTGTCCAATCAGTGACCAGAATTTTATGACATCGCAGTCACATGATGCAATGGCAACTATGCAATTGGCTAAACTTTTCTGAGCTAGTCATCACTCTAACGCTCTTGACTAATGAATAGTAATGAATATCATGCTAATAAATGCTTGTGGTTAATGTTGGTTAAAATAAAAGGGGCAGATGCTATGGATCTCCTCTTGTGACTTTGCCCACTGGTCATAAAAGCTATTCTCTAACTGGTCCACCAGAAGGCAGACCTCAGATAACTATGATAAGCTCACCTTGGATTTGAACCACTGCTCTGCATCCCTCTGGGTTTTCGCAATGACTGCTTCATAATGTTCACGCATTTCTGCTAGAATTTTAGTGAGGTCCTCTTGAGGTGCGGCGTCGACTTCCACATGAACCTGCCCGCTCATCTGTTGACGCGCCAATGCCATCTCCTACATCATAAAACAGACAAACTGCTGTTTATCAATCTCTCAAAAAAAAATTTAAATAGTGTGACAGTTACCCAACCCTTTATTTAGAAATACATTAGCTGACAGGTTTCGCAACATTTCCTCTATTAGTGTTTCCCTGTGACACTCTGTCTCCGCCATGGTTGTAGCTAGTGCTTCTTTGCCATTTGGGTCATTTGGGTAAGTCATAGCATTTTGCGACTAAGACAGTTAGTTAGCTAATTAACATTATTGCAGGGCTGCATTTAGCTACCTGGCCAAGTACCTGGGCAACCTTAAACTCATTAAATTGATCTCAATCCTGACATAAAAACTAAAAAATATTTATGTATCAGGAGTGATTAACTGAGACCAGTTAGTGCCATTAAGGGGCGTGACCATGTAGATGCTGATTGCAGTAGTTCCACCTTGTAGCTCCATTACATGCTCTATGGTTAACTGTACTCTTAGAAGTCCTCTCACCTCCTCATGGTTCTTTTTGAGGAAGGCGAGTTCCTCCATCAGACCTTCCAGCTGCAGTGTCAGGTCCTGCTTAGCCAACTTGAATTCGTCCAAGAGCCGTTTCAGCCCGGCGATGTCAGACTCCACCGTCTGACGCATCGCCATCTCGTGCTCATACCTCATTACACACAAATTAGTTTAAACATGTTGTTACTGTCTTATTTTCTCAGTCCTTGTATAGCAATGAACTAACTAATTAGCTAATTTAGTGATGCTAAATTATTGTTTTAGCAAAATTACATGAAATTACAAAATGACATTTGCAACCTTATACAGGGTTTGGAAAATGTTTATTAATTACTTGAGTGTAGCCACACTTATTAATTCATTATTAACATTTTGAACATAACTTGAGCATGGGTGTGAAAGTTTATAATGATAAGGTTGAGAAGGAACAGTGTTGAACAACAATTCCAATGTACACTCACTTAGTTCTGAAGTCGTCCACGGCCAGACGTGAGTTGTCCAGGCTGAGGAGCAGTCCTCCCTTCACATGGGTTGCTGCGTAGATCTACATCACATGAACAGGGGAGATATTATTATTAATGCTATTCAGTGTTCACACCTTAAATTCTATGTATTTCCTTCTTAAATTGTAATATTTTTGGCAAAACATCTGAGGTAAATGATTAAAGTCAGATTAGTTATTTTTTAAATTTCTAAGCGTAAACTCCAGTGTAATGTTAGAGTGGAATGGGAGATTCTTGGCTGCAAACGTATCAGGAATGTTCTGTGCATTTCTGTCTTTACATATGTTTTTAACAACAAATGACAATCTGCTAAGAAAACAAGCATGCTACGTCTAATTTTAGGGTATTTCTTTTCTCTTTAATTATCCAACAAATCTGAGGTAAAATTTTAGGTTCTGTTTGTTATTTAGCATAGTAAAGTAAAGAGCTAAGCTGGAACATTGAGAGATTTTACCTTATTCTGCAGGTCACTGATGGTGGCAAAATAGGCAGAGTAGTCTCGGGCCTTGGGCGAGGCCTTGCCCTCAAGGAACTGGCGGATCTTGAGCTCCAGTTCAGCGTTGGCCTTCTCCAGTGCGCGTACCTTTGCCAAGTAGGTGGCCAGACGGTCATTCAGGTTCTGCATCGTCATCTTCTCGTTTCCGATTAGAGCAGAGTCAGCTGAGCCCATGGAGCTGTAGCTGAAGGATGCAGAGGACATTTGCACCCCTGAACTTCCTGCTCCTCCGTAAACACTGACTGCACGACGCACACTTGAGCCTCGGCTCAACCCAGAGGATCTACCTGACATAGAAGAGCTGGAGAAGAACGTTGCCATGTTGTCGTTCCTTTACTCGTACCTTGCCTTATGACAATTCAACCCGAAGCTGAGAGTAAAAGCATAAACGCTTCGGGACTCCTTTATATACCTGGGTTTTGACCTCCAGGAATGTCATATCCTTATAAGAAACAAAATTATTAACGTTACACAGGTAAATCCAGTCCTTCATCAACTGTACACACACAATCACAAATGTCAATCACACACACTGCCCACGCCTAGTTACACCTCCATAAATAATAATTAGTGCAAGTTTACAATGGAAATGGCATCCTCCTCATGTTTATCTCCACAGGAACACTGTCATGCATCATATTATTTAACTTTGTACATTTTGTGACCTCAAATGATCTTGTCTCACACACAACATTAGGGTCAAACCTATGTGCAGTTTGTGTGCTTCATAGGCTTTATTTTCTTTTGTTGAATTAGTCGAATAGGTATATTTTGGTGAATTTGGCAACCTGCTCCTGATAAGGTGAAAACTAAGTCTCCCAGGATCACTCCTAGGTATCGCACGTACAGTTAATTTAGCACTGAAAATATTCCTAGCTCAGAGTAGGACATAAAAGTTAATTATGAAGCTTCCTACTCTTATTTTCAGAGAGGAGTAAGATGCTCCTAAGGCATGTGACATCACTTTTTTTTAATTACACTAAGAGCTACATAGTAGGATACACATTATTGGGAGTTGTAGTTTTTATATTTTTTTGTATTTTTAAACTGTGTTAAATTGAAATGGTGAAATCAGCTGCAGTGATGTCAACGCATTATGCACATAGATCAGGGGTGGCCAAGTTCGGTCCTAGAGAGCTGCAATCCTGCAGAGTTCAGCTCCAACCCTAATCAAACACAGCTGAACAAGCTAATCAAGGTCTTGAGGACTACTAAGGCTACTGACAGGAGAGTTTTTTTTTCAGGGTTGGAGCTGAACTCTGCAGGATTGCGGCTCTCTAGGACCGAACTTGGCCACCCCTGACATAGATGAAAACTTGTAGATGCATGACGTGGCTGCATGATGTTATTTCAATCAGACTGCTCCAATCACAACTGTTTCAAGCCCCTAAAATAGAGCTGTGTAGGACCTTCATACCCTGATCCAAATGACTTGAGAATAAAGCCAATCTGGAGAGAGGATAAATTGTGAAATGTATGAATCTGCACATGATCTATGGTGCTGTAGTTTTTATTTTCAACATTGTCTGCTTTGACAAACCAAAATCGTCACTGTTTCAAAGCTGCAACTTTTTGCAGTTACAAAAAAAAAAAGAAAGAAAAAACCGTACAGTAGGAGTCATCTGCAGAAATAGAAAAACAAACATGGACCAGTTGCAAAACGCATTACATAAAAAATATACACTCTCTCTCACATACCCCCCCCACACACACACTGATATATAACTTAATATATTACACTTTTGTTTATATTGACAGGTCTGTGATATAGATATTACACTTAATGTCTTACATTATTATTATTATTATTATTATTATTTATTATTATTATTATTTGAAATGTTGAATGTTTTTTTTTGTTTATCTTTTGAAGGTAAGGTGTTGGAGTGTTCAAGCTGCAGGTGTGTCTGTTAAGGTGTGTAAATTCCACACTGACAGCTTTATAGTTCACTCATTGCCTTACTCTCTCTTTCTCACCTTCTCTCTCTCTCTCTCTCTCTCTCTCTCTCTCTCTCTCTCTCTCTCTCTCTCTCTCTCTCGCTGGTTGGAGTTCTCCTCACTCAGAGACTCAGTGCTGCTAAGGATGGCCTGGTGTGGTCTAGCTAAAGATCACCGTGAGATTTCTGAGGATGGAACCAAAATAAAAACTTCAAAGCTGGCTGTGGATGCTTTTGATTTTCTTCCCATTCACATTGATCGCAGTAATTAATCATGAAATGTGTAATTAACCTTAATAATGATCATTTATGCAATTAGCAGATGTGAACTCAGGGAACATAGAGTCTAAGTCTAAATCTTAGTCTAAAACATTAGAACACAGTGCAACTTTAGAGCAAGGATGTTATAGAAACCCACACACACTGTTCTAAAGGAGACGGGTTTATGCCTTTCTCGTGCTACAAATTTTCAGTAAAAGTTTCTCTATTTTTTATGGTTTAGTTATTTCTATTTGTTATTTTACAGACATTACAAATACTCCTCCTTCAGTGCAATTGTAATTATTGTTTAATTACGTTCTGGATGTGTTTGTCGGTTTAGCAATGTGATTAAACTTCAGATTAATTACAGAAACATTTAACACACCCGCTGGTAGAACTTAAAATTACAGATGCAGTCTTTGAATTGCACACATACTCATATCACACACACCCACATCTCTCACCCTCACTCTCTCTCGCTCTCACACTCACACACACACTTACGCGCATTTTTATAGTGGGTGGATCATTAAAAAGCGTTACAAACAACACCTGCTTTAATTTAGTTTGAGGTTATTCTTGAGATTCTTTTACAGATTGTAGAGTTAAAAACAAAGACAAGTGCCACCTGAGGGGTGTGTACTGAACACATCCTTATAAACACATACTTCACTTCTCATCCACACCACAGCATTAATCCTTTTAGCTTTGCATTTGGACTTCACTTCACAGGTAATCTGGAGCCCGAGCTACATTTTGCACTAAATATGACTGTCAGTATAGCTGAACAACAAGCTGATCAAATGTGAGAGAGAGAGATTATAGGGACAAACCGTAAACTAAAGCACAATAACACAAAGCTTAAGCAAAAAGAAGCAAACGAAAACTCAGAAAAATCAAAATGCTACAACTACACAACATATAACATTTAATGTATGACATCCACGCAAGGTGAAGCTACATACACAATATACTGCAGTAATAACCACAGCAAGGTGTTTTGTGTGTGTATGTTTCCACAGAGGGAGCTGTGGATCATGCTGCTGCACACACTACAGGAGGAACTGAAACAGGATGGAGCCTGGACATTGAGGTGAATGATCTGAATGATGAACTTGGTTTACTGAGTGGAACTGGGAGAGATCTCCATTGATAAGGAAAACTATTCTATGTGTTCCTGGTCAGTGGCAAAGTTTGTCTTCATGCCTTAGACTTGCCAAACCTGAAGAGGAATAATGTCTAGTTCCTTTGTTTATTTGTTTATTATTTTTTTTGCATGTTTTTGATTGCAGGGCAGGGTGGGGCAAGCAGGGTGCCAAGGTGTAGACAAGCCTGCAAGGATGTTAAACTGTAATGTTTGTGAGGTTTTTCTTTGCTTAAAATATAAGTAAATTAAAATGACCCATGAATAAATTGTTGAAGACCATCTATGCTGCACAAATACAGTGTAACTGTAGGAAGAGATTGAGCCATATAAATAGTTTTATGGTAGATAATTATTTGATTAGTGCATTAGCATTAATTAACATGAACAAACATTAACCATTCTCAAGGATGAGTGAGAAGCAGACATATCTTAAATAAACAATAAAATTTAACAATACATTTGTTAAAAGTAAGGGAAAAAACAAAACCAGGAACTAGAATGTTTTTAGTTTTAGGGCTAAGAACAAAGCACTCTACTGTTAACCCTGAGGCATACAAGTAAACTATAACCATAAAGAAATGCAATCAGATGATCATAGATAAAATTTTGTTACTGTTATAGAACACTGGAAACCAAAGATCAAAAGCTCCAAAACTGCTAGAAGGAAGTGTGCTGAAATAGCGGAATAGTGCAGAGGGGAATACAATGACTAACACCAGCTGCAGTACAGAATTATAGTATTTTATGTGTTAATTAATATAGTTTTGGTGGTTAATAGGCTATTCACTATAAGTTCACTATTTGTAATGTAATGTAAAATTCAGTATTACTTGTTCCCCAGAGGCACAGTGGCATCATGGTTAGCACTGTGGCTTCGCACCTCCAGGGTCACAGGTTGAGCATGCTCTCCCTGTGCTTGTTGGTGTAAAGCAACACAGACATGAGGATAACAGAATGAAGAGTCAGGCATACTTTATTTACACAGTGTGCGTGAAAGAATCAGTTGTTGAAGATTGCAAAGTGAGGATTTAGTAAGTTGATACAAAGAGTTGATACATGCAACAGGGTGAGGAAGCAGTTGGCTTTCAGCCAGATCACATTCTTGGCGACTTGTCCTGTTTCACAGGTCTCTGGAACTCCAGAACAGATAGAGCAGATCTGTGAGCGTACCCACAATGTATCACTCACTGGATTGGTCTTCGTAGCTCCTTTTATACAGCGCAGATAACACCAGGGTCATGGGTGATACTTCACTGGAAGCAGTAATGAGTAAATGTGCCCTGCCCCGCATGTGCATCCAGCGGAGCTGGCCGAGGTGCTGAATGTGCATCATGATCTCTTTTCCTTGGTCAAGCGAGAGGCGAGAGGCCCACCATCACAGGGTACCTGATGAGGGTTTCCTCCCAAGGACATTCAGATTAGACTAATTACCCTTTTTAAATTGCCTGTAGTGTGTGTGTGAATGTGCATGTGCCCTGTGTGTGTGAATGTGCATGTGCCCTGTGATGGATTGACCAAAAAAAGGGGTAAGATGGATTCTGGGAATGGCTGTATATTGTATAGGTATATAGGTTTGTGCCTATTTATCTGGACATCACCAGCCCGCTGACTGATCTTACTGAATAGGGGACACCGGGGAAAAGCAGTACATTGAAAATGCCAACTGTTCCATGCACATGACGTTTAAATCCTCTTTGGTGTGCGGCTAGGTGACACATTTAGGCACATTGTTTAATTGATCAGTTACCTACACATTTTCTCAAATTGATGATCCTCAAATTAGCAGGTTTAAATCCTGGCTTAAAAACAACCATGATCAGGTGTCTAACTATAGATGGATTACACCTCTAGTATATCATCACCTGACTAATTACAACAGTGTTTACCTGCAACTTTGTTTCAACAGTTTGGGGAAAAACATATATGGGTTTCATGTCCACATACGACTAATTCTTGAATTGCGGTTACATTTCAACTAGATAGAAAAAAAAATGGATTTTATGTTTGGTAAACTAGTTTATGTTCATAGAACACACTTCTTCAAAATCTCTCAATTCTGTTGTAGACAAAATGGATCAAATAGATACAGTTAACAAATGTGATACAATTTAAAACCCAGTCTTCCCTAAGAGAACATCTGTTTCTTCATCCATTAAATTAACTTTAAGACTAATAAGATATCAACACATTTAACTGAAAAGTTGCCAAGCTTTCTTTAAGCAAAGCTTAATTATGATTATGAAATTCTGTAATGTTTCATAAGAGTACCAGTTAGGCTAATCAATTTCTGATCTGATTCTGATTTACTAAGAATAAAACACATATAATGATTTTTTCAGGGTAACAGAGTTGATATCAAAAACAGTTGACATATAACAACAAAAAGACTTGATGACCCATAGTTAAAAGACCGAAAACAATATATTTTTTTGCCAGACTCTGAAAATTTTAAAACCATTTTAAATGTAAAACAACTATTTAATCCTAAAAATACATGTGAATTACAGCCCTTTCATGAAGTTGAAAATTAACTGTATGTGTCTTATGCATTACTGATCGGGAACATAAAATGCAATAGCTGCTACCTCACAAACTGGTCATGCAAATCAGTTATTGGCAATTTCAATCCATATGCCTTTGTTTATTTCTACTTGATGTGCAATCACTGGGGTTGGTTGAGCGATGATTCTAAGGACATCATCAAAGAGATCCCATAAAGCATCCTCATGGTTTGGCCAGAAGAACAGATTTCTCCCAACTTTGTGCATGCATGTCACTTTTGCATGTGTCTCACTGACCTCAACAATGGTCTCGAAATAAATTTAAACATTACATTTGATAATACACCACTGTCCAATGACAGCATTTTTATTTTTTGTGCCATCTCTCTCTGTTTTTTCTCTAATGTTTTGCCTTCTGACATCTGTCGGCATATCATCTAATGATATACGACAAATGTATCATTTACAGTAAAATGACCCAGAATAAAACAAAATAAAGTGATGCAAAATGTTTAACTGTGATTTGCGAACATTTGACCCTGTTACACATTGCCAACTTTGCTATCATTAGACATTTTAAACCACAGTTGACATTAACAGATTCTGCATTTTCCACTATTTTTTGCTTGAGCTCAAGATGCTAACCTCAAACAAGATACCACATGGCTTGATTAAAACAGAATTTTATGGATTTTTATGATATTGGTTTTTGAAAAGTGAATGAGAAATTCACTGCATTATCACAATAACAGATTTGACAAATAATGTATATACTATTGGTGCATCCTAAACATTTTGTACAAATTAGTGAGAGAAGAATAATGACATATCTGAATGCCTTCCAGAGTTTTCCGCCAGAAGAGATGATATCACTTGGTACAAGTCAAATGCTTTTTTCTATGACTGCTTTAAAGATTTTTATTCCTTTTTATACCAGAGGTAACAGAGTTGACCGGAACATAGGGACAGACACAAAATATATATTTTTTATTGCTGAAATGACATATGATACGCAAAATAGATATTTGATGCAATTGTTTATTTAAGTTAATAGAGTAAATGCACAAAAAGATTAAAGTTAGACCTAATTATTTCATGATATTTTCAGTTAAAAGTATGAATCAGAAGGCAAAGACATTCAATAATATGTGTAGTGGGAGTCTTGGAGTTAACATTTCCAAAACAAAATGTCCCTAAATATTCATAAAAGCATTTTCTTTAGTGATAGCTTAATATAGTTTATGTTGTTATTTAAAACTGATTAAATTAAGTTTTTGTTTTTAAGGAAATAACAGGTTTATCCGGTAGATGCAAAATGTACCCCCAAGTCTAGAATTATTCACTCACCCAAATTTAGTCAATAAACAGAAATAATAAGCACAGTGCTCTTTTAATTATTTATTCTGCCTCTAGGTAGAATTATTCCTAATAATGGTATTAATTTCCACTGATATTCCAATGACGTAAGGCTAACTGTAATCACTTGATCTAGCTGTAGACTCACGATATATATATGTAGAGGGATCTCTCTCTCTCTCACTCTCTCTGCAGAACTGGTAGATTTACCATCTCGTGGTCTTGTTTGATTAGAGGACAGCATCTGAGTGTGTCACCCAAGTACATCCATGTTCAACCAGTAATGCAGTAATGACAGAATTGAGTAATAATAGCTTTTATGGGATTTAACTCTTTACTGGAATAAAGTGAACACTGCTGTCTGTTACACATGATGGTGTTGCTTAACCAAATACTATAGATTCCCGCCCCCCTCCCTAGGAATTTCTCCCAGCTGACCCTATATTCACAATTGAAGGTTCTGGTACTGGGTTTTGAAGCATACCATTTTGGAGGCATTCGAGTTTGACTGTGTATGCTGAGACTCTTGGTAGATCAGGCCAACAGAGTACTTGGGATGTACTCTGGGATGAAATGGAATGGGGGGAAATCCCAATGTCTGTGGGGAGCTGTTGTTGACAGTATTATGTTATAGCAAAATGCTTCAAATCCTCACCTACCCTAAAGCCTATTGCCCATATATTTTATGCCCTGTTTCACTTCAACAGCCCCAACAGCCTCAACCTTTATTACACCACCCAAAATGAAGCTTAATCTCAATCTCTCCCTCATTCTATATAGCACTTATCCTGTACAGGGTTGCAGGAGGCCTGAAGCGCATCCGATGGTATAGGTCGGATACACCCTGGACAGGGTGAAAGTCCATTGCAGGGCACACAAACACACACTCACTCACATACTATGGATAACATAGACATGAAGTTGGTCTTAATCTTAAGAATAATAAAACACATAAGCAGATGAACACCAGCAATGCAGTAGAAACTGGTATGTACTGTAGTGGAAGATGTGAAAATATTTAAACTTAGGTTGCAACATGTAATGTTTTATCTTGGTGATGCAGCTAAACTAGAAACACATGCTTTAAACCAGTCTATTCTAATAAGTTGACATTGTTGACAGTGTTTGGTAATTAACTAAATTATTATTTATTATTAACTAATTAACAAAAAGTCATTTTAATGCAGAATTTTATTAATTTTGTCCTAATTTATTAATTTCAGTGGTTAATAGTTTTTAAGGGAGGACTGCACACACATTTATATTGCTCAAAGTAAAGTTATGATTTATTGATATGTGTATGTGTGTGTGTGTGTGTGTGTGTGTGTGTGTGTGTGTGTGTGTGTGTGTGTGTGTGTGTGTGTGTGCGTGTGTATGTGTGTGTGTGTGTGTGTGTGTAAACAGTAAACATAAACTACCACCACTACTCAAGTGTAATCTTTATTACTTGGCTGAAACGCTTAGTGAAAGGCACTCCATCTTTTATTTATTGTTGTCCAGTTTCAAGATTTCCTTGCCTACTGATCCTTCACACGTCTTCTCTACTTTTAAGAATCTGGTAGCAGAGATCTTGTTGGTAGAACTGAAGGCACTGGGGAAACTGAGAAGGACGGTAATAATGTCAGATCTTTTACCTCATTATAAACATGGGAATTAATACATCCAAGGTTTATCTATGCTACCTACAATACATGGATAAAAGCAAACAATTCTGAACTATCAGAGATATTAGAGATAGACAGAAAGAGGAATTTAATAGGATTTTATTTACCATCCATGGGCTCCTATGTCCAGCAGTCTCCTGTAGTCAGTGATTTCCATCTCCAATCTGGTCTTGATGTCTAACAGCATCTGATAATCACGACCTTGACGCTCCAGGTCAGTGCGAAGCTGCAGCAGCAGTTCCTCCATATTTGTTACCTTTGTTTTGAGAAATATATTAATTCATTATAGATGTAATCCATATTTCCTTACCATGGCAGGTTTATACAATTCCACTGATTTTGGGGTTTCTAATTCTCAGGAAATAGCAACAATTTCTTCAGGATGATGAAACTGGTTTAGTCCATAGTGCTGTTCATTCCACATCAACACATGAATCTCTAATGCCTGGTAAATTAGAAATTTGGGTTAATTATAGCAATTCTAAGAACTCGCTGTTCTGTTCTGTACTGTCTGGTCCTTTATTGAAAAAATATCTCTTGTGTATGTTATTTGATCTTTTGTAAGTACTCTACCACTTATTTATGTGTTCTTCATGGCTCACCTGCAGTTGGAATCCTGACAGCTGTGCTGCATAGAAAGTCTGTGTCTCTGAAAGTTGGTCCACCAAGGATGCTTTCTATACACAAAACACCTCCTGTTTAAAACTAATTATGTTCTAAGAGTGCTAATAAAACCAGGAAATACTTAAAACATTTGCATTTAAATCTCACCATGGACATAACAGACTGGAGCTCGACTTCCAGACATTGCACTGTGGTCTTCTCTGCACTCAGTTCTGTTTGGGATGGTATTATTGCGGGCAGTACAGTTCCAACAGCCACCACCTGCCAGTGAAAAGACGGGTTATATTTTAAGTTCTGTAACCAAACAGATACTCAGGTTAAATTTGTGATGTTCACAGGTCATGAACTCTTACCCACCTTGCTCTTGAACCAGTTCTCAAGCTCTCTCTTGTTCCTGGCAGCGACGGTCTCGTATTGATCACGGATGTCTTCCAGGACACTGGTGAGATCCTGCTGTGGTGCAGCCTCCACCTCTACATGAATCTGTCCGCTCATCTGGCTGCGTGCATTCACCATTTCCTTGGTAGAAATCAGAGTTGGGGCAGATGGGTGAGATTCTGTGCCCTTAATCTCAGCAATCCATAAGAGTGTTTTACACAAATCCATGAATATCATAACACAATAATAGACTGTTGTTAAGTTCTGGCTAACAGAAAAATCTGTATAGCTTTAAAAATCAAATCTGTGCCTGTAACTTTTTTTTTTCAGTTGTTAAAACTTTTCAGCTTTTAATTTATTTTCTTAATTGTTTTACTGTCCTCTGATCGGTTTGAAAGCTAATGTTTGCAAAACAAGGCAAGAAATTTGAAGAGGTCATTAGGGAAGAAGAAGGAACGTAGAAAGAAGAAGAAGATAAAGATAAATAAAGGTAACTATTTATTATTTCATTAAATGCTGTCATTGCTTTAACTAACATCAATTTTGTATTATTATAGTATAGAATTGCTTATGAATATAAAATGTGCTCATGAGCCATAATATAACATTAACACCACATATCATTAACACATTAACACTGACTATCAGTTACAACCCAGTAAACTGGTGACAGGACCAAAGAATTAGCTTCAGAACAACCAGTGCACTACAGCACAGCACACACAGGGTCCTGCAGGCAAGAGCCCAGGGCCCCTAAATCCCAGCCTGCCCAGATCCCATGGATCTGCAGGTAATGTCCTCGTGCCAGACACCACAGCACCCCTCATGCCCATGCAAAGCTACTCCCTGAGGGGACAAGGGTGGGATAAGGGGATCCCACACAATACTGCGCTTAATGTTTTGTGTTGTAATATTATGGTTGTTCTATTTATCTATTTAGGATCTGTGTTTATGTAAAACAATGCTGAAGACATCCAAAATATGCAACAACCTCCTTTGAACAGAAATGTGTTAATTGGTGATTTCTGAGGCTGCTACCCTAAATAAACTCCTCTGCAGCAGAGGTAAGTTTTGGTCTTGCTTTCCTAGGATGGTCTTCCTGAGAGCCAGTTTCATCATGTTGCTTGATGGGTTTTTGCAAATGCACTTGACGATACTGTTCTTGCAAGAACTGTTCCTGAACTGCTGACCTTTATGTCTTAAAATAACTGTCTGTTGTTGTTGTTGTTTCTGTTACTTAATTATCTTACGCCATATTTATCTAATACCAATGACTGCGCCAGTTATTTCATAGTGTTGAAATACATATGATTGTTCTAGAACAGGTAAAATAAACCACTAAACAAAATCATTGAAATACAATGTGTCTCTACACTATTGATTGGTACATACTGTATATAAATTACATACATATTATTATTATTATTATTATTATTATTATTATTATTAACAACAACAACAATAATAATAATATGTACAGGGGTTGGACAATGAAACTGAAACAAAGAGTGTGAATAAATATTATTGAGTCACTTTGGGGTGTTTTGGAGGAGTGAGTCGGGAAAAGTTTTCCTCCATCAGGATCACGTAGTGACCTGGCCACTATTCTGGCCGAAGAATGACTCAAAACCCCTCTGGCCACTGTGCAGGACTTGTATCTGTCATTCCCACTTTCATGTTCATCACACCACTCTGTCACCAGTCTTGCTGTGTGTATTGGTGCATTATCATTCTGATATACAATATACTGCCTTCAGGATACAATGTTTGAACCACTGGGTGCACATGGTCCTCCAGAATGGTTTGGTAGTCCTTGGCTTTGATGCGCCTATCTAGCACAAGTATTGGAGGGAATGCCATGATATTGCAGCCCAAACCTTCACTGATCCACCCCCATACTTTACACTGGGCATTCAACAGTCTGGGTGGTAGGCTTCTTTGGTGCTCCACAACGTACTTCTCCCAGATGTGGGAAAGACAGTGAAGTTGGATTCATCAGAGAAAAATACATGTTTCACATTGTCCACAGCCCAAGATTTTTCCTGCTGCCACCATTGAAACTGACGTTTGGTAAGAGAACAAAGGTTTGGCTATAGAAACCCGGCCATGTACTGAAACAGGAGAGTTGAGGTGCACATTTAATTCTGCAGTGAGTTGGGCAGAATTTATGTTTTTTTCTAATACAATCCGGGTTAGCACCCAGACATCCCTTTCATACAGATTCCTTATGTGTTCACAGTTACTCCTTTTGGATGTGGTTCGTCCTTCTTGGTGGTATGCTAACATTACCCTGGATATCGTGGCTCTTGATACATCACAAAGACTTGCTGTCTTGGTCACAGATGCACCAGAGAGATGATAATGTTGTGTGCATTGCAATATTTTAAGCAAAACTGTGCTACTACTCTGCTAATTACACCTTAACACTCTGGCCTTACTGGTGGAATGTGCAATCAATGAAGATTGGCCACCAGGCTGGTCAAATTTAGCCATGAAACCTCCAACACTAAATTGGCCAGTGTTTCAGTTTCATTGTCCAACCCCTGTATATACAGTATGTCACAAAAGTGAGTACACCCCTCACATCTCTGCAAATATTTAGTTATATCTTTTCACAGGACAACACTGCATAAATGACTCTTCGACACGATGAAAAGTAGTCAGTGTAAAGTTTGTATAGTAGTGTAAATTTATTGTCCCCTCAAAATAACTCAAATACAGCCAATAATAGCTGAACCCCTGGCAACAAACATGAGTACACCCCTAAGTGAAAACGTCCAAATTGAGCACAATTAGTCATTTTCCTTCCCCTTTGTCATGTGACTCATATATATTATATATTATACTGTATATATTATGATTATTACTTTGACCAAAACTGATACCTCCTCACCTCCTCATGGCTCTTCTTGAGGTAGGTCATCTCATCAATCAGCGTGTCGATATGCAGAGTGAGCTCTCCTATGCTCAGGTTGATATCGTCTAGCAGCTTTTTCAGCCCAACGACATCAGCCTCAAGTGTCTGACGAAGGGCCAACTCGTTCTCATACCTGTGTAGAGACATTGTTTTTCATTAATCTGATACCTATCCCACTTATCATATGTAGCGTCACAGGGGTCCTGGAGCCTATCTCAGGGAACAAGAAAGTGTGCTGGATGGAGTGCTAAACCATTAGCATAAGCATACACATAATCATGCTCAACAGGCAATTTGGAAAACCAGAGTACCAGAAATTGGTACATTTTTTTTTGGCCCACAGGGGACAGGGAAAACATGTACACACCGGAGGAGGGATGTGAACCTCTAACCCTGGAGGTGTGAGGTGACAGTGCCGACACAAATTAAAATTTTTACTATACCAATACACACACACACACACACACACACACACACACACACACACACACACACACACACACACTTGTTTGTTTAATGATTTAATCATCTTTTTTTCCGAAACATCATCATTTAATTTTAATTCTATCAATGTGAAACAATTACAGTAAGCAAGCCAGGACCTCTGTAGTAGTTCACTGCTAGTTTTTTTTTTTTTTGTACAGTTTTATGAGCATCACTGAAAGCGATTCAGCAGTGCTGTGCAAGTGCCTACGATTAAATATATATGACTGACATTCATAAATCTTTGCACACATCTATAAAAATCCTTAGTTTAACATTTCCCCATCATCTATTATATGTGATATGAGGTCTTACTTAATCCTGAAATCATCTGCAGACAAGTTGGCATTGTCAAGGGTGAGAAAGATGACACTTTTCACCTGGAGGGTTCCCAGAATCTGAAAAGAATCAACCCAAAGACATGAAATGAGCCCATGTGCAGTGAGCCAATATGCGATCACTGTGCAGAAGATGAGGTAACACATCACCCAAGGTGACAGGGGAAATGTTCCCATCATCTACTAAACTAACATGTAAACATAAAAAAAAAAACTATTTCATCTAAAAAAATAAATAAGCTGGTTACAATGAATAGTGTGAGCAATAACATAGTCTTAAAACTTAAATGCAGCAAAATAATTAAATACTGAATGATTTACTTTGTCATGGAGGTCATCAATGGTGGTCAAAGAGTCAGAGAAGTCTCGTTCAGCAGGTGAGGTCCTGCTTTCAACAAATTGCTGGATCTTCAGCTCAAGCTCTGCATTGGTCCTTTCCAACCAGTGCACCTTTTCCAGGTAGGAGGCCAAACGGTCATTAAGGATCCTTAGGGTGAACTTCTCATTGCCAAGCATACCAACAGGCTCTTCACCTACAAACCCTGCATGACCTCCAAACCTAGCACCTCCAAACCCTGCACCACCTGCAAACCCTGCACCACCTGCAAACCCTGCACCACCTGCAAACCCTGCACCACCTCCAAACCCTGCACCACCTCCAAAAATACCACCACCTCCAAACCCAACACCCCTTCCAAACCCACCACCAAAACTTTCAGCAGAGCTTGCCCCAATGCCTGAACCAAGACCTACACCAAGACTTAAACCAGAGCTATAAGATTTTCTAATGGCTCCCCTAGAGGCTTGAAAGATGTGACCCCCAGAGAGTCCTATTCCTCCTCCAGCCTGTATGCTGCCACCCTGGAATCCTCTTCTGAAAGATAAGGTTCTTGATGCAACGCTAGTGCCTGCCATGTTGATGGAGACCTTGATGGAGGTCTAACTCTTGAGAGTGAGTAAGGACTAACCATTTATACCCTGTTGGAAGCTTCTAACCGTACCTGAACAGGTGTGGTTCCCAGGTATTGACTAACTGAATATTATGTCATGTCCCAAACTTACTGTAATCCACAATCCTACTTGTTTTTTTTTTACTCATGCTGCCAAATTCCTCAAGGTTAATTCTCACCGTGAAGGTACGCTAATAATATTTTATTTTGCGAAAAGATTAAAATTGTTTCATCTTTGCGATGATACACTGTTCTTGCTCAATAGCTTGAGAGAAGAGAAAGATGACAGTTATGTAAATAACTAAAATTTGTATATCTGTGTAACCCATGCCAAGCTCATCTTCAAACGAAGTATTTACACAATTAAATTAAGAGACGATTTTCTCTGTTTTGTCTAGATCGATATACCCTGATATTTTACATTTTAAAAAGCCTCATTCACTCGCATTCAACTGTAAACATACAGGTTATTACAATTAAATCATAAACACAACATCTACAGATTTGCCCAGATTTTGCATATATTCCGTTGCCATCTAGCATTCTTTTAATTGTTTTATATATTGCACAAAAATAACATTTTAGTCTGATGCAAAAGATGGAATATATGTCTGGATCTTTACAGCGATTATCATTCTTATATTTTGCTTGTCAGGATTTGATGGAAAAATATGGGAGTCCTGTTGATGCCTTATCATGCAACCTGTCTTCCATTTTGACTCATTAAATGTGTGAAAGGCGTTCAAGTTAGACTTGTAATAAATTTCCTGTTGAATGAATGTGTAAAAGCTGTTGACATTTACAAAATCACTTTATGCACGGTACGGTAATGAGACTCTTAGCTGCAGTAAAAACTTTGAACAGTGCAAACATTTTAAAGAAGGCTGTAAGGCTTGAATGACGATCTTGGCCTAGATGCCTATTTTAAAATCGGAAGTGCTGGCTGTGTATTCAGTGTGCTCTGAATTTGTGGTCTCTATATTAAACGTATTGCTAAAGCAGACTTTCTGGGTCTGAGTTTGGGAACCAGATACAGTCTTAATATGGTGAAACGTAAGTGACAAGCAGCACCTTCCTGAGTGGGATGGACACTGTCCTGCCATAACAGGCCAGCTTTGCTCTCAAAGGTGCTCCAATTATCTATAAAGCCCACATTATTTTTGGGGAACCACCTGGACATCCAGTGATGCAGCGACCATAACCTTCTGTAAGCTATGTTGCTACATTGGATTGGGATGGGGCCAGGGCATACTATTGTATCGATCATCGCCTTCACTAATTTAAACACCTCTGTAAAGTTACTCTAACTAACCTCTGACTGACAAAGGCATATATCGTTAGCTCCAGCATGTATTCCTATCTTTGAGAACCTATGTTGGCCTAAAGCCCTAAAATTATCTGCTATGTCTAGTGCCGGGATACATCTAACCACTGCTGCTGGCATCCTAAAGGTCTAGCTAATTTGACTTGCCTCAGTATAGAGTCTCCTATAACCAAAACATTTTCAGGCTTCTCAACAAGTGCTTCACTGAGGAGCGCAAAGCTGTCAACCATGTGAAGTTCAAGGTAGGGGTGCTCCAGTTGGTGAGCCTTAGCGTTAGCTTTGGCTAAGCAAGTATGCCACCGAGTCACCCTGAGGAGTCAAGCATGAGCACTTGTCTATTGCCGTCCCTGGGGCATGCTGAACAAGCTAAACAAGCTGAATGTTAGCCATGATAACATACTTGAGTTTTGTTGTTAGTGGATGGATTTCGCTTGTTGTTCTTAGATGATGAAACTAAAAAAACTAAAAAGTGCAAAAAGAGAAAATGAAGAAAAGGTGAAAAAAGCAGTATAATTTATATACAGATACAAACAACGATTAACGGCAGTGTCATCAGGGAACTTTTATATGTGATATGGCTCCGAGGTGTAGTGGAACTGCAGTAGATCTAGTGCATGATTAACCTTAGTTCTGAGGAGATTAAGGCTTTTAAATGTCTTTATGATGTGAAACATTGCTGTAATCATTAAGATCTTTCAAACCATTTTTCTTTGGAACTGGGATGAGACAAGATGTTTTCCAGAGTTCAAACTTCCATTAGACCCAAACTCAGGTTGAAGATGTATTGGAATGTATTGGAGTGAAGCACTCAAACCTGTTAAAGGACTGGTTGAACCCATTTACACTCACCACATCCCCTATTAAATTATTAATTATTAAATCACTGTTCCCCAGCCTCCGATGGTTTTCATACCATCCAAGACCTCATGTTGTTTTGCCATGTCAGATTTTGACAATATTGATTAGATTATTCTCCTGAATAGGTTAGAAAATTATAATTATCAGTTTCTAGATGTAAACAGTAACTATTCTGCATGAGCTAAACTTAACTTTCATAATCCACAGGGTTCTGTTTAAGGCCCACTGCTATTTTTTCTCTATATACTTCCTCTGCGAAGATCATTTGTAGGCATGGAGGAGCCTCATCAGAGGGCTCATCAACAGGAGTCCAGTGGAGAGAGTGGACAACTTTAGATACCTCGTTGTTCACATCACGCAGGACCTGTCATGGTCCTGTCACATCACCACCGTGGTGAAAAAGGCCCGACAGCATGTCTACCACCTCAGATGCTTGAGAGACTTTAGACTGCCCTTCAGGGTGCTCAGTCTACTCCTGCACCATAGAGAGCATCCTGACGGGAAACATCACAACCTGGTTCGGGAACAGCACCATAAAGGACAGACAAGCTCTACAGAGGGTGGTGCAATCAGCTGAACACCTCATCCACACTGAATTTCCCGACCTGCTCTCAATCTACGACAAGGGAGTTGAACCAAGGTCAGGAAGATCGTGAAGGACCTCACCCACCTAAGCAATGGACTGTTCTCTCTTTTGCAGTCATGAAAGCTACTACGCTCCCTGAGGTCCAATACAGAGAGACTGAGTAGGAGCTTCTTCTGACCATATGCAGGCTATATGGTCTCTTAATCAGAACACCACACAGGACTAAATCTTTTTGCACATACACACGTATGGACATTTGTCTTTTTGCACTCATTCTGGACATTCATGGACACTTATGGACACTTCACACTTGCACATTCATGCACATTTACACATTTCTGTTTAATTTCTTTGCTCGTTGCACAGTCACTTTCAACAAGACACTTTCATGCATATTTGCACACCATGCCATTTCTATTTGAACCCTACTTCATGTCCATACTGAAGTTTCTATATTTGTCTATATTTGTACAGCTAGGTTTTCTCATATTTTTCTTATATTTTTCTTATATTTTATACTTTGTCTTATCTTCTATATATATTTTCTTATCTCAGCTAATTTGTTTTCTATTTTATTTATTTTCATTCATATTTATTTCCTATTAATAATCTTTAATTTTTTTTATGGTTACGGGCAGTCATTTAAGCATTTCACTGCATATTGTACTGTGTATGACTGTGTATGTGACAAATAAAATTTGAATTTGGTACTAGCTTCCACTGTTATACTGGTGTCACAAAGTTTTAAGACTCAGCAAAGCCAAATGAGAAAAAACTGCTTAATAAGGTTGAGTAATGTGTGAAGGATATTAGACACTGGATGCTTATTAACTTTCTTCTACTTAATCCTGATAAGGCAGAAGTACTGGTACTAGGACCACACAAGGAATATATTGTTACCAAATGATGCAAAAAAAAAAAGTTAATGCTTTATCACCTCTAGGTTGGATTATTGTAACACCTTACTGTCTGGCTGTTCAACTAGGTGCATAAACAAGCTCCAGTTAGTCCAGAATGCAGCTAGTTAGTCCAGTTAGTCCAGAATACTCACTAGAACCAGAATATATGAGCACATATCCTACAAATCTTACATAACCCCTATCTTACATATAATCTTTTCCATACTGTATTGACTCCCAGGGAAATTTTGTATTTATTTTTATTGTATTATTTTTTTCCCAAAATTTTCTCCCTAATTTAGTCATGTACAATTCCTCCCCATCACTAGAGGCGCCCACATTAAGACTACTACTATCACTCAGTCGGTAGGGCCTAGCTAGGATTACCATGTGTTTCCTCCATGTGACGTGTTCCTACTACCACATCTTTCCTCTACGTGATGTGTTTCTCCTCACTTGCACTAATAATTTCTGGTCCTCCACGTAACACACTCAGAGGACAGCGCTATCCACTCCTTCCGCTTGCTTAAGCTTTAAACATGCCCCTGATTGGCTGTTGAGCCAATGTAGGAGCACTAAGTACCTCTTATCCTTCCCCTCTGAGAGAGCTCGGCCAATCAGCTCTCTCTAGACCTCCGGATGCGAGAGGTTACAGCATCACCCGAGAATCCAACTGGTGATCTCCGGATGAAAGAACGAGCATATTACCACTCGGAGGCCCCGATTTTACTACTATTGGCTAATGATACTGTTGACCTATAAAGCACTAAATGGTCTTGTGTCACAGTAGTGAAATGCTAGTATCTTAACATCTGCCATGCTTAATCCGATAAAAGGATGAAGCCTGCTTGTCAGTACCACCAATTATGAAACCTACAGCAGGGGGGCTGAGCCTTTTCTTACAAAGCCCCAAAGTTATGGTATAGCCTTCCAATTAATTAATGGTACATAAACAATCAACTCAGAAACAATCTCAATGTTTTATTATATGCTAAAATCTACTTAATTATCCAAACATTTTTGTGAATAGATTCCCAGGAGATAAAGTAGCTGATTTGGGGGACCCATGGGCATAGAGTATTATGGTGAACTTGTATGTTTGCATGCTGCCTTTCCCACTTTCATAGATCACTCAGGATGGTGGAGTGACTGGTTGCTTTACTTCCCAGGGATCCCTCATGTCTGTTTCCTTTTGGCTCTTCTCATCTCTTCTCTTCTCCTCTCCCCTCCTCCCTTCCCATCTCCTTCCCTCTCTCTCTCTTCCTTTCCCTCTGATGCAGACAGCTGCTCTTTGAGGACTTGTGACTGCAATCGCTTAATACTTCAGAGCTGGAGTTTCCTATAGTTTTGTACCTGAGCGTCCAAAAACTCCAATTCCATATTGACTTAAAAAATATCTTCTGTTATGTTGAACTTTCAGCTGCCTAACACAGCTGCCTAAAAAATTCCTGCTATCCATTATCACCTAAATGAGGATGGGTTCCCTGTTGAGTCTGGTACCTCTCAATTTTCCTTGCCGCTGTCACCCTCGTATACATATTTTTCACATATTTCATGCTCATTTCCATTTTGATCCTGTAAAGCTGCTTTGAGAAAATGACCATTGTTATCAGCACTATACAAATAAAATTGAATTGCATTGAATTGAATTGTGAGGTGTATTAGCGATGGACAGGAGCCTACCCATTCAACATGGGTAAAAAGCTCCTGCTGATGTTTTAATTAATCGGTCATCGCCAGTGTACTTTTCTACGCGGTAGAGTGCTGGGGAGCTAGTCACAAAGGCAGGGATTTACATGCTTGGACAAGGTGGTCAGGAGAGCTGATTTGGTGGTTGCTTTGGAGGTAGAGGGAGTGATGATTAGGTGGACATTAAACAAAATGCTGTCCATCATGGACAACCCTGACCACTTACTGCACATAGTTTCTTTGCAAACAAAAGTGTGTCTTAAGTGGAAGACTTCTATCAGAATGCTATTCAACTGACAGACTCAGACATCTTTTGTCTCCAGAGCCATTTCACTCTTCAACTCCTCTAGAAGATCTAGGCTAAGGCTCTCCTGTTATGTACATTATGGTGCTACCCACATACTGTAACTCTTATCTGTTATCTTCTGTGTCTTCTCAATTACTCTCACTTTCATTGTCACTTACATGCTATTTTTTGCACAATTAATACTATTTGCACTGTTGTCACTTATAGCATTGCACTACAATTGACTTCATTTCACTTTTTAGTTCCTTTTTTTTGAACATGTGATTGATATAATAATTACCTGTTATATCCAGTGCCCCTACTACTGCCATTGGGCCTAGCTAATTCCATGGTACTGGCTGACTATTTGAAACAGTTTACCTGTGTCAGTTTAACCTGCGCTTGCATGTTTTCATGTGCAGTCTTAGAAATGCTAAAGTAAATGGAAATAATGCATATTCCTCACAGTGTACTAATGCTTATTTATTTTTTTCCCTGTATATACTGTATAGGTTGGCAAGGATGGGTGGAGTAGTGTGATGTGGCCAGGGCACCATGTACAGTAGTAATCATCTAAAACTGTGAAACTGTGATGACTTTTCCCTTTTGTTAAGAAACTGACCATTAACACTGTAAAACTATAATTTTGAAGTATAATTATTTATATCTGTTAGGGATCAAAATGAGCCAAACACTCAATTTCAAGATGGAAATGAATAGATTTATCACCATGTATTGTCCCGTCTTGGTAGTGCAGTTAATAGAAACCTAGGCTGGAAGGCATTGACTATAGTGAGTGAAGTTACTTACAGCATTCATTATCACTTAATTCCTTAACAAGCCTTAAAAGTCAGCTTTATTAATGACATCTATTAATTGTGCATCAATTAATGTTTTCAGTGGTTAATTGTTGATAAGGATGGATTTTACATGTTGTGATTTTTTGGTGGTGTGAGTGAGTGTGTGTGTGTGTGTGTGTGTGTGTGTGTGTGTGTGTGTGTGTGTGTGTGTGTGTGTGTGTGTGTGTGTGTGTGTGTGTGTGTGTGTGTGTTGTGGTGTGTGTGTGTGTGTGTGTGTGTGTGTGTGTGTGTGTGTGTGTGTGTGTGTGTGTGCACGTGTGTAAAACAGTAAACACACACAACCATTGTGACTGAACTTGCATCTTTATTTCTTGGCTGAAAAGCTCATTCAAATGCTTTCTGTTATTATGGTTTTTCACTAGCTGCAGCATCCTTCTCATCATCCTTCTTTTCTGCTTTTGTGCCAGCCGCAACTTTGTCTTTAATGACTATGCCCCCAGAATGGATGAACCCAGGAGGGATGAGACTGGTGAGAGTGAGTGAGAAGGACAACAATGATGTTAGATCCTTTACCCTGTTGGAAACATGCTCATGCCCTGGGAATTCATCAGATTTCAGTTAGACTTGATTCTGATGTTACTTACAAGTCTATGGCCAAGGTGTCCAGCAGTCTCCGGTACTCAGAAATCTCTTGCTCCAGTCTGGTCTTGATGTCGAGCAGCGTTTGATAATCACGACCTTGACGCTCGAGATCAGCGCGAAGCTGCAGCAGCTGTTCCTCAAGACTCATCACCTTTGTTTTGAGAATTATACATATTATACATATTAATTAATTACACATTTCTTTCCATACTACTGCACTGGAACCACACATAAAAGCATTGACCAGCAGGCAGTCAATGTTATTAGATGCTCAGGATGGGAGCCCTCCTTCAATTCTCTAGTGCACTTGTTAAAAACATCAAGGTGACAGCATCTTGTAACCAATGAATTGTGTATCTCTGTCCATTAACATCATTATCATGATGACTGATTGGCTGAAAGACTGGCACGCTTCCTAATATTTGTTTCAAAGTAGCTCATAAAACGTTCGATGTTTAAAAAAACCACAAAGCTCATCTCAAACTAGTCCAATTTTGTTAACCTGCCTACACCAATTTAGACCTGCAGAATTAAAATTAAAACCACCCAATTAGACAGGAATCTGCCCAACCTGGCAACACTTTTGACAACAGACTGACAAAGAGAAATGCAGACCAATGTCTTTTTTTCAAAGGTCCTAGAGTGTAAAAGGTTCTTCATAATTTTGCAATTACCTTAACTGATCGTCTGCCATACATTTGATGTTACTGTAAAAATGTTGAATGTTGTCTCATCACAAGAGTGTTACCCAGCCTCACCTGCACTTGGTATCCTGACAACTGTGCAGAGAAGAAAGCCTGTTTCTCCATCAGTTTTATTCCCAAGGATGATTTCTGGAGTGAAACAAATGTACACCATGCACTCCATTACACAATAAACAACATCCCAGTCAACACTGGCTATATTATGAGACTACAGTGTAACCAGGCACTATTTAAAAGCACTGATAGGTAAACCTTACCACAGCCATAATCGACTGGAGCTCGAGTTCCAGGCTCTGCACTTTGGTCTTTTCTGCGGTCATTTCTGTTTTGGATGTGTGTATGGTCTCTGTGCCGATAATAACCTCCTGTTTCAGAGTCTCCAACTATAGATAGAAAAAATATTAGTTATAGTTCAGTTACAAAGTTGGTCGCAGATTTCCTCATGGACAGAGCACGCTTTGCCATAGTTGTATATTTTAATTCCTGCTCTGTCACAAGGCCACATCATACAATTTTATACAAGTTTATAAATATTAACATATATCACAAATTTTTCGTTTCCAGCCCTATTAAGATGCTATAAATAGTCAGAACCCACCTTGCCCTTGTACCAGGCATCTAGGTCTCTCTTGCCCTTAGCAGCGACAGCCTCATAGTGATCACGGATGTCTTCCAGAGTGGAGGTGAGATTCTGTTGTGGTGCAGTCTCCACCTCTACATGAATCTGTCCACTCATCTGGCTGCGTGTACTCACCATTTCCTTAGAATACATCAGAGTTGAAGAAGATGGTTGAGTTGCTATGCTTCGTAAATCACTAATGCATGAAGATGATTATATAAATCCATAAATATTAGTGATTGTACTTCTAAAATTTTAATCTACACCTGTACCTTTTTTCGAAGATGTAAAAAGCACTAAAACACGGCCCATTCATTTAGTGTTTGTACTTTTTTCACATACAAAACCTGCTTCATTACATTTCCTTGACAGGTACAAGTCCACTTTTTTAATGTATAGCTTCATCACCTCTTCATGGTTCTTTTTGAGGAAGACCACTTCATCCTTCAGTGTGTCGATCTGCAGAGTGAGCTCAGACTTGCTGAGGTTGATATCTTCTAGCAGCCTCTTCAGCCCAGAGATATCGGCCTCAACTGACTGACGAAGGGCCAACTCGTGCTCATACCTATGTAGAGACATTGTATGCTAATTCCTCATGTAAATATATATGTATATATATATATAATGTGATATGGGGACTTACTTAATCCTAAAGTCATCAGCAGCCAAGGTGGCATTGTCCAGGTTAAGGTGGACCACACCTTTCTGCTGGATGGCATCCCGAATCTTAAAACAAAGAACTCAAAGATATTAAATGAAACCCTGTGGAATGTACCCAGATTATATAGGTTAATGCATAACGTTTATATGTCTAAATTAAGCTAACTACAGATAATTGAATAAAATTTTACTTACTTTATTCTGGAGCTCGCTGATGGTAGTCAAGGACTCAGAGTAGTCCCTTTCAGTAGGTGAGGTTCTGCTCTCCACAAATTGACTGATCTTCAGCTCAAGCTCTGCATTGGTCTTTTCCAGCAAGCGCACCTTCTTCAGGTAGGAGGCCAAACGATCATTAAGGATCCTCAGGGTAAACTTTTCATTGCCCAGGATGCCAGCATCTGACCCACCAATGACACCTCCAGCTCCAGCTTTAAAACTAGCACCACTTACAAACCCAGCGCCTCTAAATCCACCACCATAATTTGCAGAAGAGCTTGAACCTAGAACTGCAGCAGAGCTTGCTCCAATACCTGAACTAAGACCTACACCAAGACCTGACCCAAGACCTGACCCAAAACCTACACCAAGACCTGATCCAATACCTATACCAAAACTTGAACCAAGCCCAACATTGGTGCCGTAGCCTCCACCAACATACAGTGGCCGAGAGGCTTGGGAGATGCGAACCCCACAACCTCCTGCTCCACCATGGACACTTCCACCCCAGTAGCCTCTGACCCCTCCTCCTTCACCACGACTGTGAGACATAGATTGTGATGAATAGGTTTTTGATGCGTAGCTTCTCATGTTGATGGAGGCTTATCGGTCTAACTCTAGAGACTGAGTGAAGACTATAAGTTCAGCAGGCTTTTATAGCAGCAGGCTGGATGAATCTTCAAACAGTTGAGGTTCCCAAGAATTTGATAAATGAGTGGCATGTAACGTACCAACATGCCTTAAAGGTAGAATTTTAAAGATCATGTTATTGGCAGCCCCTTTGTCAGGGGCATGTGTGGCATCACTTCACACTCCTACAGGAGAATTAGTTTTGAATCAAAATTCCTTAAGGTTAGCCCCCAGTGTAGGGAAAATTGTTTGATCTTTCCAATTGAGCAACCTTACTTGCTTTATAGTTTGAGAAGAAAGACAGATCACAGCCATGCAAATGTGTGAAATTTGCATCTCTCTGCTACAACTTGTGCCAATCTGTTCTTCAACAGAGGAATTTACATTGTTCACTAGGGAATAGTGTGCAGATATATTAGAAGATCTGAATTGATCTACTCACATTTTACATAGGGATAAGTCTGATGTATTCCCACTCCCTAATGAAATATCTATCTATCTATCTATCTATCTATCTATCTATCTATCTATCTATCTATCTATCTATCTATCTATCTATCTATCTATCTATCTATCTATCTATCTATCTATCTATCTATTGTTCATAGATAGATCGTTCGTCCTATTGTGTGTTGTATTTAACAATGTCCACTGATTGTTTAATTAGCTCATGATGCCTAATAACCATCACCATTTCCTGCCACTTAACTTCTTACTCTAGTTACATTAGCTAGTTTCTTATACATATATTCAGCCATCACATAGCAGAAAGCTTTGGAAGTACAGCTGAAGAATAGCACAGCATAAAGAGTATGAAGTTCAATCATCACATGGTAGAAAACGTGGGAAGCTTGCCCTTCATGCTAAGCTTCCAACATTTTCCACCATGTGATGATTGAACTTCATACTTTTTATGCTGTGCTATTAAATGTTAAATGTCTTGCGCTTTTAAATGTGCTTTTAAATGTTAAATGTCTTGTTGCTAGTCTTGCAGATCAAGAATCCTTGCAAGGTCTTCTTCAATATATACAAAAATGTTAATTATTATAATCCGAAGGTAAAGTCTGGGTTTTGTTTGATCAGTGGGTTCAACTTAACAGAAATAACACCTAGCAGCAGACATTTTGACAAACAGCTTTACATAAATATATACATTTTAGATATGTTTTATATATTTATACTTTTAGATATATACTTTTACTTATACTTCATTAATTTAAATATGTACAAGTTGTTCCTAATGTGCCAGCCTCATTACTTTACCCTTCTTAAGTCTCTCTTATCAAGCAGAAAGTAACATCTAGATGAAAGCTAGGTGGGATGGCGGGGTTTTGTCTGGTGTCAACATGCTCCTTGCATAACTGCCACAAAACAACGTCATGGCTGAATGAGCACATAATTGCTCATAATTGCTGGTTGGTCCAGGGGTGCAGGAATGACCTGGGGCTACCTGTGCCCTTTGTCATAACAAGGATCTAGCCTGATGGTGGCCTGCCAGGCCAAGACATAGAAAAAGATGAAGGATATTTCACCAGATTCCTCCTGAACCATGTCACATTTGTCTGTGCACACATGGCAGAGGAGAATGTAAACCAGATAGTCTGCCTAATCCTCTGACATATGTGTTTCATCAGGGAAGCAAATAAGCCAGCTTCATCTTAGAGCAGAAGGAGGATGACAGACTCAAAACTTTGGGACAATCTTTTTTCTCATTCATCACTTTAGCATCTATGTCTGTACTAATGCCTGCCTTCAACCATGTTTACACAGTAGTGAAAAATATCGAGCAGAATATTGCACCAGAACATCATGCTGCCTTTTGCTGGCTTACCCTTTTCCAGAGGGTAAAAATTCTGATTTCACTTTTCCGTGGTTTATGCAACAGTAGCTCTTCTGGGGAATCAGATCAGTCTAACCAACCGTCACTAACCATACACATCACTGATCATTGGGTGCCTAGGGACCCCTTCACAAGACTTCAGTAATTGTGGGACAAAATAAGTATTGTTTTATTACAAGGAACATATTTAAACAATCTTGAACACCAGAAATTCGTCAGAGACTGGGTTGGCCAACTTTATTAATCATTTTCCACTAAAAAGTGTGGTGTAATAATACTGATCCACAAAAACTTACTATTTTAATTACAAACAATTTCTGATAAAGAAGATAGTAAATCATAATAAATAGATCATAATAAAGGGCCTATCGTCTTCATAAATTGTACCTTATTAAATTTGCACTGACCTTTCCACAGCCCATTTGTTCAACACATCAACTTTGGGAACTCAGTGTTCATTTGCTGCCAAATATAATCCACACTGGACAGGTACCAATTTAACAAGCCAGCGGTTGTTATGTTACGTTTGATTGATGTAACTATATACCAAATTCATGTGGGGTCAGTCACTGTATACTACTGTGTAGCAATAGGTCTGCAGTTATAATTTTTTATTTGTATATGAATATTTTTTATATACAAATTATTTGCACATTCAGTTTGTAGTTTGGAATTTAGCCTAGAGTTCAGGGTGTGGCTGCTTCATTTGGCAATGTGAAGGCTAATTAAAAGAACAAACATCTTTATGGATGGCAACAGTTCCTCAAACACCCTCTTTTTTTATATTCGTTTTTTTGTATAAAAACAAACAAACATAATAATAGATGAAGCATTAATAGTGTACAATCTTAAAAAGAGAGTAAAAACAAACAAACAAAAAAAATCAATTTGGTTCTAATTTAAAATAATATTAAAATACCATCGGGTAGACAGTTCACCCGTAAAGAGTTACCCATATCTTCTGAAATGATTTACAATTACCTATCAATATACAGTATATCCAATCTTTTCCATAAGTATAGTATCTTTAACCAAGATTATCCATTCCTTGATTATGAGGGGGTTCTATCATGACCATTTAATCATAAACCATTTTCTCCCCTACATCAGCAAAGGTTTGAAGACATCTGAATGTTAAAAAAAAAGAAAAAAAAAGAAAAGAAAAGCGGAGGGCAAGACACCCAGCAGGCACATTAACGGGAATGCTGTAACCTTCTGTTTACGGTACATAGTACATAGTAGTTTATTCCAAACACTATTCCAAACACCAATCATAGGGCACAATGAAAGAATGTGTTGATACTGTTATTGCATTTTGGACATTGGGGTGATACAGTATTATTGATTTTGCTTTATTTATTTGGAGACATATAAGCTCCAATATCAAATGGAATTTATTTATTTAGCAGACTGTGATATTTAAAATTAGTGTAGTAATATCTTCTCAGTCATTTTTGTCAGAGTCACATTTTATGTTGTTACAAAATCAGGTAATTTAACTGCTCTATAATTGTTGATCATAACATTTGCAAACTAAATGCTTAACTACAGTATTCTTAAGAAAAAAATCTGTCCAAACAAACAAACAAACAAACAAAAAACTGAGCTATTCAGGGTGAGACTGCCATGACTCGTATAAACGAAATGTCTTATCTGCAGGTATTTAGAAAAATCTTTTTGGGAGTTATAATGCCTCATGCATGTAACTCATCAAATGACATGAAAATGTCCTTATGGAATAAATTATATATCCTGTATAATCCACATTAATCCTGCATTCCTCTGGATCCTTTTCTTTTTTGTATTATGGTAATATTAATGTAGTTACGTTCATATAATTAGGAAGCCTGAAATGTTGCATTTATAGCGTTAAAGAAATATGGACTTATTTTGTCATTTATAATCTAATTTCTAATTTCCAACAGGGTGAAAGGAGCTTCTAGGAGTTCTTGCTTATTCTTGTTTATTATTTTTTTAGGAATGCAAAGGTCTTTGAAAAAAGTATTTTCCGATTTACTTTGTGTATTTATTTCTAAACTTTTTGTAATATTGTCTAAACAGCTCACTTATTTTATTATTATCTGTTATTCTGCATCCTGAGCGACCTTTAATTGGTGAAATGTATCCCTTTATGGACATCTTTTTAACTAATCTAGCAAGTAGCTGGTTGGGTTTCTTACCCATTTCAAAAAATGGAGTTGGAACAAGGAAAAAATGGAACAAGGTTTTGGTGTCAAAATTACAGACTCGGAGAATGCAGGTGCAGTTAAGATATTTATTATTTTTGAACAAATCAAACAAACCAGTTAAGAGAATCCAAAGTCGATAGTCGTTTAAACAGGCAAGGGTCAGGCGATGTGCGTCGGGCATAAACGGGATCAGGCTAAACTCGGAAACGAAAACACAAACGGGGTCAATATCAAAAGGCAGGTATTCACAAAAGGCTTGGTAACGACTCTGGAGCTAATCAAAGGGGACGTACACTTCGCAACCACCGGACGTGTGTGAGTCTCTTTTATTAGTTCCATAATTAGTTTCAGGTGTTTAGTATTCAGGTGAACCGTGGCATTGGTGTTGGGAGTTGTAGTTCTTAGTAGTTCTGACATTTGGGCTGATTTTGAAGAGCAAAATAATTTTTCTATTGTGACAATTTTCTTTTCTAGTTTTATTTGTTTGAATAATAATTCCTTTTTCTTTATACTAGTATCGGCAATTATCATTCCTCTCAGAAAAGCCTTGTAAGCTTCCAATATTGTTCTAGGATCTATTCCACTTGTATCGTTACATTGAAAATATGCCCCTGCCTGCTCTTTTATATAATCCACAAATTTCCCATCTAGAAGCTGGAAGGGTTTAAGTTTTCATATCCACGACTAATAATTAGGTTGAGGCGGCAACATAGTAACAGTTACAGGTGCATGTAATGTTAGAATTATCTAAGCCAAACTTATCATCTGATTTGAAAAGAATATACAGTATAATCAATATGTGAAGCAGTTTGATGGGGTGGGAATATAGTGTGTAAGTTTTAACAGTGTGATTTCAATCAGCCCAAGCTCCTGACATGAAGTTTTATCAATATTAGCAGTTTTAGTGGCTTGAAGTCAACTGCAAGTAATTTATACATAAATTAAGGTACCAATTAAAATCACCCCTTAGAATTACATTGTTACAATCTAGATGAGCTATTTTATTATAAACCTGAGCAAAATAACATTAAATATGTATACTTGGGGCATATATATTTGCTATTACAGCCTCCTCTACGTACAATAGGCCCTTTATTATGACTGTTCTAACTTCCTTATCAGAACTTGTTTGGAATAGTAAGTTTTATAAATCAGTATTATCAAGCCACACTTTTTGGTAGAAAAAGATGAATAATAAAGTTGGCCAACCCAGTCTCTGTCAAATTTTTGGTGTTCAAGATTGCTCAAATGAGTTTCTTGTAATAAAGCAATACTTATTTTGTCCCTTTTCAAAATATATAAGATCTTTTTCAGTTTAACAACACGTTGACACCCTTTACGTTGGGGTTATAAGTACTCATTAATGATTAAGTTACCAGTTAGATGTGTATGTATTAACTGTTTTAAAATGCACATACTGTAAAAAGTAAGTGAAAAGCAAAACAGTACTGTAAAAAACAAAACTGTGCAGGTGTTACAGTCAATTCTCCACCCCAAACATAAACAGGGAAATACAGTATAGAACAGTATAGAAACATAAAAAATGGCACATTTGTGAACCTCTCATATCTGCTGACTTATCCTCTTAAAAATAAAAGAGAGAGGTAATAGCGTGGGAGTCTCATGTTCATAATTTTGTGACACAAAAATATTTTCCTTGCGTGTCATAAATGAAACTTATTCGTGCCAACAGAGATCCAAGCCAAACAGGTTAGTATTTATCACAGTTGACCTATTCATTAATTGCAAACTGATTTGACGTTTTGTATATAATGAGTACCTGCCAGGGAATGTTATGATTGTTGAGTCGATTCTAAGAAGGCGTTCACCTCTGCAGTCATTTTCCGCACTCTTTTTCTTGAGGTCAGTATCCTTGAGGTCAGATATTTTCTGCTCAGCCCCTATAATTGTCTTGATCATATCACAATACACTTAACTGCATCTCCTGATAGTGCAGTTTTTGGGCTTTGGTTGTCGCCATCTTGCTCAGCGTTAGCTCTTTATTTCCGGTGTGTATTTCTTCTAATTTGTTTGTTTGTCAGATCTGCTTGTGACCACAAGGTGTCAATGGACATTTTATTCACTTTATCCTTAGTTCTGTGCACTTTTTGAACAATTAGGATGACTGTTTTGTAAAAATTTCCACTCTATGGCAAGGAGCTTGGTCAGACATGTCCTTTCACTTTCAAAGCATCATGTGACTCCCTCATGTCTCTGTGCATTTGTTATTGCATATCAACTGCCTTTACCCATTGGCCCAACTGATCCACTGGCCCAACATTAGCCAATGGCCTCATTCCTAAATTCAAATGAATGTACTGTCTAACTATGAATACATTATATTGTCAAAAGTATGCAGGACACTTTTTTTCACTCCAGGAAATTTATTTAAAAAAGTTATTTTAAATCAACAGACATGGAAATTCTTGACAACTGTGTGCCTCCATCAAACAGTACTGGTTTGATAGTCAGATGTCCAAATAAATTAGCCAAACCATGATCACATGCAACTCCTCTCCACATTCCATTCCACGGCTTCTGTTTTGCCGCCTCATTCACCGGCATGAGCACACCTGCTCTGTATTTCATTCGTCACTTTCCCTCTATTTAACTTGGCCACAAACAACCATCCAGTGCCGAATTATTGCGTGCCCCAAGCCTAGTGTTTTTGTGTCTAGTGTTTTGTAAATAATACCTTTTGCCTTTCATGTTGTTGACCCTTTTTCTCCTCTGGTTACGTCCTTAGCTTCGTGAGTTGGAATTGTTCACTACGTTGATTGATAGGCTTTGAACCTTTGCTTCTGTTTTTGACTCCGGCCCTGCCTATATCCTCAGGATCGCCGTAACTCCGATCTCTCCCTCAAACTGCACATCGGATTCAGCACGCGCGCTGCTGACTTTATCTCTCCACATAGCCGCGCTCACTCTGCTTTTTCTGTTTAAACTTCTCATTTTGCATTAAAATCCGTTATATTGAATCAAACCATTTGTGTCTGCTTTTGGGCCCTCGAAGCCTGCCTCACATGGACAAAATAACGTTGTGACAAAATAATTTGGGCGTGACAAAATAATTCGGCCAGCATGGACCCAGCGGATTTAAGTCAACTCAGGATGCCTTAGAGGCACAGGGCATACTCCTCGGCACCCACCAGGGGGAGATTCAACAGGTGAATCAAAACCTAAGGTCTACGGCGGACACTCTCACTGCACTTACATCTTGGATTGATCAGTTCCAGGTCTCATTTCCCCCAGCTCATTACCCCCAGCTCCGGTTCATTCTCCACCTCCTCCTATCAGAGAACCTCGTCTGCCTCGCCTCAGTCCTACAACGGTAAACCCAGCACCTGCTGAGCCTTCCTCGCACAGTGCTCACTGTCTCTCGAGTTACAAGCATCAACATTTCATACTGAACGCTCAAAAATAGCCTATGTCATCACCCTTCTCTCTGGAAGAGCATGTGAGTGGGGAAGGGCACTATGGGATGCTGACGACCCCTGCTGCACTAATTACAGCGCATTCACCAAAGAGATGAAGAGAGTCTTTGATCGCTCACTTTCCGGCAAGGAGGCAGCTGGGCACACGCTCAGTCTACAATTTCGCCATCGAGTTCTGCACCCTGGCAGCCTCTTGTGGATGGAATGAATGCGCAATATGCGATGTGTTTTTTCATGGATTGAGCGAGGCCGTAAAGTATGAATTGGTCTCTCAAGAGCTCCCTTCAGACCTGAAGGGACTCATGGATCTAGCAGGTTGCATTGATGCACGCCTCGGACTCAGACGCCAAGAACGCACCACCCCACAAACTACCGATACCCCTGCTGAGCCTATGCAGGTCGACCGGGCCCGGATCTCTCTTGAGGAATGCCAATGTCGGCGGGAACAAGAGGCCTGCTTCTACTGTGGCAAAGTAGGCCACTTCCGTTTTCAGGCTTCCTGGCTGCTCAGACATAACCCCAGCATTGACTGGGTTAAGAACACCATCTTGGATTGGAGCCCTGTCTGACTGTCTTCATGCCTCCACTCTGCCAGCGCCCACTCGTCATACCCTGTTACCAAAGAAGAACCCCCAGACCTCTCCAACGTTCCCTCTGAATACCGGGACCTCACACAAGTGTTCAGCAAAACACGTGCTCTGTCTCTGCCACCCCACAGACCCTACAACTGCTCCATCGACCTCCTCCCAGGTACTACCCCCCCAAGAGGTCACTTGTATTCCCTTTCGGCCCCAGCAGTGATCATCTGTCCCTCATCCTGGAGCCGGTTTCTTTTTTGTGGATAAAAAAGGACAAGTCCCTTTATCCCTGTATCGACTATTGCAGTCTAAATGCCATCACCATCAAGAATCACTATCCTCTTCCCCTTATGACCACGGCATTCGAACTTCTGCAAGGAGCATGCATGTTTACCAAACTGGACTTGCGGAATGCATATCATATGCATATGCGTATCATCTGGTGAGGATAAGGGAGGGGGGCGAATGGAAGACTGCATTCAACATACCCACAGGCCACTACAAATACCTAGTGATTCCCTTCATCGTCCTGTTTTCCAAGCCTTGGTTAATGACGTCCTAAGAGACTTTCTGAATATCTTCGTTTTTGTGTACCTGGACGACATTTTAGTTTTTTCTCATTCTCTCGAGGAGCACAGATTGCACATTCAAGAGGTTTTGCAGAGACTCTTCGAAAATAAAATATATGTCAAAGCAGAGAAGTGTGACTTCCACCGAGAGTTTTTGTCTTTTCTTGGCTTTATCTTTGCCCCTTCCAGCCTTCAGATGGAGCCATCTAAGTTAACTGCCATCACCGACTGGCCCACACCAACCACAAGACGAGATCTCCAGCGATTCTTGGGGTTTTGGGGCCAATTTTTATAGGCGTTTCATTAGAAATTACAGCTTTGTGGCAGCGCCTCTCACCTTGTTAACCTTCACTAAAGTTCCCTTTCTCTGGAACAAGCAGGCTGAAGATGCATTCACTGACCTAAAACATAGATTCACATCTGCACCCATTCTAATCATCCCAGATCTGTCCCTCCAGTTCGTGGTCGAGGTGGACACCTCCGTGGTCAGGAGTTGGGGCTGTCTGGTCTCAAAGATCACTAAAGTACAACAAGTTACACCCTTGCTCCTTCTTCTCCCGTCGTCTCTCCCCTGCTGAGAAGAATTATGACACAGGAGATCTGGAACTGTTGGCAGTTAAAATTGCCCTAGAGGAGTGGAGACACTGGCTGGAGGGAACTGCCTCTCCATTCATGGTCTGGACCGACCATAAGAACTTAGAATACCTTAGATCAGCCAAAAGACTTAACGCCCGTCAAGCCAGATGGAGTCTGTTCTTTTCTCATTTTGATTTCGTGCTCTAGTATCGCCCTGGCTCCAAAAACATAAAACCTGATGCCCTGTCATGACAGTTCTCCATGCCCCAAGAACCATTGCCAAGTGAGACAATTCTGCCTCCTCATTGCCTTGTGGCGGCAGCACTCCTGGATATTGAAATGCAGGTGAAGAAGGCACTCAATCGGGAACCAGGTCCAACAACGTTCCCCCCGGCCTTCTCTTTGTCCCGGTATCCATCCGATCTCAGGTGCTGGAATGGGGAAACAGCTCTCGAATTGCCTGTCACCCAGGGAGATCTCACACCCTATCCTTCCTTCAGCAACAGTTCTGGTGGCCATCTATGAAGGCAAATGTTCAGGGGTTTGTGACAGAGTGTGATACCTGCATTAGGAAGTCGACCAACAAACCTCCTGCTGGTTTCCTAAATCCTCTCCCAGCTTCTCGCCGGCCTTGGTCTCATATCGCTCTGGATTTTGTCACTGGCCTCCCCAATTCTGATGGCAATACCTGTATATTGACCATAGTTGACCGCTTCTTCAAGTCTGCCCATTTCGCTCCCTTGCCGAAGCTCCCATCAGCCAAGGAAACGGCTGAGTTGACGATCCTCCATGTCTTCCGTCTGCATGGCCTCCCCTCCAACATGGTCTCTGACCATGGCCCCCAGTTCTCAGCAGAGTTCTGGAAGGCATTTTGCAGACTAATCAGAGCAACACCCAGTTATCACCCTCAGTCAAACGGGCAGAGAGATTGAACCAGGAACTGGAAAAGGCTCTAAGGTGCATGACCTATGCCACAGGCCCCCCCCTCCAGTGCTGCTTGGGCTATCAGCCACCACTGTTCCCATCCCAAGAAGAGGAAGTAACCATAGCTTTGGCCCTGTCTTTTGTACGTCGTGGTAAGAGAGTTTCGTCCCAGGCCAGAACCCGTCTCCTACGCACCATCCGTGCCTTCAAACGGCAAGCTGACTGACGCAGCTCGGCAGACCCAGGTACAGAGTGGGTCAGAGTGTGATGCTGTCCACCCGAGACATTCCCATCAAAACAACCTCCCACAAATTGTCTACCAGATTCATCAGACCATTCACGGTTACCAAAGTAATTAACCCTGTTTCGGTCAGGCTTTCCCTACCCCTCTCTATGCGCCGCATCAACCTGTTTCATGTTTTGCAGCTCAGACAACTGGTTCCCAACCCCCTCACTGCAGCACTTGCTTAACCTGCGCGTTCTGCGCTCTGTGTCACTCATCCACTGCCACAACCAAGCCACGCCACAGCTCATTTGAGGCAGCACCCCAAGTACTGGTTTCCTTTTTGATCATCCTGCTCTCTCTGGTTTAAAATCCGTTATTTTGAATCCAACTTGTTGTGTCTGCTTTTGGGTCCTCCAAGCCTGCGTCACACGGACCAGCCGTGACAATAAATAAACAGAAAGATGGTAAATCTAGGTCCAATGTCCTTTAAAAAAAATATTCTAACTCTAGGTAACATAATTAGCTTGCACTGTTAATAACACATACAGTACATGCTGATGACACAGGGTTATATGTCTCAGCAAAGACAGATGAGAAAAAAAACCCCAGCTTAATAAAGGCGAGAAATGTGTGAAGGATGTTAGTCATGGTATGCTAATTAACTTCCTTCTAATTAGCAAATTAGGTTAGGTTAAGACGTAACAGAAGTACTGGTACCAGGACCACATGTAGCTAGAAGTAAGGTTGAACTCTGGACAACCTTTCTGCTTCATCAATTTCCTACCTAGGTGTAATTATAGATACCAGTCGTTCATTTGAAGTAATAATGAGGAATATATATTGTCACTACATGAAACAGAAAAAACAGTTCATGCTTTTGTCATCTCTAGGTTGGATTATTGTAATGCCTTACTTTCTGAATGTACAACTAGGTGCATAAACAAGCTTAGTTCAGAATGCAGCAGAAGAACCAGAAGATTTGAGCACATCACTCCTCTCTTATCCACACTACATTGGGTCCCACTGAAATTTTACATTGATTTTAAAATAGTCTTCCCTTGGATACAATAGATGTAAAAATAAATGCAGTAATGGAATAAAAAGCAATATTTATGCATATATTTTCAACATTTAGCATGACTTTTAGTATAATAATTTGATTAAAGTTTCAATTTAAAAGCCATAACTGCACTATCCAGTATGGCTTAAAAATGGCAAGTTTCTTTTTTATCTGGTTGCTTTCAAGGTTTCTTCCTCATGCCATATCACTGGCATAAGTACAGTAGTGTAGCAGGGGATTATATAGAGAAATAAAGGGAGTTTTTTAACTGTGTTCTGTTATTTTGCACAATTGCACAAACTTTTATTGTAGTAGCATGAGCGTTTTTGTTCTTCTTGTTTTTTAATTATATTAATTTCATCCATTTTAAATGGTGATGAGTTTGGAAATGAGGGAAGGGAGGAGAAGAACAGAAAAAAAAACACAAACGAAGAGTTTTTAAAGTCCTAAGTAATTTCCAGAGTGATTACAAAGTATGTAAGTACTGCATGTTCTTAGAAAATCAGTGGAAAGAAAAGAGAGTGAGGAGTAAAGGGGAGTAAAGAAATAGATTCCTGGGACATGTACCACCATCTAGGGGAAACATAATGATAGTGTTTTTTTTTCATTGTGCTTTTTTTGTGGCATTGTGACCTGTACAGCATTTTTACCAGCTGGACTTTGACTTTTTAACATGAGGTTGTCTTGTTATTTAGCAATACGGGCAGATTGTAGATTTCCACAGTGAAGGAGCCTGACATTTAAATTAGACATAAAAGTACAATTAAAACGACTTTATAAAATGACAAAGAACAACTCGAGAGTTGTTATAATAACATACTGTATACTCTCCAGCTAAACATTACCACAACCACAACATCATGTTTGCTAAACCTTCACCATTTACATTTACTTTAGACAGCATGTTTAAATAATACAAGTCTTTATGAATTAGTTGTTACTAGAAACAATGACATACTGTACAGTATAAATCACAGTGTGAATGGCTGTCAGAGATGCTGTCATAGAAATTTAATCAACACCTTTTACAACGTCGATAAAACGAAATATTGTTAGAATGTTTGTTTGTTGTCTAAGAAATAACTTTTGGAGGAAAAAAGTAGACCGCTTCTGTTACAGCTTCAGCACCAGGTTTATTAATATTATTTACTGACATTGGGTGAAACATCAATAATATGATAAACAGAATGATGTATGTGACAGTTTTTTACTTCTGCCATCATCTAAAATGTGCTCTTTAAGGTTCCTGATTCAGCTCTTTCCCCAGTCTGATTTATCACAAGCTCAGATCAGATTTAATCCAATACCAAGAATGAACACACTGTAAGAACACTAGATGGTGGTAAGTGAACGCCATTCAAGCAACAATATCACAATGAACTTTACAAACAATGTCATCTGTAGAAGTGTTACAAACCTATACACACAATTTGGATCCATCATTATGTATATTAAACCTGGAAGAGAAACAACCTGAGCAACTTGGTTGTTACCCAGTTCTTTACACTCTCGTCTACCTCACACTCTACGCAAATCCCAGCATGCTACATCTCCATCTTTCTGCTGATCTGTCCTTGTGAGTGACTGGATCTTCAGCTCTTCTCATGATTAAGTTCTGAAGTTTTGTTCTAACCTTGTTATTGTCATACAATGTAGAATAGAGATTTTCAGTTGCATCCTGTCACCACTTTAAGTCCCTCAGGACTCTGAACTCATGTCATTCTTCTTCATTTTTTCCCTTTTCATTAATACTAAATCTCAGTGCTCAGTGATCAGCTCTCACATGTTTTTGTATGTCAGTTTCTGATTCTCTATTCACCTCAAGCTGCTTTGGACACATATTCCTACCAATGATATTACAGTCTATCACACACATGACTAAAGCTTTTAAGAACATCACAACAACCACCACCAGATTCTGCTGAATTTCTTTAAACATTCTCCTGACATTTCACCAGGTTTAAAAAAAAGCCTTCATAATTTCAATCCTTCAATAAAACTGAAATATCATATTTTTAATCCTTTACTGGGACTGTTCCACTGCAATGTAAGGACTCTGTAATGAGTCTGTCTGTTTAATCAGTATTTTGTGTGTATTGAGTACTTCTATCTCCAAAATGATAAAACAACCACTGCTTTGTTAAATGAAAGATGTTAAAGTAAATCATTTCTTAATTAATCCTTGCTTGTGAAAGATGATGCTCTGAATGTAGAACCACAAACAAAGTCTTCCAGTGTCTGCGTTCCCATTAGAACCCCTTTATAAGCTATGAATTAATCTAACTCCTCCCCTACTTCCACTCACCCACCCACCCATAAAAAAGGAAACACCCTTGAGGAATTTGTATATTAGACAGTGTGACAGACTGTGATTGAGTTTTAAAAAACAAGTATGCACGGAGAATTTGATCACACGCCAGAAGTGAGAAGCATGCACGAACCTGCAGCAGTTTCAGTATTCAGACCAGCTGCATGCAATGCTGGAAATGATCCAAGCCATAGCCTGCACTGTCTTACAGCTAAATAATCCCTTTCAAACAGGAATGCCTTTCCAGCGTTTAACGTGGTGTAAAAAATGCTTTATGTTATTATAAGTGGCCTGAAGGGCATTTATGTACAAATGTTTGCTGCTAAATCCAGACTGGATCTTCACTGCATGTGCACTATGACTCTTCCCCAGGTTATTCATCTGTCAAAAAAGTTCTTGTGTAAATAGTTACTTTACAGAAAATTATTTTATAGTGAATTATGTCATAAGTGATAAAAAAAAGGTTCGTATGAAATGTGAATGTGTATGAATCAAAAATGGTCAGATAGTCCCTGATGAGCAAGCCGAGGGCGACAGTGGCAAGGAAAAACTCCCTGAGATGGCAGTAGGAAGAAACCTAGAGAGGAACGGGACTCAACAGGGAACCCATCCTCATTTGGGTGAAACAGAAAGCAGGAATTGATCTGCATCCATACTGTGTGTTAGGTGGCAAGCAGTTCAGTATAAAAGTTGATGTTAATTGATGCTAATATAGAGTCCAGTTAGTTATTGAAGGCACAGGTAGACTTGTAGGAAATTCCAGTCCTGAACTATCGAGTGACTGCAGCCAAGTCAAGTCCTCAGAGAAACTGCTGTCAACATCAGGTCAGAACCGACTTCATAGTAGAGTGACTACTACACATTCTTATGTCATTATGTTCTTTATACTCTTTCATTCATATCCTTTCAGGATCTTCATTTTAATATAACAGTAAGTTTTTTGTAATACTGTAGTCTTTAAGGGAGAAGAGAGGAGAAAATCTCTTATCAGAGAAGGTGCTTGCAATAAGACTGTAGAAGCTGGAGTTTAAAGTATAACATTATTGTGTTGCGATTAAATCACTGTTCAGCTCTAGCTCCGTTTCATGACTTACGAAAAATGCATTTTGCAATATGAAAAATCTGTTAATATTTCTTTAGTAATCATATATTAATACGAGGTTAATATTGTTTGTAGATGATACATAAATCATCATCATTTGTTCTGCCTTTAGAGAGCCTTCAGTGTAAGAGCTGGTTATTTCCCAATTTAAAACAAAGTTTTATTTTTACTTATAACAAAACTGTAATTATAGAGTTAGGGGTAGCTCAGTGGTTAAGATGTTTCCATGCAGTAAACATAAATGTTACCAAAGTGTGTGTATGGGATGGATTTGTGTGTGACACTTAACACAAAATTGTCCACGAACTGTGATGCTTGAAATGTTTTATTTTTTTAACAGACATTACTGGTGAACTATACTCCAATAACGACAATTCCCATGAATCTGTTTCTACTTTTTAATTGTGGTAGAGGAGGAAGAGACAACCTTCCCATCGACCACCTCTTCCACCACTGTGATGATTGCTGTTTTGGTGCTGGAACTTTTGGTGGAGGAAATTGACGCACTGTTAACAGAAAAAGAGGGAACATTTTTAGCAGTCCCAGGGCTGCCATTCTGCCTCTTGTGTAATGTGCTTTGCATAAATGAGTCCAATTAATAAATAAATTAATTTACCTGCCACTGGCCTCAACATCCAGCAGTCTCCTGTACTCAGCGATTTCCATCTCCAGTCTGGTCTTGATGTCCAGCAGCACCTGATATTCCTGGGACTGACGCTCCAGATCACCACGAAGTTGCACCAGTTGATCCTCAAGACTGGTCACCTGGTGGCAGTGTGGTTAGGACAGGTTCAAAGCACAGCACCACCAAACTACCAGTGCTGGGTCCTTGAGCAAGGCCTTTAACACTCAACTGCTTAGATGAGTCATGTCAAAAATGTAGTTTGGAAAACATAAATAATAATTAAGTTTTATTTTATTGCTTCTAACTTACTTAATGAAATTCTCTTAGTATGTGCTCTCATTTTGTGTTTGGACAAACTGAAATAACTGTTGCATTTTTTTCAAGGATTTAGAATTTCCTAGAGAAAGCTTAGTAAGACTCAAACCTCACCTGCATTTGGTATCCTGATAACTTCATGGCATAGCGGCCTTGGGTCTCAGACAGTGTTCCCTCAAGGGAGGCTTTCTGTGTTGGGATAACCAGAATGGAAATTTGCCCTATTACCACAAATTCATTTCTGTCAACCTACAGCACACAATCATGCAAAATTCCTAATCATTCTAATGACCTGAATGTCAAAGTGTCCAAAGTTTTTGTCTCACCATGGCCAACAGAGACTGGAGCTCAATTTCCAAAGACTGTGATGTGCTCTTCACGGTGTTCACTTCTGTTTTGGATGTGGCCAAAGTCTCAGTGCTGGCAGCAACCTCCTGTTTCAGGGTCTCAGACTGCCAAAAAAAAAAAAGCTATGAGTTAGAAAAAGGCTTAATTGAATCAGTGTAATTAAAAGAGTACAGAGCTTTGGTAAGTTCTAGACTTGATTTGGGCATTGTGTTGGGCCACTGAGCAACTGAGCTCAGTGCTTGGATTAGAATCACTTTGTATAAAAATTACATTTGCTATACCCTGATCTCCTCATGCTACATGATTTGGCGTTGATCATATACGCTCCTTTTGAAATGCACCTTTGTCTGGAACCAGGCCTCAAGCTCTCTCTGGCCCTTGGCAGCAACAGCCTCGTAGTCTTCACGAATTTCTTCCATGACCTTGGTGAGATCTTGCTGAGGTGCAGCATCAACCTCAACATTAATCTGTCCGCTCATCTGGGTGCGTGTTGTTAGCAGCTCCTGGAGAGACACAAGAGATGTTTGGAGGTTGATGAATTCTTTAAAATCTGAATACATTTGCATGACATATTTAGGTATGTTTATCATTTTGTTTGCCTGTACATATTCATCACCTCTTCGTGATTCTTCTTGAGGAACACCAGCTCCTCAGTTAGGGCTTCAATCTGCAGGGTGAGATCTTTCTTGATCATGTTCAGATCATCCAACAGCCTCTTCAGTCCAGCGATATCAGCCTCAACAGATTGACGCATAGCCAACTCATTCTCATACCTGTGGAAAGACATTGCGTGTAAATTATTACTGGTGAGAGTCTTTGATATCTCTATCCCCTTCAGACATCTAGACTAAGGACTTTTACATCGTTTTAAGTATCTTACTTTATCCTGAGGTCATCTGCAGCCAAGCTGGCATTGTCAATGCTAAGGTGGACTGTACCCTTCAACTGAATTGCATCCTGAATCTGAAAACATCAATCAAAAGATATAGTTTTAACAGCAGATTGGCAGTTGCTGGAAGAACAGCAATAAGAATGGTAAATACATAGTGACTTGCTAAAAAAGATTGAGTGTGAAGTAGTAGCTTTGGATACAGAGAAAAGTGCATAGGGATATCTAGAGAATAAGTTTTTCCTTAAATTTGACGTGTAATTGTCCTACCTTTGCCTGGAGCTCACTGATGGTAGCCAAGGAACCAGAGTGGTCCCGTGCAGTAGGTGAGGTCTTGCTGTCCAGAAACTGGTGGATTTTGAGCTCCAGCTCAGCATTGGCCTTCTCCAGTGAGCGCACCTTCTCAAGGTAGGAGGCCAGGCGGTCGTTAAGGTTTTGCATGGTGAACTTTTCATTGCCAATGATGTTACCATCTGCATCCCCAGCACCAGCTCCAAACCCTGCACCACCCACGAACCCCGCAGCACCTCCAAATCCTGCACCAAAACCGAAGCCTCCACCAACACTGCCTCCTGCTCCACCAAAGGACAAGGACCGAGAAGCTTGGGAGATACGAACCCCAGATCCTCCTGCTCCACCATAGACACTTCCAGCCCGCATTGCACTCACCCGGCTTCCTCCTCCACCACCAAGAGAGATACGTGAGGATCCCATGGATCCTCCAATCACAGATCCAGATGCAAAGCTGCTGCGGGCAGAGAAGGTGGTGGCCATGTTGATGGAGGCTTTTTGGTCTTTCTCTAGAGAGTGAGTGAGCATGAGAAGTTCAGCAGTCTTTTATAGCTCGGTTAGATCTTCCCCACAGATTCCAATAGAGTCACAGGAATTATACGTTATGTAACCTCCCAGAGTTCATGATCATGGGGTCTTTTGATGGGTTCTTGCCTTAAAGGTAGATTTAGGAGATTATTTGAAACCCTCATGATTGACAGCCACTCTCTTAGTAGCATGTGTGGAACCAAGTCTCTTTCCCACAGGGGTTTTCCTTCAAGTTGGAATTCCTAAAGAACAGTTCTTAGCATGAAGGGATGCGATCAATATCAGGGTCATTTGCAGATGATTTTGCAATTTTTTCAATGAAAAATAGTTTCCATAACAGTAATTTTTATAGTGTAGCAGAGAAAAAGACTACATCAATGCAAACAGCTTTAGAAGCTTTCACACTGCCATATTTCCACATATTGTCCAAGCATTTTGCATCTTAGAAGAAGGCCAAATGAATGACACACGTACTTTATAAAGTCTTTATGTTTCTTGGTAAAGCAATATTGCCCAGAATACTCAGAAAATACACATTTGAATTAATTAATTAATTGTGCTTATTTTTAGCTAACTTTAAATTTTTGTTTACAAGGGCCGCTGTTAGGACTTAACAATATCCATAGGTAACAATTTCTTAGGTAACCACTTAACCCCCCCCCCCCCCCCCCCCCAAAAAAATAAACATTATGTGTCCTCTACTGTCAAATCCTCATGTCAGAGATAAATATGCAATTTATACGCAACACTAAATTAAGTACATCACTAATTGCTGAAACTGAAACATATAGTATATTATTTCTGTCCTAAATTACAAATGAGTTATCTCCTCTTCTATATATAAAAATATATACTTTTTAAAGTATTAAAATGTATTTAGTTTCAGTAGACTCTCTTGCACAATTCTCTTGGTACAAGAAAATTTTAGTTTTTTCTAATCTAACATATGTAGATCCAAGCTGGATCATTTCTGTTCCCTGCTTAACATAAGCACCACCAAAATAACAATGCTCACATGTTATTGTATAAAGAAAATTAACTAGATCTTCCAACAGCTGGTAATAGTGGTAATATATGCAACAGCAGAATGGTGTAAAAAGTTATACAAAGTGACAGGCAAATCACAATAATTATATATTTTTATTTTATTCACAATGTACCTGTATTTGGTTTATTCACAAATTTGTATGTGTTAAAATTTAAACTAACTAAAAGTAAAGTATATATTTTAGTATATGCTGTATTATGAAGTCTTTATCTTAAGTTTTCTGTGGAATAGCAGAAACACAAAGCTCAAAGTCTCACCTTGAACAAGACATGCCTACTCCAGGTGCACAAATAGCTCATATAACAGCTATGACAGGTCACATCACCACACCATCCATATATCTCCTTTCAATAAATCACCCTTTTAATACTGCCACCCATTTACATTCAGTGCCTTTAGGAATGCTCCAGGTGCTAACAAGTAAAGAAATGATTTCTTTCCCTTTTTGAGCTACACAAACTCACACAAATGTGCAGCTTTTAACAGTTTTCTATAAGGCACAGAATGTTTGAGGGGAAATAAACATAGGTTATTATTATTATTATTATTATTATTATTATTATTATTGCAAATGATATCTTACATTCCCATGTCTCATAAATCTACATTAGCCTAGCTAACTTTAGCTAAATGAGAAATATGAACTTACCTTTTAAAATTTTCAGACTGTAGTGTTTGGTGTCATACATTCTTCCTGCAGTCCCCCTCCCCCCCTCCAAATTTTTGTTTTTTCCTCATACCTTCACACGGTTTGTCTCATTATTCTTCCTGCAGTTTTTCCCCCCTTCCAATTTTTGTTTTTTCCTCATCCCTTCACACGGTTTGTCTATTTTTTTTTTATGTTCTTTAACCCTGACATTTTGTTCATCTTGTCTCATACAGTAGGCCATGACAAGTTGGTCAACACCTCTTCCAAACCCATCATGATAAACCTGTATCAGAGCATGCTTCATGACCAGAACCAAGACCTACAGTACACCAGACCCAAAGTGTTCACCAGCATTTCCTCTAAATGCACCAACAAACAATGGTCAAGAGGCTTGGGAGATGCGAACCCTACAACCTCCTGCTCCACTATGGACATATTAGCCTATTTTCCACAGGTCCTTTGGTCCTTCCTCCTTCACCACCACTAAAAGACACAAATCTTCATGAAAAGTTTTGTGATGTGGAGATGCTGGCCATACTAATGTAGGCTTTTCGGTCTAATTGTAGAGATTGAGTGGGGACTAGAGGTTCAGAGGACTTGGACTAATCTACTAACACGCCAACATGGTAAGATTTAAAAGATTAGTAGCACTTTTCCCTCCTAGAGGGAGTCCAAGGTTAGCTTTTGTTTTCTGGTAAACAGACAGTAGCAACAATGGTTTATTTACAGAGAAAACCTTGACCTTATCAGTGAATTCACCTTACTTGTGTTTTTTTTAAAAATTCCCTGATTTTCTCCCAAATTTATTTAGTCAAGTCCAATTCCTCCCCATCACTAGGGGGCTCCCACGTTAAGGCCACTACTACCACTCAGTCAGGAGGGCCGACTATCACGTTCCCTCCGACCCACGTGACGCCAGCCGATTGCATCTTTTTGAACTGCTTGCTCACACACCGTTGTGGGCGGCGTAACACACTCGGAGGACAGCGCTATCTGCTCCTTCCACATGCGTGAGCTCACAGACGCCCCTGATTGGCAGTAGAGCCGTGATTAATGTGGGAGCACTAAGTACCTTTCATCCCTTCCCTCTGAGAGAGCTCGGCCAATCAGCTCTCTCTAGACCTCCGGCTGCAAAAGGGTTACAGCATCACCCGAGAATCGGACTTGCGATCTCCGAATGATAGGGTGAGCACTTTACCGCTGCGCCACTCTGAGGGCTGTAGTTTGAGATAGTTTGTTACATTATAGCATACATGGAACATCTACATCTACTCATTGACATTGGTGTCTCAGTTGTAGGCTTCTTGTCTGTCATGCAGAAGGCCTGTGCTCGAGTCCCAGCGACTGGATGCATCCTTACTGCAGTTCCCAAACTCAGACAGAATGGAAGGACTGCATCAGACAGTGTAAAACCTTTGCCAAGACATATGCTTATGGTCTCCTTTGGTGACCCCTAGGCAGAAGCAGTCAAAAAAAACAATGGCAATGTAGATTTACACTGTTATAAATTTCCTTATTTAAAAAGTAGGTAACTGACAGCATGGTTGCCAGCAAGTTACTAATAAATTAAGTTACTGTTGCTGAAATTTACACTTGTTTACTGTTTTTTTAATACAGCATAAAGCTGTTATTTAATACATTTACATTTATTGCTGTCAAAATCAGTTAATCAATCTTTATTTGACTTCTTCCCAAGTAGTATATGTGCAGAATGTTACAGTACTTTTCCAGCAAAATGTTTTTGTATAGTGAGCTGAGTAATGGACCGCTAATAAAAATAGCTATATATTTTTATTTATATTTCTTTTTATTTTATGTACAGTAAGTCCCCAACTAACAAACATTCAAGTTACACATTTCTGCAGAATGGACTGCGAATTTATGAGCAAATCGCGCAAGTAGCTCATGTGTATTGTACAAAAAATAGACACTGCATTGCACCAGATACCCAATATTTACAATTATATACAATATTTTCAGTGTTTAAATGAATATATAAAATAAAAGTCTGGTACAGTATATTGTATGTGTGTCTGTGTGTCAACAGTTTTAATGAGTCCAGGAGCATGATGATAGATAATGGCTGTCATGTAAAGCTGTCCCATTGATGAATAATCCTAATTTCGGAAGTTTGTGAGTTTGTTTTTTATGCTTTACATTGTATTTTCGTGTCAAAGGTGTATAAGACTTACTTTGTCGGACTTACAAATAAAGTTGACTTGCGAATCTAATTCCAGAACAGAGGTCGTATATAAATCAGGGACTAACCATATTACCCCTCAGCAGTCTTACTATAAAAACATGTTTTATGCAGTGTACAAATATGGTATTTAAAATACTAAAAATGTAATTAAAAAATGCAGTGTCTTTTTAAAATACTGTATGTTTCTTCTTTATTATACTTTTGAAAAACAAATGCCAGAAACACATTTTAGGCAAAAACTAAAATTTCAGCCATGTAAATAAAATAAAATATTTAAAGTGCAGCCATTGTAACCAATGAATGCAAATAATCAAAGTACTCCTTTGATTTTAATACCTGTGGAAAATCAAGTGAATGACTTAGATGACAAAGAATACACTTTTATTACAAAAATAAAAGCGGACAACTGAGTGAGTAAGAAATACTATGAATGAATTTCAGTATTCAAAATTGGACACCTGAAAAATTGTGCAACAAGCACACATTGTGTGTGGGGTGTATATGGTGTGTGAGTGAATGATAGGGTTCAAATATTTATATTTGCTCTTTGGTCAGCTCTACAGAGCACCAAACAGCAGAACACCCAGGCACAAGAAAATTTTTTCCCCCAGGCACTTTCCCTCCCATTGTGCAATAAAAAATATGTGTAATATTATTATGAGCAGTAGGTGCAATACTGTGCAATACCACTGATATTTATTTAATAATACCCCACATCCTTTCCCATTTTTTTTCATTTTGTGTATCTCTGGAAGCTACTGTCACCAAAACAAATTTCTTGTATTGGTAAAAGTACTTGGCAATAAAGCTTTTTCTGATTCTGAAATAAAGTCCATCACTTCCTTAAGTAGACTGGCAACACAGGTTGTGACAGATTGTTTTCCGTCGAACAATCCCTGTCTGCTTCAAAAGGACGCAACCTCCCTTGCTGCTCCTTTCAGGATTTATCCCAAAGACCCACCTGAAAAAAGAAATAAAAAAAGACATTCAGAATTAGTGTGGAGCAAAATATTTACTCACTGACATAAAATAAATATAATGACTTTTATTCTTGTGTCAACAACGTTGCTCTTTTATGTTATGTGTAAGTGATATTTTATTTTATCAGCTTTTTAAAAATTACACATTGTCACATATAAACCAAAATATAAACATGGTTCAGGAAAAGTATTTTGTAAAAGTTAGTTTTTTTAATTCTCTCTTTAAAAACTCTTTTAATTCTCTATTTTTTGATCAGATCATTTTTTTTTTAAAACACAAAAACACATAAAAGAGGGGTGACTGTACACATGACTGTAAATATTTTTATTCTTTAATCTTTCGGAAGGTCCCATTGAAATGCAAGATCTCTTCTGACACCTCTCATAGCAAAGAAAAATCCAAGATCTCGTGTTAATTACACCTTTTCCTCCTAAACAAAAAGTGAGCCATCTTTGAGGTTTAAATGGGATTTTAGGCATTTTCTCTATCTTCTCAAATTTTTGAGACAATTAAGTTCTCAATTTGTAGAGAATTCTGCATTGAGACAAAATCATTACCTCCAAATCTCTTTCTTTTCTGTGCAACTCACATTTTTTGTTTCTCCAAGGCAGTGTTTCCCACACAGTATACTTGTAAACTGTGCATTTGGGTTTTCTGATATGCTCTGTATAATTAAGCTCATCATTACCTTTAAAAAACAAACAAACAAATTTTACTGCTACAGGAATGGCAATGCAAAAATGTAGAACTCGTAAAATGTGCATATCATATATTTTATCCTTGATGTAAAATGTGTTTGCTGAGAGTGGGTTTTCATCACATATGTCACTTTATTTTTGAATGCATAGTTAATGTAAGCATTCTTCATCTTATTATGTAGTCACACATGATCATATGAATCTGTTCTATTTCTTTGCCTAGGTGACACTTTTTAAAATGTTTTTGCTCAGTCATGTGTGTTCGGTTGGTTAAAATGAAATAAAATCCAGTTCATTATATAGGTATATTGCACGATCCTGATTGCTAAATATATATTTTAAAACATTTATTTAAAGAATGTCACGGTCTGGCTGTTACTACAGGCCAGACTGGCTGATGTAGTTGCAGTGGGCATATAGGGCAGGCATACACGCAGAGGGATTCATGAACAGTCTTTTTATTAACAAACTCAAAAACAGACAAAGGAACCAAAACAACAAACTCAAACTATAATTAGGGCTCAGAGCTACACACAGGCTAAGAGCTAACACAGGGAACCGAGTGCTGACACAGGGAAACATGGAGCGGGAGCTAACTAAAGACATAAAGGGACGGAGGCGGGGACAGGACTAGAGGCAGGACTAGAGGCGGGGACAGGACTAGAGGCGGGGACAGGAGGCACAGACTATAGACAAGACATGGGACAGAACACAGACTAGGGACATGACCAGGGATGCAGAGACTAGAGACAGGACGAGAGACTGAGCGAGACTGGATGGGTTAGTTGGATTAGTAGCTATACTCTGAATATGGATATCCAAACTAGCGGCTAACCTACTTGCGACCAGAACCACTAGCAGTCAATCCCACTAGAGGCTAGCCTACTGGAGGCTAACCCTATTAGGAGCTAACCCTACAAGTGGCCAAGTCCTACTAGCGGCTAACCCCTCATGTGGCTACACAAATCTAAACAGACAAGGGAACAGTACATGCAAAAGACTAAACACTGGAGGAAGACCGACACTGGAGACACACATTACAGTACTTACACAGGAGGGGACACAGCCTAACTAAAACACTAAACAAGACAGCTCCATGAATCCATCTACACAAGGAACATAAAGAAAACCAATAATAGAGCCCAAGGTTACAAAACATAAACCAAAATATAAACTTAAAGAAACTAAAAACCAAACAAAACAGAATGCCTGTTTGACAGCAATATATTCACATTTAAACATACAAACAATGCTCGACCCAGTTTCCCAGAACAAACTGCTATTTATAAGATGTTTAATGAGCCACCTCGGTTCAGGTGAGCACTCATTACCTGACAGAGGTGCCTTCTGGGAAAATGAGTCGACCAACAAGAACTACAAGACAAACAAACGAACAGTGCCATCTAGTGGTAGTTCCTAACAAAGAATGGCTAAAATGCTCTGGTGTTTAATGGATAGGTGCCCTGAGAAACAGTGCCATCTACACAAAAGACTGTTTAGTTCTTTTTTATATACTTCATCTCACTCTTCACATACGGGTAGATGGAGGGGGTGGGGCTTAGTAGGTTGTATGTCTAAAATGTAAAATTAATAGAAAATAAAATAAATAAAAATTATTGTGTTAAAACTCATATATATTTGTTGTTAGTTGTGTAGAGTAGACCACGTTTGTGCTGCAGATAATGCAGCTCGCTCTGCTGGCTACCACCGCAGGTATATTTCACACCTGTGGGGAACACTGCAATGTGCAAATGATTTTAACTTTTTGCTTTAGAATTGCAAAAATAAAGTACCCAATGAAGTTTCTTCTTTAATCAACCATGTGTTTAATGAATCAACTATGTATTACTGTACATTTTACATACAAGTACAGCATAGATATTTAAGTCTGTAATGGCTAAAATCCATTACAAAATTGTTTTGTAATAGACAAATGTTTTATGTTTAAATCTAAATCTACAGTACATTGTAATAAAGACATAATTTCTCACAATTTCTCCCACACATGCTCTAAGCCTGCAAATGTTTAAGTGGCCATTGTGTTAGGGAAATGTGCAGCGATGTGCATCGCCAAGATGCGGTGTTAAGTCAACAAACCACTTTACCAATTATCTGTTCAATTCGAATGAGGACACCCTCTATGTTGCCTGCTGCAAATAAAATGAAAAAGACCAAGAAAAAGATAAAGAAAGAGGTGAAGATAAGTTTTACTTTTTTATGCAGAATGCACAGTAAAAAACGTTTAGTATATTTTAGCTGAAAATTACGTATCTTATACTTGTTCTTAAACTGTAAAGGGAATGCAAATGCTACAATGCTATCTGTGCTTTTGCATGTTGCATGTTTATTAGCTAGCTGATCTCCTTAAGAGATAGCACACTAGTGAAGTCGAATTATTTATTTATTTATTTTTTAGTAGTAAAAACCACTCAGCTGGTTACAGTATTATTATTAGACACATTCTAAGTTCATCAAATTATCAAATTATTTGAAACATTAAGTTAATTTATACCATTTTACCATTTTTACACTTTTTTGAAAATAGAAAGTTAATGTTACTGCATGATCAGTTTTTGGAAACCAGTAGTTTTTGGAGTGTTCAATGTTTAACAGTAGTTTCCTGAACATAGTGAACAGACATCAGTTAATTATATTCTATAAATAAAGTCCAATATGGTTGTGCAAAGGTTATCTTAGTAATTATATATGCTTTACTTTTAATGTGTTGTTTTCAGAAACATACCACCTTAGAAACCTTTAAAGAAACCGAAAAATCTCAACACAGAAACTGCAGGTAATGGTTCCAAAGTCACTATCACCACCACATCATCAGTCAGGTACAGTAACCACCTGCTCGTAAGCAAGCTCAACCCCACCTCTCAAAGTTGGGAATGGAGTAGCTAAATGCCGTTTATGTAAATCTAAAATGTTTTGATTAAATTATGTTGTTTCTTTAGATCATAAGCAACTCCCGGAGATGCAGACTTTGGACAAACTTGTTGAACATCCACCACAAGAGAAGACTGGTGTAGCTGGTGGGAAAAAAAAAAACTTTTCCCAGGCAATAGCCTGTTCCTGTAGCCCTTACATTCAGCAAGCAGCCAGAAAGTTTCCTTTCAAGATTTTTCATCTTCTTTTTGACCAATTCTTTTCACTGGAACATTGTGACAATGCTATGGCCGTTGTATAACTCTTGTATAACTCACTTTAGGCTGAGTACTATGACACTTAATATCTTTGTCAGGTTGTGTGCCTTTGTGTATCAGAATCATTTAGTGTTTTGAATTGCCAGATTTTGCTGGTGTCTGTTATATTGTGTGAATTGTAAATTTGTTACACATTATAATTTTATATTGTATTTTGTAAATTTAAGATTATTTATGTATTCATTTTTACATATGGGCTACATCTACAAATTAGTGGTAATAGTAACCGTTTACTATTTTAATTAATTATTTAATGTATTATTTTGTTTTAATTACATTGTTAGAAATTCCAGGGCTGCCATTCTGTCTCTCATGTAATCTGCTTGGGATAAATGAGCACACTGAATAACGAAATTAATTTACCTGTAACTTTCCGAAGCATCCAACAGTCTCCTGTTCTCTGCAAGCTCCATCTTAAGTCTTAACATCTGATACTCCTGGGATTGATGTGTGAGATCAGCACAAGCTGCATCAGCTGATCCTCCAGACCTGTCACCTGAAGGCAGAATGGTCAGAACAGGTTCAAACATCATCATGACCAAACTGCCACTTAAGCAATGCCTTTAACAATCACCTGCTCATATGTACTGTACAATGAGATGAATTGGTGGCCATGTTGATGGAGTCTTTTTGGACAGTGACTATGCTTGAGAAGTTCAGCAGACCTTTATAACCTTGTTAGATCTTACCCCAAAAGATTCCAGTAGATTCACAGGAGTTGCATGTTGTGCAGCATACCAAAATGTATCATCATATTGTCTTTTTTGATGAGTTCATGCCTTAAAGGTAGATTTTGGAGATTATATAAACTCTGTGTGATTGACAGCTACTCTTGCAGAAACATGGTTGGAATCAAATCTTATTCTCACAAGGTTTTTTTCTTTGAAAGAAAATGTAAGTCACACTACAAGGTAGATAAGGGAGTCTGTCACATGCTGTAAATTAAACATTTGAAAGAACTTTCCAACATACTTAAAAATAATTTTTTGTTGTGTTTTAAAAAAGTTATGTTTAGTTTGCTTTGTTTTAAAGTTGCATTGTGTTGTAATTGCATGTTGGTAATTTAACGGAGGCAACTGAAGAGTTGATGTGATCAATTTGATGTATAACCTCTGGCTTGTATAAGCAGTTTTACATCACTTCATCTGTAAATTTAGGTATGTAACCTCTGGCTTGTATAAGGAATTAGACACTTTTAATATTCAAGTATTTTTGATAATTCCCACCTCAGTATCATCATAATTAGGATATAAGGTTATCACTTTAGACTTTTTTTCTGCATTAATAATTTTTATTTTGTCAATATAGCAATAAACAGAATATCACAACAATATAACTCAAGGACCAGGGGGAAAAAAAAAAACAGTAGTGCCAACACAGTGGGACTAGTATATATTAGTATATACCCCAATATATAGCTATGGTAGACATGCACAGTGCAGAGGTTATGGCTTTTTTTCTTATTTTGTTATTATGTGACATATTTTCAGAACTTTGTGGCATATCAAAATCTTTTGATATTACTGGAGTAATTAAACAAACTTTAGACTTTAAACAAGTGTCTATAATTAAATTAAATGAACTTAAAGTGTCCACATAACTTTGATACACTTTAATTTAGTCATTTACTCATTATAATTAATTATTATGATATTCCACAACCGTTTGTTCATATTTTATGCCTTTTACCATTATACATAATAATATGTAAGCCTTTGCCTAGCAACCACTAAGTATTATACTGTACACCAAAGTGACTTGATAGATAAGGTACATGACAATTGAGATTATTCATTTGGACCATATACCTACAGTAAGGTGTAATATTTGGTTGTTTTTATGTTGTAATCACTGTTTTGAATGTACTTACACATATATTTTCACTGTTTATGATATCTTATGCTTTGTCATTTTTTATCTTTCTTCTCTATGAAAAATGTGAATAAGAGGTGGTCTTTCTTAACCATCATATATTAGAATTGACTGGAGGTACAATTAGGATTTTGAGTTTTGTCGATCTTTCGATTGATTGCTGTTTTTTATAAAAATTCAAGATATTACTTGTTTATATATTGAATTTAAACTAATGTTGCTGAAGCTTTTGCAGTTGTGTATTATTTAGATTAATATCTCATAGCCACAGTGGTCTCACACTGGCCATTTAACGCAGACAGCTTTGTCTACACGAGGCTCATTCACTACATTCAGGTCATCAGCTGACTTCATTTTATTTTTAAGCCTAGACCTGAGCAACTAAAGCAACCCCACATCATAACACATTGTACAGTGCCCACTATGCATAATTGGTGCATACATACCTGTATTCCAGCACACCTATTTTTAAACTTCATGACACAAAATAATAATTTCAAATATCATTGCACATTTTGTAAATAAAACGTGAAATGTAAATTTTGTTAACATCTTCATTTCATTTGACCTAATTATTCATATTTATCTAAATACTAGTTAGTAGCAAACAACTAATGTGTAATTAATTACTATGGATCGAACTCTCAATTATTTGATGGAATAAAAAAACAACAACAACAACACCAGACAAGTCAAGTGCTTTGACTCATTTTTATTATTTTCTGTGAGCATTAAGTAAACATGTCATAGAGCATGACATCACTTCATCATTGCATGGAGACTCAGGATGGTCAACTGATGATGGTTTTGCTCTCAGTAGTACTCGAAGAGCTGACTATTTTACCATCCACCACCTCTTCTGTGATGACCACCACCTTCTTAGAAGTGGTAGTCGAAGTCGTGCTGGAAAATAAAATCAAAATGAACAAATAAAAATGTGACAAGACAAAAAGTCTAAATATTTTCTAAATCTATGAAAATCAGAAGGTTTGACCCCCCCCCCCCCCGCTTTTTTCTGAAATACTCACCTGGTGGTGGTTGCTTCTCCATCCAACAGTCTCCTGTACTCAGCAATCTCTATCTCCAGTCTGGTCTTGATATCCAGCAGAATTTGATACTCCTGTGCTTGGCGAGCAAGATCAGCACGAAGCTGCACCAGTTGCTCCTCCAGACTCGTCACCTGAACCTGAGAGCCGGTGAGCATTTTTGCATAGCAATTCTGTGTCTCGGCCAGAGTGTGTTCAAGTGACGCTTTCTAAAGAGAAAAAGGAGATAAGGCATGTTTTATTAAATGTGTGACTAATGAAAACCATAGTGAGGGGCAGTAAAACATTTTACTGTTGATTAGCAAGAGGTCATAATTAGGACTATCAGGAAGCCATATTAATATTCCACATGAATCCAGCATAGTGACAATTGTTATCATGATTAGCATAAAATTGTAAAAAAAAAAAAAAACTCATCTTCATCATTAGAAAGAAATTTTAGATTAGTTTCAGAATGTTTGCACTAAGAAACTCTCACCATGCTAAGCTGTGACTGAAGCTCAATTTCTAGACTCTGTAGTGTGCGCTTGATTTCTGAGATTTCAGATTTGGATGTCTGGAGCGTTTCTGTGCTCACTGCAACCTCTTTGTTCAGTGCCTCACTCTGCAAAGACAAAAACACCAAAAAAAAATGAAGCATAATGAACCAATTCTAAATACTAATTGCTGCATTTAGATCCAATTCAGACTCACCTTGGCCTGGAACCAGGTATCAAGATCTGAATGGTTCTTTGCAGTTACAGATTCGTAATGATCACGAATTCCAGCCAAGATGGCCGTCAGGTCTTGCTGTGGTGCGGCGTCCACCTCCACATTCACCAGCCCACTCTGAGAGCGTGCCGACAGGAGCTCCTACAGGAACACAGCTTAACATGAGCTACTGATAGCATTGTATCCACAAAGACACAGTAAGGTGATGGAACAGCACATTTGGTTTTAAAGATCAGATTATTGCAATTCACTTAATAACTTATAATTATGGTGGTTCACAAGCATCTATATCTTAATGAAGATGGTTGAAACGATGCATTACCTCTTCGTGGTTCTTTTTTAGGTATGTCAGCTCCTCGTTCAGACCCTCAATCTGCATCTCCAAATCGGATTTTCCCAAAGTGAGGTCATCCAGGACCTTTCTCAGCCCAATGATATCAGCCTCAACTGACTGCTTTATGGCTAACTCATTCTCAAACCTGAAATAATCATCAAAAACTTAGCAGTTAAATACCCATGGATCCTCTAAAAATGAAATATAAGAATGTAATTTTAGAAAGAAATGGAACCATGGTTATAAATATTCATTATTTTAGAAATATTCATTATTTTATTTATTATTATTATTATTATTATTATTATTATTATTATTATTATTATTATATTTATTTATTATATTTATTTATTTATTTATTTATTATTATTTTTTTTATAAATAAGCATATTGAACACTAACTTTACTTTGAAGTCATCTGCAGAAAGTTTGGCATTGTCAATGCTGAGGTACATTCCTCCATTCACAGCAATGATTTCCTGAATCTGTAAAATAATCACAAACATAATAATTATCAATCACGTACAACTATTTCCCAATTCTGCCAAAAAAAATATCTTGATAAAAAAGTTTACTATGGCCCTTGTTTCTGAGAAACATTGGTGTGTCTATTATAGAAGGAAGGGATCAGGTGAAAAACATAGATGTGGCCCCTGTATGAAGTAGAAATCAGGTAAAATAATCTTGGATGGGGCACTTTTAGGAATAGGGGATCAGAGAAAAACAAAACATGTGTGTGGCCCCTGAAGGAAGATGGAATTGAGTGAAAAACATGGGTGTGGCCTCAATGGGAAGAGGGGATTGGGTCAAAAACATGGGTGTGGCTCCTGTGGTAGAGGGAATCAGGTATAACAGATAGACATTGCCCTTATGAGCAAGAGAGGCTAATTTGTTTATTATAGGTGTAGAACATTTATTATTTATTAAGGTATAAAACAATATATTCATTAGTTTTTCCTCTAACTCTACATCTGACTCAGTAATCTTCATCAAGTGTTTTTAATATTCTATATCACAAAAACAGTGAAAAAGCATAATGACGACGAGGATTGTGACTGCTTTAATTCCCAAGATCTCTTGGACATCTCTTGAGTACACTATTTCCTGTCTACTGTGACATGGCTTGTAAGGCCATGAGACCCTAAATAGTTCACAAGGAAACTTTTTAAAGACTTACCATAGTAAAGAAGGGTATTGTGAGTGAGTTAAAGGCCATAATTACTTAAGAAGTGAATACTGTGTAAGTTAGGGCCCTACCTTCGCCTGAAGGTCACTGATGGTGGCAAAGTAAGCAGAGTAGTCCCGGGCCTGGGGTGAGGTTTTGCTTTCAAGGAACTGCTGGATCTTGAGCTCCAGCTCAGCATTGGCCTGCTCCAGTGAGCGCACCTTCTCCAGATAGGAGGCCAGACGGTCGTTCAGGCTCTGCATCGTCAGCTTCTCATTGGCTGAGATATCAACGGCATCTGCAAGGTTCAGGCCACTTCCGAAAGATGAATTGGTGGTGGAGATGCGCACTCCAGACCCTCCCACTCCTCCATACACGCTGCCGGATGATCTACTGAGGTTTAGGGCTGAACTACCTCTCAGAGTTCCAGTGCCGACTGCTGAGGAGGAGGCAAAGCTGCGTCTGGAGAATATGGTTGCCATGATAATGACGATGAAGTGCTCTTCTGCTCAGGCTGGAGGAGAATGAGTGGCAAGAGACGAGGACTGGCTACTTTTATGCATAGTGAAGTGAAGAGAGGGGGGTTGACGGTGAGAACTTTAATGAACGTTCCTTACCTCAAGGTAAAAACGCCTAAAACTAGATTAACCTGTCCAAGTTGGTCAGGGACTAGAAAAGCCACCAGTGGAATTTTAACAAGTCACACAATTTTAAGTGGTGAAATTAGGTTTATGTTTAGAGGTCTCACAAAAAAAATACATGAACTGGTCTTTTTTGTTAGAAATCTTCGGAGACATTGTAATCTGGTGTGGGTGAGAATGTGTGTTTATTTATTAATGTAATTTGTCCATTTATGGACTCAGGACAGCTCATCAACATTAAGGTTATTTGATTCTGCCCTGTAAATGGGTGTAAATCTGAAATGATTTCATCTTGATAAATGATTTGATCCTGAACAAAAGTACACTTGGGATGCTTGGGTTTTATTCAGTGTTACTCCTAGTAGCTAGTGTAAGAACATAGGAATGTCTGTTAGAGACTCCTGGGCATATAGAGCACTTCTGGTGAGCAGTAATATTACAAGAGTAATTTTTATCTACATCATCGGCATAGTGCAAAAGAAAACTTGCAAATAAAAGAGAATCTTACTTTGGGGTGGGGTATATATTGTTGTGTCCTTTGATTTTTAGATTAATTTCAAGGTTATGATTATATGGGTTCAGGCTGGAGAAGATCATTTTATTTTGCATGCACACATCAATCAGTCAGCCTGGGCAATGAAATCCAAACATAGTGTAAATTGCAAAACTCGCATTGTATACATCAACCCAAAGCCAAGAAAGAAAAAAACAATGGAAGAAAAATAAAATCGAGGTTAAAAACATCATGTGAGAAGTAAACAAGGACACAAATAAAGATCTGACATAAATCCATTCTTAATGATTGTTGCATATTCATATCAAATATTAAGGAAACTTTGAAATAAATACCTCACTCAGTAGAATATTTAGTGACTTTTAATACTGTAAAATTATAAAAAAGTATAGTATAAAGCCTAAAGTATAAGCCTAAAAAGTATAAAGCCTTAAAAACATGATGCATCTTTGTCAGTTTGACAATTAAAACAAAGTCTCAGGCAGTGATACTGATTAAATCATGAACAGAAATGTTTTGCAGTCATGTCTAGCATACAATAAATTCCTGTTGCAAAAGACATGCTGCGAGGCACTTTAACCTGTCAGGCATTATTTGTAAACTATTGACATATTCATACGGCCTAGGTAGGTTCACCATAGTTTCTTTCCTTGTAAAGCTATCCATCATGGCCTGAGGCCACGGCACCAATCTTCTGTTGAAATTTTATCAATACGTAAAACACAAAATTATTCCTCAAAAATCTTAGTTAACCTGATTAGCCTTGGTTATACATTCATTCAATTCAATTAAATTTTATTTATATAGCGCTTTTAACAGCAAGTAAGCAATTTCCCTCTGGAATTAATAAAGTTCTTTGATTCTTGAATCTAACAATAGTCATTGTCTCATCCAATACATCACTGTATACATCACAGTTGTGTGGAAATTGGCTTTAACTGAATTATACATGTACATTTGCATATTAAAACAAAAAATTACTTTATTCTGTATCTGTGCGATACCAAAGAAAAGCGGGCTTTTTGTACAGGATTCCTTTCTGTGATGTATATTTAAGATATAGACCATGCTTGATGCTGAATCTGCTACTTAAGACTCACAGCTGTATGATCTGAAAGACCAGATTTGAAGAACTACTGTATTTCTATTTTTCTGCATGCTCTCCAAACTTGTCAGAGGATGGTGCAGTATATAAACTAATCTGTCCATACTGTTTTATGGGGGCTTTTTCAGGGCTTGGTCAATGTAGAACATGGTCAGCATTTATACACATTACCATTACTTGGTATATTGAGTTCCAGTATTAGAGATTTACCTCTATACAGAATACAGAGAATACAAAGAGACATAACAGATTTGGCACAGCGTCACATTTATTTATTTAAGGCATGCCTGTCAACATGGCTTGCCAAAACAATTTTAGACAAAAAAAAATAAGCACACACTGCACTCAAAATAAAGGACGATAGTACAATACCGTGCCGCATGCCACCCCCCCCCCCCCCCCGCCCCGCCTTTTTTTACATCTTCAGAAAGTGGTCACAACTATGGTAAACACTGGACAGTCTGTAAGTTTAGTACAGCTTTCCTAACACAGTTATCTTTAAAATGGTCTTCTAAAACCAACTTTACCATTAAGCAAACTTGACTTTTTTTTATTTTTAAAAACACTCTTAAATATGGATATTTTTCCTTTCCAACAACTGGAAAATACTGATGTTTCATGTTATCCACAACCACGGTACACTCCAAAATAATAGCTGTTGTTGTGGCATTAACAGGCAGGAGTAGGGTAGTTTTTGTGGTTACAAACAGCTCGGGAATCACAGTAAGAATTCCAATAGTAATGTCGGACATGTCTTTATTGTCCTAAAAATAGGGCAAATAGCAAAAATAAGGTCAAAGTAAGCCACAAAACATCTTTAAGAGCATATACTCACATTAAAATGTGAAACTAAATTAATAACACTATAATATGTCTAAATGTACAGGCTTTTTCAATTAGTACACAGAAGTGAATGCAGGAAGGCATACAGACATTCAAACCACTGAATGAAAAGACATAAATAATAATAAAGAAATAAATCAAACTGAAGGCCAACTACAGTATATAAATCAAGACCTATTCAAAGACTTACAATTTGATATTCAATAAATTATTAAAATACATAATTATGGAGAAGAACAGATTATATTTTTAAAAATCACTAATAAATTTCAAATATAAATATCTATTTTTCCTTCTTTCAAGCTAATCTCTTTTTGTATTTTATATTTATTTTATTACTCACTATATCTGCTGCATCTCTTTTATTCTTCCTACATGTACCTGTCCTTATTATTGTTTTTTTCGCCTTTCTTTATGCAATATAAAATGTGTCTTCTTAGTGTCTTTCTCCTTAATTTATCTTAACTTTCTTTAATATAATATGAAGCCTACTTTGCAGCTCTCAGTGTCCTACTGTCACGTTCTGCTGGTAATGGCTCATGGTGATAGCCCTGGGCTGAGGAAGGGGCAGGCATAAACGCAGAGGGTTGTGTGAAACGTAAAGAGTCTTTTATTTAAACAAAACAGACCATGAACTTTAAACAAAGGATGTTGGCTAACTAATTGGAGCACGACACACATAACAACATTAACCAAATAACAACATGGACAGACTAATATACAACAAGACAGGAGGATTAACTAAACATAACAGAGACCTAGCCTACTAGCTGTTATGCACACTAGCTGCTAAGCTAGATGATAGCTAATCAGACTAGTTGCTAACAGACTAGTAGCCAGCGGTCTAAGAGATGAACAGACTTGGTACACAGCAGACTAGGTAGGGGACAGACTAATAACTAAGCAGGTTAGTGGCTAAGTAGGTTAGTAACTAAACAGACGTGGAGACTAGACAAACTAGGAAACTAAACAGACTAAGAACTAGGCAGGTTAGGATCACCATGTTAGTAGTAAAACAGACTAAGATCTAAACTAATACATTTAACACAGACAGCTCCACAAACCATATGCCAACTTAAAACAACCACAAACTAAAACAGACCATAACCAAACAAAAGCCCACTTAACATAACAAATGCTCGACCCTGTTTCCCATAACAAACAGTTATTTATAGAATGTCTAATTAGCTACCTCGGTTCAGGTGAACACTCATCACCTGACCGAGATGCCTTCTGGGAAACTGAGTCTACAAACAAAAACTACAAAACTAAACACAGTGCCCTCTAGTGGTGAACCCTCACACCTACTTCTTGCTGAAGAGTGGGAAGCTTCCTAAACATCTTTTATGTCCTACTCTGAGCTGGGAATAATTTCAGTCCTAAATTAATTAAATTAACATTTCTTAGAGTTCTAGCAAGGTGACTAGTTCATATGTTCATGCTGGACAGTGATGTTTAAAAAATAACAGAACCATGTGCTAGGAATTAATTGTCCCCGGGTATTTTAATCACTGCAACTTTAGAGTTGAGCCAATGTTTAAACAGAATGTTTCCTTCTTCTCAAAGGAACACAAAAATTTGTGAAAAAGTGTGGCAGATGCAAAGTAACACCCCTCGTCTACCTTGGGCCACCATAGATGTGGTCTTGAAAGTATATTTGAGACACCTTCAACTCTGCTGATGGTCTCATTAAAACCAAAGTGGAATATTGTGAGATCACCACAAAGCACTGAAAAGCTGCTTCCATTCATAGCAACTTTTGTAAATAGGTGTTGTCTGATAACACTCATTCTGTGTTACGGTATGTTGTAATTATTATGCACTTTAGTATGCTTTATTAAAAGCATGCAATGGCCAGTCGTTGCAAAAACTGTTTAACATAAAACTTATGTACGAAATAAAATGTCTTTTTTCCAAACATTAGTATTCCAACAGAAAATAAATATCTTACAGGGAAAAATCTATAGGCCATTATGTAGCACCAGATATAGAGCACGTTGCTCTCTATCATAAGAACATAAGAAGCTGGTGTCCAAGACACAGAGGGCAGCACACATGCAAAGTTTGCTCCCAAACCAAAAGTAAAAGTTAAACTAAAAAGAGAAAACTGTAAAGAAAGAAACGAGAGAGAATAAGTGAAAAGGCATGAAAAGTGAAAATAGAAAGTTTATATTCAGTTTCCAAAGCCCTGACCTGTCTCAAGGAGACATAGGAGCTTTGTGTTTGTTTTTTTTGTTTTCAGTTTTTTTTTTTTTCATTTTTTTCCAATTGCAATTGGAATTAATATACCCACGTTTTCTCTGAATTTTAAGGTCTTCTCGACAGTGCACAATCACTCTCGCACATTCATATTTCACTGACCCCTCGGAAGCTCTGCATAAGGGCTCTTAGTTTCATCATTACATCTTGTGATGTGGAGGTCAAACCTTCACCACATAATAGGAATTTTGCTGCATGAAAAAAGAAGCAGGTGCGACAAAGTCCTCAGAAGAAATGTGTCTGGTTCTGCAGTATTTTTAGTCAAACTAATCAGCTCATTTCCTTATTAAACTGCACATACTAAAAGTCATGTTTGGACACATATTTCTTTTCCCTCATTTATTCATCTTCTATGTCGCGTATCCTGTGCAGGGTTACAGGGGCCTGGAGCCTATCAAAGGAGAAATTGCAGGGTGTGTGCGTACACACACGACAGGCAGTTTGGGAGCACCAATTTGCCTAATCTGCATTTCTTTGAACCCGGAGTTCATGGAGGAAACCCAACAAGCACAGGGACAACATGCAAACTCCACACATACAGACCCTGAGGCAGGAATCAAACCCTCAACCCTGGGGATACAAGGCCACAGTGCTTACCACTACACCACCGTGCTTTCTATACCTAATTTTATGGTCTTTATTTTTATTATTTTTTACATTGTAGAACAGAACTATAAGCAACCAAAAAAAAAAAAAACTCTAAATATCTAAATATATTTCTCTTCTGCAGCAGATGTAAGTTTTGGTCTACCTTTTCTTTAGACACTCCTTCAGTTAATGCCTTGCAATTTTTTAGATGGATTATCCTTTGGGCCTTAAAATACCATCAGACTGCTGGCTCTTGTTAACTAATTACAAAATACTATATATGTTATTTCATTGTGTTGATGTCTTCAGTATTGTTCTGCAATGTGGAAAATTGAGGATGAAATAATTAGTGAATACCTTAGTTTTTGTAATCATTGTAAATATGTAATTCATTTGTCATTCATATATTAGACTTATTTTTTATGCTATCTGCATTTCATTGGCTTTGTAAATCTACTTTGAATAATGACAATTACTTTGTAATAAGTTTTTTGGGGGGTGGGGTGGGGCGGGGGGGGGGGGGGGGCATGGTGATGAAGAGTTATGGTAAGAAGAACAGACACATGAACTGTTGCGACTCGACTTTATTTCTCTTTGCAAGCAATGAGCATGTCACAGGAACTGAAGTCATCATCTTGCTGCATGGAGACTCAGTAGGCTTACTTGGTGATAGTTTTTGTCTCAGAAGTACTGGAGGAGCTGATCACTTTACCATCCACCAGCTCTTCTGTGACAATCACAACCTTCCGTTTAGAGGAGGAAGTGGAGGTTGAGGTGCTAGAAGAGGAAAGAAAGACAGGGAGTGAGTGCAAAGTTGAGGAGAGAAATTTTTTTTTTTACTGTATATTGCTCTTATAATCTACTTTACTTCTTTTTCTTTAAATGCTCACCTAGTGGTGGTGGCTGACGCTTCTCCGTCCAGAAGTCTCCTGTACTCAGCAATCTCCATCTCCAGTCTGGTCTTAATGTCTAGCAGAATCTGATATTCCTGTGCTTGGCGAGCAAGATCAGCACGAAGCTGCACCAGCTGCTCCTCCATACTTGTCACCTGAAACTGATAGCTGGCGAGCTTCTGTGCATAGCGATTCTGTGTCTCAGCCAGAGTGTGTTCGAGTGACGCTTTCTAAAGAGATAAAGGAGATAAGGCATATTTAAGGAATGGAGCTTCATGAAGGTTAGCAAAAAATCATATAGTGTGAATTTTCAAAAATCAGTTGAAGATTAGTGTCAGATTGTTTGCACTAAGAAGCTCTTACCATGCTAAGCTGTGACTGAAGCTCGATTTCTAGACTCTGAAGAGTTCGCTTGACTTCTGTAATTTCAGATTTGGACATCTGGAGTGTTTCTGTGCTCACCGCAACCTCTTTGTTTAGTGCTTCACTCTGCACAGAATAAAATTGCATCAATGATTAAAAACTTGAAAGACACAATTTCTGAGCCTTGTGAGCTTAACAATCCAGTTCACACTTACCTTGGCCTGGAACCAGGACTCGCATTCTTTTTGGTACTTAGCAGTCATGGCTTCGTAATGTTCACGGATTCCAGCCAAGATAGCTGTCAGGTCTTGCTGTGGTGCGGCATCCACCTCCACATTCACCTGCCCACTCATCTGAGAGCGTGCCAACAGGAGCTCCTACAGGAACACAGCCGAAATGTCAGCTACAGAGCATTGTATCCACAAAGACACAATGAGGTGATTAAACTCCTCACAAGTCATTTGTGTTGATCAAGTTTAGGTGCGCTAAATGTTCCTTTTGCATCTAATAATTTTGTGATAACTGTAAATTTATGCTGTACATAATGAAGTGGTTCTTTGTGGAGATGGTTAAGGTTAATGTCTCACCTCCTCATGATTCTTCTTCAGATAGATCAGCTCATCCTTCAGACCCTCAATCTGCATCTCCAGATCTGATCTGGTCAACGTCAGGTCATCGAGAACCTTCCTCAACCCAGCGATGTCTGCCTCCACTGATTGTCTCATGGCCAGCTCGTTCTCATACCTTTCACACACACACACACACACACACACACACACACACACACACACACACACACACACACACACACACACACACACAAGAAAAAAAAAACATATGTTTTCACCTGCAGCTTGTTCCAACCTAAGAAGATCAAACTTAAGAGAGAAAAAACTGGTGTACTCTTCCTCTGCAAAGTTGCATTTATATATTCTTAGAGATTCTGTATAAAACACCACTTTGTTTTTTATTGTCTACACTACAGGATCATGCATGGTCCTACTTACTTTACTCTGAAGTCATCAGCAGCAAGTTTGGCATTATCGATGTTGAGGTACAGGCCTCCATTCGTAGAAACGGCTCCCTGAATCTACAAAATAGATAAAAGGTAGTAAACACCATTTATATATATGGTACAAATGACAGCGTGGCCCCTGTAGTGAAAGATAATCGAGGGTAAGGGACTGGTGTGACTCCTATAGGAAGAGGGGATTGTATGAAGATGGGATAGGTGAAAGAGATGGGAGTGGCCTCATTAGGAGGAAGGGATTAAATGAAAGACATCAACATGATCTTTGAACAGAGAGGGGACTGGGGAATGGCAATAATGAGACATAAGGGCGGGAGGTGAAACTGTAACTTCATGCTATTCTCCTGCTATGATCTAGCATACATAGCCTCTAATATATATATATACCATACAGTTTATAACTAATGCAAAGTGATGGGTGAACATGCACAGACTTAAGGTCATGTATATAGACAAAGGAATGTGTGTAGAGACAGGTAGTCATACAGACATATGGTCATGCTGACCTCAAAAGTTACATGTATGCAGAGACAAGAGAACCATAACCATTCACCAAAAGATGAATGTACTGTATAATAAAAAATGATTTTTTTTTTTTTTTGTAAGTGAGAAGTGTGGTTACCCTAAGGGCAGGGTTCTGAAAATTGCTATATCTGCCATATTGTACTATGACATGACCACAAACAATCACTCCCTTAATAGTACATAGTGGTAAGTGAATAGTAGGTAAGTTAGGGCCCTACCTTGGCCTGCAGGTCACTGATGGTGGCGAAGTAGGCAGAGTAGTCTCTGGCCTGGGGCGAAGCCTTGCCATCAAGGAACTGGCGGATCTTGAGTTCGAGCTCAGCATTGGCCGCCTCCAGTGAGCGCACCTTCTCCAGATAGACGGCCAGACGCTCGTTCAGGTTTTGCATTGTCACCTTCTCATTGGCTGAAACGTCAAAAGCGTCGGCGAGGTTAAAGCCACTTCCGACGGATGAACTGGCGGTGGAGATGCGCACTCCGTACCCTCCGGCTCCTCCATGCACGCTACCAGATGAGCGGCCACCCCCAAGGAACCATGCTGAGCTGCTCCTCATACCCCTGCCTCCACCGATCGCAGAGGAGGAGGAGCTGGCCATGTAGCTGCGGCTGGAGAAAGTGGACATGTTGAAGATAACAATGTAGTAACTCTTCTGCTCAGGCTGGAGAAGATCGAGTGGTGAGAGGAGAAAACTGCCTGCTTTTAAAGTCCGGAAAAAAGGGGTGGGGGGTGGGGGGTGGGGGCTCCAGGAAACAGTTCTCGCCTCAGGGTGAAAACGCCTCAAACCAGACCAACCTGTCCAGAAGAAAGAAAACGGCCAGAAAAGCTGTGGAATTTGCACAGGTGACACTGCCTCTGGCTCATCACGTGGACAAGCCAGCAAATCACAGGCAGAGATGAAATCATTCTACAGTTGTACAAGCATGACCTTTCTGTCACAAAGCATCTCTACATGGCAACCAGCCATAGGTGTGTCTAACAAAGATATGTGGAAAAGTGATTGTGCACAGGAAGTCAAGAACTTTAGCGGATTAAAAAAAAAAACAGCCGCTGCAGGTAGCTTGTGTAACTTTACTGTACTGTGACACGCAATGGATTAATTTCAATAAATCCAAGCCATTCTAAGATGACCATCTTAGAGTAATTGCACTAAACCCTCTGAAAAATCCTGCTTCTGTAAAAGAGAAAAAAGTATTAGATATTTATTTACTTTAAATTCTTTAAGTTCCAGTAATAAAAATATGCATGCTTTTATTGTTAAGCTTTGTTTTATCTACCATCTAAACTGCATTTCTGTGTGATCTGTTTTTTTTGTCTGGCCATTGAGTATTTATATTTAAGGACATAATCTGTAGACAAAAGTATCACATTTACAGTCAATTACAAATAATTAAAATTTTGTCTTTTTAATGAATGCACATAAATTGGCACCTGCTGATATAGAATTTAACATGTAATATACTAATATGTTTAAGAAAGATGGCACATGCTTAAGAAAGATGGCACTTTTGTTGTGTTGACTTTTGTCTGAGCCACAAACCTGTGGTCCATCATCATTATTTCTAAAAAAAAAAAATTATCAGCTTTTTGCTTTTTAGTGCATTTTCATGTGCACATAAATAATCTCATTAACTAAATGAATCTGCATTTACACCTGAAAAAATCGGCAACTATTCATTCTTGCAAACAAAAAAAGTTTTTTTTTTGCTTAAGTTTATTAACTAAGCATCTAAGCATTTTATTTTAGACAAAATGCATTTTATATTTTAATGTTTTTTTGAGGAGACTGAAGGTTTGAGCGTTATTAGTTCTGTAAGCTTGTAATGACTGAGCATTGCATAAACCTTTATGCCTGTAAGTCATGTCAGTTATTTTTGTACATGCAGCCAAAAAAAACAAAGCCGCAGGTGGTGAAACTGATTTAATGCACAAATACTAATCATGTTTTACACCTTGGAGCAAAGGGCGTCAGTTAAGCCAATCTGTACAATGGCATTTATGAATTATTTCACTATATGACACTAACTTGCCTTTGAGTTTACATCAGTAAATAAACCTTTCTTTAGAAACTGATTATAAAATCGGTGGTGATGTAATTACACTTAAATCAGCAGTTATTACAGTGATTAGAGAGATCACTTTAACCTCAAACACACTTCAGGCATAAAAGCACAGAAGCATGTTAGAATTTGGATGCATTTTATTCTAAATTATTTTATTATAGAAAATATACAATCATGACATCGAAAGCAAGTTTTTTAGGAAGAGTTGCATATTTATTTATATATATATTTATAAGAGTTAAATATATATATATATATATATATATATATATATATATATATATATTTTTTTTTTTTTCAGTGTTATTTTAACAGAAATTCTGTGTGTGTGTGTGTGTGTGTGTGTGTGTGTGTGTGTGTGTGTGCGCGCAAGAAAGATAGAAAGAGAGATAAAGATCAGGGACTCACCCAGTTCAAGGTTTCTGCAGAAATTTTCCGTAATTGAGAAATCTCGCCTTTCATACTGTGACATTTACACACACACACACACACACACACACACACACACACACACACACACACACACACATGCAAAAATGGCCCTAACAAAGCTTGTATGGACCTGTACACATTTTTCTTTTGTTAATGTTTTATAATATACTATATATATATAATATACAATAATATACTCAACCTGGGTAGTCTCGATAATCATTTAATCATTTTTTACTTAGATATATAGTATAGGTGGCATGGTGGAGTACTGGTTAGCACTGTGATCGCACTCCTCCATGGTTAAGGGGTTCGAGTTTGCTTGTTCTCCCATGTTCTTCTATGCATTTATAAAGCCATTTCTATGAAATTCTATGACTATGAAACATTACTTTAAAACTTTCAGCAATGTTTCTTTTTAAAGCATGGTTAACCTTCCCTGTCTTTCTGATTTGAGTGATGAGCTTGGAGAACGACAACCTTTACTTTTCTTTTAGTGTTAGGAGTTTTGACAGTGTGTCCTCTGTGATTTAGCAATATGGAATTTCACAGAACAAAACAAACATTTGTATACTGTAAATATGATGAAAATCAGAATTTAACACACAAAGTCGATAATCATCAGAATAAACGGCTAATAAACTACTTCACTTATGAACCTGATTATTTCTATATGAATTGCTTTATCTTATACAAACAGTATGGTTATAATATGTTTTATACACATGATATTTTTACGCCAGAGATTTTCAATGCATTTATGCAGAAATAAAAAAACTCCCCATAATGATGATTTTAACTCAGGGTGTTTGTGTGCATCAAGCCCACCTGTGTAAGTAATCCTGCATGCCTCACTTCAGCCAAAAAAAGAGCCTCTGCACATGTAATGCACAAGTTTATTCTGTATGCAATTTTTATGGACTGTTTCTCTTCATAGCTGATAACTATAATTTAATTAATGTCTTGAACTAGGAAGAAGTTTGGCAAAATAATTATACCAACACTACCCAATCCAACAGGGATATATAGACAATGAATTTGGGAGAAAATGTCGTGTCCTCATATGAGTACATTTGGGAATCAAGCGGCCGTAACCTCTTGCTTAAGCTGTAAAACTCATGAAAAGGGAATGGATCTGTTTAACTACAGTACACATTGTGTGTTTGATTTTAATAACAAAAACTAAACTCTTCTGAGTGAAACTCTACTTGAATGTTCTGCACATTCCTGAGCTCTGAACTCGCCTTGTAAAGAATCCAGACTTTCTAGTCCGGGCATGTTAAAAGCTGCCTGTCGAGGGCCCCTCCATTACTACTTTCACTATGAACCCGTCTCACTGACACAACCAGGTTACACTCCACACCTAGACATTACCCCCCCCCCCCCTATAATCCCCCTACCCCGAGTCCTCAAGGCATTCAGCATAACAACGTTTTAAGTTCATCACATTTTACACACAAGTGTCTCCTGGAATAGCACACATGCAGATCTAAAGCTATTTATTGTTTTGTTTAATGATATTTTAAATGCAGGTTCATAAATTAATATGTGATGGTTGATTTTACTAACAGCTCATTCACAGGCATATGAATAAATTCGAATAAGTATTTATGTTCATGTTCAACCTTTATGGAAGGAGTTTTTAAACAGGTTCCTGCAGGCAGGTCATGCTGAGGTGCACCTCATGGTTAAAGCATGCTCACTAACATAGCTAGCAGCTTCTGACACATGCAGCTTGTGTTATACTGCTAATGTTTACATCTTTTTACTTAGTTTTTTTGTTTTGTTTTTGCTTGCGATACAGTTGCCTATAGAGCGAGCTGGTAGAAAACTGGTTCACGTGATGAATGATGTAATTTAAGTCATTATGGCATGATGTTATGCAAACTTGAGAAGTTATGCAGGTTTTAGAAACATGTGTGAAGACTTTTAACTTAACTTCAACATAACTTCAAAAGACTCACCTGTACCCAAGGGCGAAATCCTCAGTCAGTCATGAGCGGAGTTATTTTCTCCCGAGGTTGGGTGTGAATAGTGAAGAGAGACCTACAGCAGTGTAACAGGGTGTGTTTAGTGTTTACTTGAGGCTGTTGCCTTAAGTGAAAATTTAGCAGTCATATTGTGTTTCTGAAGAAAAATCAACTGATAAATTATAGACATAAGTTCTGGTTTCATGTAATTGACATGTCTTGTGCGTGCCTTATTTCACATAGAGTGATGATGTGTGTCACCCTGAAACACTGTAAACTGTACCACTAATTACACCTAAATTAAAACCACTGACACAGCACATTTAAGATATGAATGACATTATGGTCAGATTGAGGTTTGCTTGTTATAATTTGTGTATAAAACAGTTTAGATAGTACCACAACTAAATCATATTTAACTTATAACCTAAGCAGTTGTATGAGCTCATCATATTAAAACAAACACAACATCATTTATTTAATATGTATCTGAATCTCCAATACAATATTATCATGATACCTCTGAGCCGACTTGATTTGTATTTCTTTGTCTTATACTCAACCATATGCTCTATGATATGCAGTAAAATGCTTATATTGTATAACTCTGTGTGATCTAAAACAGAAACAATTCACTGCAATGAAAATAAAATGCACTGGAGAGCTCAATTAAACTTAAGATAGAATTTTCAATATAAATAAAATGAATAAAATAGAATAAAAATAGAAATATATAAAAATATTTGAATTATGCAGGATTTACAGAATGTAGAAAATGTAACAGTAAACTGTAAAGAATACAAATATAGAAAAGGAAAGACATGGTGTGTGGATATGACGGCAGCAGTGTGAGTGAAACATGAACTATGAAATGAAATGATGCAGTTAGTCCTCATCGTATGTGTAAATGAGCAGTGTGCAAACAAGGACTGAGCAAATGTGCAATGTACTGATATGTAACAGGAATGCAGGGTGTGTGTGTGTGTGTGTGTGTGTGTGTGTGTGTGTTCTGGTTGAGGGTCTGCTCCTCCTCAGTCTCTCTATGTTGGTCTCCAGGGAGCGAAAGTGCTTTCCTGACCCCACCAGAGTGAAACATCCATTATTAGCATGGCTGAACATATAAAACTGCAATTATTGTCAAACTTTAGTATCATTATTTTATAAATATGCAAATTGTTACAATTCTAACAAACATTGCAAATTATTCGCTCCTACCACACAGGATGCTGTGCTGTCTGCCAAAGTGTGAACTGTTTAGAGCACCACCTAAAGTGCAAACATACAGCATATAAATTTTATTATAATAAGTCTATTTTGGAGTCAGTGTAGTGATACATGAATTGCCACACAAATTAATAAATTTCCCTATATCTCTAAGATTCAATATCATTTATTCCTACCATGAGACGGCATATATTTAGCCCTGCACATTCATGCTCTAGTGAAAGTCTATCATAAAACGCAGTGTTAATGCTGTAACTCTAACTTTCACAGAACGTGTAACTATAAATTGATTTAAAAAAATTACATGGCTTTCTTTAATAATTAAAAAAATATACAGTACTTGTACTTTTTTTTTTTCTTTAGAGGTATCTTGCTTGAGGAATGAAACGCGGCTGAACATAACAGTTCGACTATGTATTATATTAATATCCTGTGAATTACAATTGCACTAGTGAGATGCAATCACTTCTGATCAATCAGAGTGGAGAATAGATGCAGGAATGACACAACTGCCATAATGCAGGTATAGCCTACAGATCTGTGTAAAAATTAACACTAAAGCATATGACTCAACAGCAGTGCTTTTGCGTAGGATTAGTTTCAAAACTCTTTAGACAAATAAAACTGAATTAAAGTCTTGCACTTCTACATGCACACAGATTTCACCCTGTGGTGATTGACATAACGAGTGTATCCAGTCTTGCGTGTTTAACCATTTTCTCTGAAACACACACACACACACACACACACACACACACACACACACACACACACACACACACACACACACACACACTGCCGGAGGCGTGACACACCTCACTCTCCTACACACTCACTGTACTGTACTTACACTCAGACTGATGAGTTAGATCTCAATAAAGCATTAATGTGTTTTTTGTTTTAATCAGAATGATGTGTACACACTTGTTACAAAGCAAAGCATACTGCATATGAGGGGGCGGCTGCAACAGGAAGTGATGTGATTACTTATTGCATAAACCCTTTAAAAACCAAAACAAACATGTTTTAAACACATTTAAATTCCATTGCTTTATTTTACCATTGTGGTTGTAGTAACATAAAGACCTGCAGTACAGTATAAGGGGGTCACCAAGGTGGCGCTAGACTGCAACTCCATAGGTCACAGGGGTACATGTTTTTTACTTACAGTACTACTTAAGTAATTTGACCTGTTTTTAGATTGTCTCCTGATTTATGTATCTGTTTAAGCCACATGGGTTTCAGTGCATCTCGCTTGTTTTGCTGCTTTGAGGTGTGTCGCTGACATTTCTGTTTTTCTTTTTCTTTTCCATGCCACTGCTAAATGCTTCGCAAATACTGAAGTCCTATTAGCAGTCCCTGTTCTAGTTACCTGGTTGTGTTTGTGTTGTTATTCCTTATGTTTAATAAATACAAGCCTGAAACTTGCATCTCTGCCTCCAGTCATTTGTGACACGGCACAAAACCTAATGGGGTTTACGTTATGTTTCAGTCTGAACGAGGGCACTGACAGCACTGTCACACCTACTTCCAGTTCAGCTCCCTGGGGAAGTCAACCTGCCAACATCAACAACCTGGTCTCTGACACCATGCCTTGTTCTGCCACTCTGAGCCCATGCCATGTTTAAGCCACCTTGACGCGAAATAGGTAGTTTTTCCTGTCACGAGGCTACAATTTGTTCCAATCAGAATCTCTGAAGAGCCAGCCCTCACGGCCATTATCATATGCCTTCTTCCAGCCCAGCTCCCACAACATGTACCAGTCCAGTTCCCATGTCATGTCATGGGAAGTAATGACACTACAGGAGGTTGCCAGGGTGAGCTCCCATGTCATGTAATACTTGCAGATTGAGGAGGTCCAACACTGTGAGATGCACCTTGGTGGCTGCACCAAATGTTGGTCGACAATGTGGAGATTTGGGCTGCAAGTCTCAACAGAGACAAATCCCACCTTATTACTTTCTAATAACAGTTCGGACAGTCAGTCCTATAAATCAGATTTGTGAACAATTTTCCACTCGCTTGCAAACTGAACAAGGCCAGAGACACACCTTAGTATTCATTGCATCTGCACAACATGGCTGAAACAGGATTTGCATCCGTGGATTTCTAATTTCACACAACACATCACAATCACTCACACTCCTAAAACAGTCTAGACTCTCACATACACCAGTGCTGTGAGATTATTTTGAGCTGTGGTAGTTCTCTGGCTCTCCACTTTGGTTGTTTGGAATTTCTTTGTTTATCCTTCACTCATGTTTTCATTAAGTTTGTGTAATTGTGTTTATGGATCATCAGTCTGGTGTTAATAAAGTAATCCTGCATCTCTGATACCCGACACCATTTATGATTAATTTACAGTATATGTTACCCTTTAAACCCATGCAAAAAATCCAAAACATTGATTCATACACCCCATTATACTGTACATAATAATTACCACACACACAAACTGATAAACATTTCCGCAGAATTTCTTAGTAATGTATGCAAGTATAGACTTATTTCAATGATGTTATTGTTGGCATTGTTTTCTCCTAATCATAAACTGTGGAATATAACACAAACACTACAGTGGTGGAACTGGTCTGAAGAGTTTACACACACACACACACACACACACACACACACACACACACACACACACACACACACACACACACACACACACACACACACACACACCTGCTCTGAAAGGTCTTCATGTGTCACAGATACATTACAGGACAATTAAATTCTTTTATGTGCATTTACAATCTTGTTAGAAGTCCAGGGTCAGAGCAGTGGGTCAGAGCTCAGAGCCTTGCTCATGGACCCAGCGATTGTCAGGTTGGGCCTGAATGCCTGACATTCTCACCATTACACCATAGGCTTTACCCTTGGGTCATAATATGTTTTGGGCAATTCTGTCCTCCTTGAAGTGAAGTGCACTCAAGTGGCTTAAGATCACGTTACTGACCTGATCATTAAAGAACAATTAGTTTTTAAAGCAATATATATAGTGGAACCTTGGACTGCGAGCAAGACAAGCTAAATTTGCAAGGTCTTGACATATGAGTAATATGCACACACTTTGCCTGCCCAGCATCACATGATCACAACTGAGCCAGTGGTTCCTCTCTCTCGTGCACGCTGTTGGATTGTGGGTAATCATCTCCCATACTCCGTCTCAGTGCACGCATGCCACTTGTATAGTCAACATCCTTTTACATGCACTGTGTATTATATCATTGTGACCACATTCGTGCGTAAAGCATTTTTTACATTTTGTGTCCAAGTGAAGTGACTGTTCATTAGTAACTGTACTGCAACAACAGCCTCCATGAAGAAAAAGGTTAAAAAGGCTGTAGCAGTGCAGGAGATGATTCTGTTTAACTAAAATGCAACCTTACATTTTCACAAAATCCTCAAGAGGCAAAAGCAAGGGTCATTAGAGAGGTACCTTGGTAAAGAAGTTTCCCAACAGAGCACTGTTCCCATTAGTGTGTTGCTTTCATTAGTGTGTTGGTATACTTATAGTATGGTTGCTCAGGTGTATACACACACACACACACACACACACACACACACACATGCCCACACACGCACACACACACACACACACACACACACACACACACACACACACACACACACTGTCATTGCTCTGCCAGGTCTTCATGTGTAACAGATAAATTACAGCAGCACTGACACTTGCTTTTGTCTACCTTTGTGGATTTCTTGTGGATTTGACATTGCTTTTTCATTAAATAGAATAATCTCCCGCACTGCTACATCCTTTTAAACTTTTTTCATCACAGGGGCCGTTGTTGCAGTACAGTTACTAAAGAACAGTCACTACATTTGGACACAACAGCTATCTAATTACCTTAAACAGCCCAAATGCAAGACCTTGAACTATAGTTGATAAAACATTGGGTTGTGCTTGCTGAAGTATCATCACCTGTTAGTCCTAGTAAATGTTTCCCTTCACATAATAAAGGATATTGTTGTGTGTGTTGAATAAAAGTTATATTTCCAGTTTGTTAATTAATGAGTGTGTTAAGGCATGTGTTAGGGTGTGGCAGTGTCAGAGGCTTCATCATTCCTCATGGTTTGTTGCTGTGAGAGTATAAACACATCGACATTTAAGTCACTCTCTTACGAGTCGGCACTGAAATCATCTGTGTGACCCGACTGCATCACCCTAGACATCATGGCTTCTCATATGGTACCTGGAGGCTGGTCTGGATGGACAGAAGCTGATGAAGAAGTGAAGGAAATCTGTGTGAAGGTATTACTGGAATCTTTATATACAGCCTGATGTTGTATCTGTTACATGCAGACTTCAGGGAACTAACAAAGGCGAACTTACATATGCTTATTTTTCATAATCTCTATTGATGTTGTTGCATGCATTGTGCTTTTGTGTGATGGGATTATATCAAATTTTAGGTAAAGCATGAAGCTGAGGCAAAGGAAAATGCGAAGTTTCCAGTTTACACCCCCCTGAACTACAGAAGACAAACTGTAGCAGGAACAAACTATGAAATTAAGGTGTGTGTATGTATGTGTGTGTGTTTTAAATGTACTTGATTTATGTGTAAGGTTATATTCTATAATTAATCTCCCTAGCAATTATTTATAGAGCTTATTGTACAATGATGAACAAAGACACTGTGTATGTTTAAATTAAATTAAATTACCATATTAAGTAATATACACATATATTAATTAGCTTATTATCAGCGGAGTGTGGCTATATACAGTACGTCCCGTATACAGCCACGCTCTGCTGATAATAAGCTAATGAGCTGAATAAGATAATGAGCTGTTACTATGGCAACTATAATGTTTGTTAGGGCAAGCGCATTATAAAAACCTGCACTACTATAAGACGTACTGTGACAGAGAATTAATCAGCTCCTTTTGACCATTCAAATTGTATAACATACCCTTCCTTTCTGTTTTTAGGTGTATGTGGGAAATGACTCGTGCCTCTTTCTGAAAGCATTCAGAGGAATAGGTGCTAAACCTGAAATAACCATAACGAGAACAGCAATGCTTCCCATGCCCAGGATCATTAGCCATTAAACTCCCTCAATAATCACCTGTGTCTTGTCCATGTTAATCGAACTTAATGGTCCCTTATTATACTCTAACATGTGAACACAGGACTCACAGCTTGCCCATAATGTGTGAGTGTATGCATGTGAGTGTGTTTGTATGTATGTGTGTGGGTTTGTTAATGGCCTAGCTGAAAAACGTTTCGGAAAGAGTATTATTTTACATCTCACACTCCCTCTGTTTCACTCCTCTTCCAAACACACTGTTTTAGTGTCTATGCAAGCTCCTACTGAACCACGCCCCTTCCAACAATCAGCTGAGGCTCTTTTTATATGAGGTCACATTATATAATCTAATTGACATGTTTAAACTCTGGCCAATACAGACATGAAAAATAGGACAAAAATGCGTAATGATTTTTTGTGTCTTTTGTGTGCATGTACACGCAGACTGGAGACTCGTCTGAATGTTTAAACGTGATTTTAAAACACAAATTTTGTGTAATACATGCCATTTAAAGAGAAAAAATAAACCGCTTTCAATAATCTGTGTAAATGTTGGTTTGAGTGTTTTCACTTGTCACACTTTTCTCTAAAATATGTTGACTTTGTTTTAGCATTTATTATAATTTATTATATAAGTTATATAAGGCATGGATGTTTTTGTTGTGTACCTTGACTAGGAGAATCAGTTTCACAAACAAAAGTATTATTATTATTAAGATTAAAATTTTACCAGTCATGTTGGGACAGGGTAACTCAGGAGATGAAGACAGATGCAGGTGGACAATGGGGGATATGGTTTACATCTACATCTAGGCATTTGGCAGACGCCCTTATCCAGAGCGACTTACATTTTTATCGCATTATACATCTGAGCGGTTGGGGTTAAGAGCCTTGCTCAAGGGCCCAACAGGGAAAACAGGGACAACTTGGTGGTAGTGGGACTTGAACCTGGGACCTTCCGAACTGTTGTCCAATGCCTTAACCACTGAGCTACCCCTGACCCATTTTTCTTTCTGTAAATGTTCTTTTCTCTTGGCCACACACACCCTGCTTGTTCCTTATCACTCACCCAGCTCACTGCAAACAGATAAAGCACTGTTTAGACACATTCTCATCAGGTGTGCATTCTTTCCCTCTCTCTTGCAAACCTGACCGCGCCCTTGCTGCCACACAGTGGAACAATGTGTGTACAGATCCTGACCATCACTAACACTTGTCTTATAAACTGTGGGATATTAACACAAACACTGGACTGATCTGAATTAAATTTGACAGAATTGCATTTGTGAAGTGCAACACTACAGATGCCATCCTGTTTGTACCCGGTGCACCACTTCCTGAGTGCCTCTCCACTGGGCCACTCCCAGTAAATGTTGGGCCTGACACTTACACTTACTTGAAGGACAAAACAGGAGTCCGTAGTTGGACTGCTCTTATTGAGCATGTACAGTATTGCAGAAACACTCTACCACTTATACATGTGCATGGCTGATTATACAAATCATGGCTGATTTCCCTTCCAGTAAATCCCACACCCAGTTGCTCAATTCTGTTTTTTTTTTCTTTGTCAGATCGGATTTGCATGACATGACGGTTCACACTCTTAACTACAAGTGATTTCTATCTGACTCTAATGTGAACGCATCTGTCCTCTGAAATGACATGCATGTGCACATCGATACGTCTTTGCTCACGCTGTTTGGGTTAAAACACATCATATTTGTGTGAGCACTCAACCATTTCAAGCAATGGATGTGATTTTTGTGAAATCTGCAGTTGTATGTCGTCTGTGTGTGTTGATGTCCAGAAGAAGGAAGAAAGCCAGATGCCTTGCTTTAGCTGTTTTACCAGCTGTTGCTACACTGCTATGAAATCTTCAGACTGCTAGATAATGACTTATCACATAATTGTGATAAGTCATAAATTGATCAATTGAATAAAAGTTCCAGTTTGTTATTTGATTGTGTGTGTGTGTGTGTGTGCGTGTGTGCGCGCGCGCGCGTGTGTGTGTGTGTGTGCGTTGCGTGTGTGTGCGTTGCGTGTGTGTGCGTGTGTGTGCGTGCATACTTACAGGTGTGTGTTAAGGTGTGGCAATGTCAGACATTTCTTCATTCATCATGATGAATTGCTCTTAGAGTATAAACATGATGACATTAATGTCAATCTATAATAAACTTTAATTGTGCTGAAATTATCTCACTGCAGGACACGTGTGTGATCTGTCTGCATCAACCGAGACATCATGTTTATGTTAAAGTCATCTGTAGCCTGGTCGGAATTGAAAGATGCCCATGAGGAATTGAAGTAAATTTGTGAGAAGTTAAACACTAGTGTATATGGATCTTTAAATACAGACAGGTATTGAATCTGTTACCTGCAGACTGTAGGACTCGTATAGAGGAGATCACTGATTAGACACTCTAAAGAGAACTTACATATTCTTATCCTTGTTGCTGTTGTTGTATTCAGCATTGTGTTTTGTGTGATGATGCTAAACTTAATTTTAGTAAAAGCATGAAGTTGAGGTGAAGGAAAATGTGAAGTTTCCAGTTTACATCGAACTGAACTACCGAAACCAAGGTGTGTGTGTGTGTGTGTGTGTGTGTGTGTGTGTGTGTGTGTGTATTTTGATTGCATTTCATGTACAGTATGTGTAATGTTATAATCTATAATTTTGTGGATTTCTTGGAAATGTGACATTGCATTTTCGAATAAATAGAATAATCTCCCGCACTGCTACATCCTTTTAAACTTTTTTCGTCACAGGGGCCGTTGTTGCAGTATAGTTACTAAAGAACAGTCACTACACTTGGACACAACAGCTATCTATCTAACTAACATAAAAAGCCCAAATGCAAGACCTTGAACTACAGTTGATAAAACATTAGGCTGTTTTTGTTGAAGTATCGTCACCTGTTAGTCCTAGTAAATGTTTCCCTTCACATTACAATATAAAGGATATTGTTGTGTGTGTTGAATAAAAGTTATATTTCCAGTTTGTTAATTAATGAGTGTGTTAAGGCATGTGTTAGGGTGTGGCAGTGTCAGACGCTTCATCATTTCTCATGGTTTGTTGCTGTGAGAGTATAAACACATCGACATTTAAGTCACTCTCTTACAAGTCGGCACTGAAATCGTCTGTGTGACCCGACTGCATCACCCTAGACATCATGGCTTCTCAGATGTTACTTGGAGGCTGGTCTGGATGGACAGAAGCTGATGAAGAAGTGAAGGAAATCTGTGTGAAGGTATTACTGGAATCTTTATATACAGCCTGATGTTGTATCTGTTACATGCAGACTTCAGGGAACTAACAAAGGCGAACTTACATATGCTTATTTTTCATAATCTCTATTGATGTTGTTGCTGTTGTTGTTGCATGCATTGTGCTTTTGTGTGATGGGATTAAATCTAATTTTAGGTAAAGCATGAAGCTGAGGCAAAGGAAAATGCAAAGTTTCCAGTTTACACCCCCCTGAACTACCGAAGACAAACTGTGGCAGGAACAAACTATGAAATTAAGGTGTGTGTATGTATTTGTGTGTGTTTTAAATGTACTTGATTTATGTGTAAGGTTATATTCTATAATTAATCTCCTTAGCAATTATTTATAGTAGGGGTGCTCCGATTGACCGGTCGCCGATCATAATCGGCCGATAATTGCTTTGGGAAGTTTGATCGGCAGTCTCTATAATGGCCGATATAGAAATCCGATCAGATGACGCAAAACTTGCGAGACAATTTTTTTGCGCGCTGCTAAAATGGCTTCACAGGTCTGGCAGTTCTACGTGTTGTGTCAAAAAGACAATACATTATTGTCCGCGACTCACTCAGCTGTCGGTAATAACCGTTATCTCACCTACGCGGTTTCGCTCGGTGGCCGAAAGTACGGTTCATCATGATTCACCGTGAGTTTTGGCGCAGTGATTACGTTTCCATGTTTCCGCGCGAAAAATTAAAAATTAAAAATTCTTGTAATTTCAATACTTAATTTACATTGTTGTTAGATATAGTTTAATAAATAATGCTACATGATAAGGCTTCGGTAACCCTGTAATCTGTGATCAGTATCGGCCGATACAGCTTCTAGTGATCGGAGATCGCTCCCAAAAATCCTGATTAGAGCACCCCTAATTTATAGAGCTTATTGTACAATGATGAACAAAGAATAAATAAACAATGACACTGTGTATATTTCAATTAAATTAAATTACCATATTAAGTAATATACACATATATTAATTAGCTTATTATCAGCGGAATGTGGCTATATACAGTACGTCCCGTATACAGCCACGCTCTGCTGATAATAAGCTAATGAGCTGTTACTATGGCAACTATGATGTTTGTTAGGGCAAGCGCATTATAAAAACCTGCACTACTATCAGACGTGCTGTGGCAGAGAATTAATCAGCTCCTTTTGACCATTCAAATTGTATAACATACCCTTCCTTTCTGTTTTTTAGGTGTATGTGGGAAATGACTCATGTCTCTTTCTGAAAGCATTCAGAGGAATAGGTGCTAAACCTGAAATATCCATAAAAAGAACAGCAATGCTTCCCATGCCCATGGTCATTAGCCATTAAACTCCCTCAATAATCACCTGTGTCTTGTCCATGTTAATGGAACTTAATGGTCCCTTATTATACTCTAACATGTGAACACACAGCTTGCCCAGAATGTGTGTGTGTGTGTGTGTGTGTGTGTGTGTGTGTGTGTGTGTGTGTGTGTGTGTGTGTGTGTGTGTGTGTTTGTTAATGCCCCAGCTGAAAAACGTCTCAGATAGAGTACTATTTCACATCTCACACTCCCTCTGTTTCACTCCTCTTTCAAACATGCTGTTTTAGTGTCTATGCAAGCTCCTACTGAGCCACGCCCCTACCAATGATCAGCTGAGCAACAATTCCGGGGAGGGGCTCTTCTTATATGAGGTCACATTATGGGGGAATCTAACTGACATGTTTAAACTCTGGCCAATACAGACATGAAAAATAGGACAAAAATGTGTAATGATTTTTTGTGTGCACACACAGACTGGAGACTCGTCTGAATGTCTGAACGTGATTTAAAAATGCAAATTTTGTGTAATACATGCCATTTAAAGATAAAAAATAAACTTCTTTCAAAGATCTGTGTAAATGTTGGTTTGAATGTTTTCACTTGTCACACTTTTATAAGTTATATAAGGCATGGATGTTTTTGTTGTGTACCTTGACTAGGAGAATCAGTTTCACAAACAAAATTATTATTATTATTATTATTATTATTATTATTATTATTAATAAGATTCAGTAAGATTAAAGTTTTACCAGTCATGTGTTTGAAATTACTCAACCAGCTCACTGCAAACAGATAAAACATTATTTAGACACATTTTCATCAGGTATGCATTCTTTTCCTCTCTCTTGCAAACCTGATCGTGTTCTTGCCGCCACACAGTGGAACAATGTGTAATGAGCAGCACTGTGCATGGCAGGAGTTTATACAGATCCTGACCATCACTAAGACTCATCGTATAAATTGTGGGATATCAACACAAACACTGCGGTTTTTCTATTTTTCTCTCTACATTTTTGTCTCATTTTACATCTCACTTAGATATTAGATATTAGATATTTACCACCGCAGCTAAAGGCCTTGAACTGCCATCCGCGTCTTGACTCTATGACGTACAATCACTGCCGGAGTTTAGGGATTAGGGATACCGTCCACGGTACATCCACCGCTCACAGCGTTTCTTCAGGAGTACTTTTTGCTCTACACCCGAAGCCCTTCCATGCATCTGGACTAATCAAAGATTGACTGCTTCCAAACAACTGGCTGCTGGACGTACTGTTCATCGCTCTCTAATTTATCTCACTGGTTTCCAGCATCATACTGCAAATCTGAATTCTGTACATCGTCACTTTGCACTTCTGAACTGTCGCTCAATATCGGACAAAGCCCTTTATCTCAATGAAATTATCACTGACAATAAGCTTGATATTTTTCTTCTCACTGAAACCTGGCAAGCTCCGGATGATTTTCTTCAGTTAAATCTTCTTGAACCTGATGGATATAAATACTGTATCTCGCCCAACCTCGACTGCATGGCAAAGGGGGTGGTCTTGCTGTCATTTACCATGACAATCTTCATATGAGACAACTTGTTTTTCACAGCACAAACTCATTTGAATACATGGTATTGAAAGCTGACTGTCTCACAATTATCCTGCTCTATCGCCCTTCCAAAGTCCTGTCTAACTTTTTTCTGAACTCAGTGAACTGTTAACCCTTATTATCATTTCCTATTCTTCTACTTGGTCACTTCAATATTCATATTGATACAGTTTGCCCCAACACTACCCAATTATTGTCTGTATTTGAATGTTTTAATCTGACACAGCATGTTCACATTCCTACCCATACTCATGGTCATACCCTTGATCTAATATGTATTTCAAGGGGGGGGGGGGGATTATCACTTCTATTTCTGTCACCGGTATTTCTGATCATAAACTTCTTGTCTTTAGGGCCAATTTGCCTATTCACTCTAAATGCTCTAAGACTGTTATTACATACCGTAATTTGAAAGCTATCGATACTGTATCATTTTGTACTTCTATTGTCTCTTCGAATCTCTCTGATGTCATGGATATCTCTTCTCCTTCTATGATACTATCTAACTACCACTCTATAATTTCTGATATCCTACAGCAGTATGCTTCTATCAGGACCAGAAACGTTCCCGCCACTCACTCTTCTCCTGGTATACCCCTGAGCTCCGTATTCTTAAGGCCACTGGCAGACAGCTTGAACGTCTTTACAGGAAAACTGGTCTTACTGTTCATTATCTGGTTTTTCTTGATCATATTAGATTTTATAAATCCGTTTGTCTCTGTCACAATTAATAAATCGAGTAACTGGCCAAAAGCATTATTCAATTCAATAAATAAACTTACTAATCGCCCACCTCAGGATGCTCTAGTTTCTAATGAGTTTTGCTGCTCTTTTCTGGCTTATTTGCTCGAGAAGACTAATGCTGTCCACCAATGTCTCCCTACTGATACAGAGCTCAATCATCCAACAAATCTATCATCTCAGTCTTTATCTTGTTTTTCTCTGACGACCTCAGATTCCATCTCTAAGCTAATTCTGAAATCCAACTCTTCATCCTGTCACTTTGATCCTGCTTCTACTTCTCTCCTGAAACTTTGCCACTCCGTTATTTCTGCACCTATTTCTCATTTCATTAATGCATCGCTTACCTCTAACTCATTTCCTCTGCCTCTAAAAACTGCTGCAGTTACACCTGTGCTCAAGAAACTTAACCTTGACCCCTCAGTTCTTTCTAACTATCGTCCAATTTACAATTGACCTTTCATATCTAAACTACTGGAAAGTATTGTTGCTGCCCAACTCCAGTCCTTTCTAGTTGGTAATAATCTTTTTGACCCTTTTCAGTAAGGTTTTCGCCCCTCCATAGCACTGAAACTGCTCTTGTAAAGGTAGTGAATGATCTACTGCTTACTGGTGATTCTGGCTCCTTGTCTATTCTTCTGCTACTTGATCTCAGCTCTGCCTTCGATAATGTTTCCCATGATTTACTTATTTCTTGCCTCTCTGGTCTGGGTATCTCTGTTACTGCTCTCTCTTGGTTTTCTTCCTATCTCTCAGATAGACAATTTCAAATTTCTGTTAAGGATTTTCGTTCACCTACTGTCCCCCTGAAGAGAGGCGTTCCCCAGGGATCCGTTCTTGGCCCACTATTATTCGCAATTTACATAATCCCACTCGGTCTGATCCTTCAACGTCATGGTCTTAACTACCACTTTTATGCCAACGACATTCAGATTTATTCTATCTGTACACCTACTCCATCTGCCCAAATTGACAAAATTTCTGCCTGCGTGAAGGACATTAGAGATTGGCTTAACTTAAATGTTCTAAAACTTACTATGGATAAAACAGAGATGATTTTCATTGGAACCCCATCACTTACCAGCAATATTTCCACCAATTTCACTTGTGAGATTGCTGGTTCCCACATCAAAACAAATTCAAATTCAAATTTTATTTGTCATACACAGTCATACACAGTACGATATGCAGTGAAATGCTTATACAACAACTCCGTGACCTTAAATTTTTACAAATGAAAACTATAAAACAAGATTCCAGCAAAAGTTTCAAAAATATATAGAAAATCTGAAGTATAATATATTACAACTTATAAAACTTAAGTCTGTACAGATCTTGAGGTAGTATTTTGAAAATGAGATGAGGGGGATGTGAAAAGAAGTCCTTGAAGTGTGCAAATGTGCATATATGTGCAAATGTGCGTTGACATAATTGTCTGTTCTGTGTGTGCAAAAAATGCAGAGGTGTTTTAGTCCAGTGCATCCTCTGTCAAAAATTTAGGAGTTATCTTCGACTCAACACTCTCCTTTCAGTCTCACATTAAATCTGTCACTAAATCTGCATTCTATCATTTGCGTCGTATTGCCCAACTGTATCCCTTGATCAATACCATAGATGCCAAAACTATCATTCATGCATTCGTCTCATCACGCATTGATTTCTGTAAAGACCTCTTCATTGGTCTACCTGCCAGCTCCATCTCCAGATGGAAGCAATATATTCAAAACTCTGCGGCTAGAATACTGACTCATACAAAACGCTCTGCTCCACTCTCAGTAAATGTTGGGCCTGACACTTACACTTAGTTGTGGTACAAAACAGGAGCCCATGGTTGGACTGCTCTTATTGAGCATGTATTGCAGAAACACTCAACCACTTATACATCTGCATGGCTGATTTCCCTTCCAGTAAATCCCAGGCCCAGGCCACATTGCCCAATTCGATTTTTTTTTTTTGGTCAGATCAGATTTGCATGACATGACGGTTCACATTCTTAATAAAAAAAAAAGTGACTTTTATCTGACTTTAATGTGGACGCGTCTGTCCTCTGAAATTACACTGAAGAAAGCCGGATGCCTTGTTTTAGCTGTTTTACCAGCTGTTGCTACACTGCTATGAAATCCCTAGACTGCTCAGACTGCTAGTCACTGCAAACAGATAAAACACTACTTAGACACATTCTCATCAGGTCCATGCTGCAGGTCTGACTGATGACATCACACCCTATGCAAGCGCAGAGGAACAAAGTCACATTAATTCCAATATGATCGTTACATATGACCATGTATCAGGTATGTTTCCAATCTAGGAGCACATACTGATTTAAAAATCATCTGATTTGGGCCTTCAGACAGATGACTGAACTAAAAACTTCATATCTGTTTTACATCAGGGTAAAAAAAATCAGATTTGAGTCACTTCAGGCTGGTGATGTGTATGTAGCCTGAATGACCCTGATGTATCTGAACACTGCTGGATGATGGACAATCCACAGCAGCCTTAGTGGCACGTTTCAGGTCACCAACAAATGCTCAGTATTCAGCATTGCTCCTCCCAGAACCACTATAATGTCATGAGTCTAGGTGGTGGTACTCGGGCTAGACCGGCTGATGGTGTGGTTGCCGTGGGCATGTAGGGTAGGCATGAAGGCAGAGGGGTTTTAAACAGAAAGTGTCTTTATTTACAAACAACCAATAATAAAGAACATAAACAAAGAAACCAAAGCCACAAACTAAAACTAAAACTAGGGCTCTTCAGACAGACATAGGGAACTGGACTGACACAGGGAACCAGGAGCTGAACACAGGGAACTGAGCGCTAACACAGGGAACTGGAACTGACACAAGGAACTGAACGCTGACACAGGGAACTGGAACTGACACAGGGAACTGAGGATGAGGAAACATGGAGCCGGAGCTAACAAAAGACACATAGGGGAACTAGAGACAAGACAGGACTGGAATGACAGGACTGGAGAGACAGGACTGGAGAGACAGGACTAGACAGGAGACAGGACTAGACAGGAGACAGGACTGGAGAGACAGGACTAGACAGGAGACAGGACTGGAGACAGGGCTAGCCAGGAGACAGGACTGGAGACAGGACTAGTCAGGAGACAGGACTGGAGACAGGGCTAGAGGCAACAGAGACTAGAGACCGGATGGGTTAGTTGTTAGTTAGGTTAGTAGCCTCATGGAATATGGATGAAGGGAATGATGACCTAACCAGGTTAGTATCTAAGGGAGTTAGTGGATAACCGGGTTAGTACTGGCCTAATAGGGGGGAACTGAACACAAAAGGAAAGGCACACAGGAGGCTATACCAAACTAGCGGCTAACCTACTAGCAACCAGAACCACTAGCAGTCAATCCCACTAGAGGCTAGCCTACTGGAGGCTAACCCTACTAGGGGCTAACCCTACTAGCAGCCAAGGCCTACTAGCGGGTAACCTTGCTAGCGGCTAAGCACTCATGTGGCTACAAACATCTAGACAGATAAGGAAAGCAACAAACAAAGAACTAGACAAGAAGACCAACACTAGGGACACACAGAATAGTACTTACACAAGAGGAGACACTGCCTAACTAAACATGAAACAGGACAGCTCCATGAATCCACAAACACAAGGAATCTAAAGAAAACTAATAGAGCCCTCTAGAAAAACAAAGGTAAAACAAGATTACTAAAATATAAACTCAAAGAAACAAAAACAAACAAAAAGGAATGCCCACATGACGGTATATACAAACAAACCAACAAACAATGCTCGACCCAGTTTCCCAGAACAAACCGCTACCCATAGAAAACCCAATGAGCTACCTCGGTTCAGGTGAGCTCTCATCACCTGACCGAGGTGCCCTCTGGGAAACTGAGTCGATCAACAAAAACTACAAACAGACAAAAACAAACAGTGCCCTCTAGTGGAGGACCCTAACATATAGTAGCGTGTTGGGGTTCACCAAGCACATCTGTGCAAGTAGCAGAACATCAATGATGAACTTCTATGACTTACAGATTCAGCAATCTTTGCAATCATCCCCTGTGCCTGATGTATATACATCCATTTATCTAACTAGAACTAACTAACTAGAAAGTGGGTGGGGCATTAAAAAGCCCAAATGCTTTTTAATGACTGTGAACTATAATTGATGTAGCATTGGCTTGTTTTTGCTGAAGTCAGTTTTCCCCTCACATTATAAAGGATATTGTTGTTTGTGTTACATATTATTTAGCACATAAAAATGTTATTATTGTTGTCGGCACTGCACGTTTGTGTGATGGGATTAAATCTAATTTTAGGTTAAGCATGAAGGAAAATGTGAGGGTTACAGTTTACACTCCTAAACTACTGAAGATAAACTGTGGCTGGAACTATGAAATTAAGGTGTGTGTGTGTGTGTGTGTGTGTGTGTGTGTGTGTGTGTGTGTGTGTGTGTTGATCTACACATTGATCTATATGTAAGGTTGTATTCTATACTTGATCTCTTTTGTTAGTCATTATAAAGCTTAATGTACAAAGGATGAATAAACTATGACACTATGGCAAGATTCAATGAAAATTAATCACCACATTAAATATTACACACATGTATTAATTAGTTTATTGTCAGTAGAGCATGGCTGTACACATGTGTGTGGTTCAGCTGTTACTATGGCAACGATAATGCATCAGCGCCAGCGCATTACTGTCAGACCTGCTGTGATTAATCAACACCTTTTTCAGGTGTATCAACACTCAACACTCTGTTTTCAGGTGTATGTGGAAAGTGTCTTTTTCTGAAAGTGGTTAAAGGAATAAGTGCTAAAGCTATCGATAAAGAGAATAAGATGATTCCCAATGCCCAGGATCATGCATTTTGTATAATACATTCCCTTTTAAAAAAAAGAAAAATATATTTTTTTAAATGATCTACATAAATGTTTCACTTACTGTTCACACTTTTCTCTAAAATATGTTGACGTGGTTCTGGCACTTATTATAATTTTTTAATATAAATGATATAAGTTGTGGCTGTTTTTGTTGTGCACCTCGACTAAAACTTTTTTTTTCAATTATTATTATTATTATTATTATTATTATTATTATTATTATTATTATTATTATATTAAGATTCAATTTATACCATTGACTTGAGTGAGGTCAGTTTGGGACAAGATAACGTTGGGGGGTAAAATGGACTCAGACAGTCGATGTGAGATAAAGTTTATTATTTTGCTTGAAGTAAGTGTTCTTTTTGCCTGCACACACACACACACACACACACACACACACACACACACACACACACACACACACACACACTGCTTGTTCCTTATCGCTCACCCAGCTCACTGCAAACAGATAAAACACTACTTAGACACATTCTCATCAGGCAAGCATTCCTTTAATCTCACCTCCCCCTCGCCCAACTGACCAGAGTGAGTGAGTGTGTGTGTGTGTGTGTGTGTGTGTGTGTGTGTGTGTGTGTGTGTGTGTGTGTGTGTGTGTCTGTGCATGTGCCCTGCAGGGGGTTGGCACCCCATCTTGAGTGTACCCTGCCTTGTACCCTGAGCTCCCTGGGATAGACTTAATAGTTCCTATTAACATTAATGTTTTTTATAGCCTAAGATAAGAAATTTTAGTCAGCAAAATTTCTGCCTGCGTGAAGGACATTAGAGATTGGCTTAACTTAAATGTTCTAAAACTTACTATGGATAAAACAGAGATGATTTTCATTGGAACCCCATCACTTACCAGCAATATTTCCACCAATTTCACTTGTGAGATTGCTGGTTCCCACATCAAAACAAATTCAAATTCAAATTTTATTTGTCATACACAGTCATACACAGTACGATATGCAGTGAAATGCTTATACGACAACTCCGTGACCTTAAATTTTTACAAATGAAAACTATAAAACAAGATTCCAGCAAAAGTTTCAAAAATATATAGAAAATCTGAAGTATAATATATTACAACTTATAAAACTTAAGTCTGTACAGATCTTGAGGTAGTATTTTGAAAATGAGATGAGGGGGATGTGAAAAGAAGTCCTTGAAGTGTGCAAATGTGCATATATGTGCAAATGTGCGTTGACATAATTGTCTGTTCTGTGTGTGCAAAAAATGCAGAGGTGTTTTAGTCCAGTGCATCCTCTGTCAAAAATTTAGGAGTTATCTTCGACTCAACACTCTCCTTTCAGTCTCACATTAAATCTGTCACTAAATCTGCATTCTATCATTTGCGTCGTATTGCCCAACTGTATCCCTTGATCAATACCATAGATGCCAAAACTATCATTCATGCATTCGTCTCATCACGCATTGATTTCTGTAAAGACCTCTTCATTGGTCTACCTGCCAGCTCCATCTCCAGATGGAAGCAATATATTCAAAACTCTGCGGCTAGAATACTGACTCATACAAAACGCTCTGCTCCACTCTCAGTAAATGTTGGGCCTGACACTTACACTTAGTTGTGGTACAAAACAGGAGCCCATGGTTGGACTGCTCTTATTGAGCATGTATTGCAGAAACACTCAACCACTTATACATCTGCATGGCTGATTTCCCTTCCAGTAAATCCCAGGCCCAGGCCACATTGCCCAATTCGATTTTTTTTTTTTGGTCAGATCAGATTTGCATGACATGACGGTTCACATTCTTAATAAAAAAAAAAGTGACTTTTATCTGACTTTAATGTGGACGCGTCTGTCCTCTGAAATTACACTGAAGAAAGCCGGATGCCTTGTTTTAGCTGTTTTACCAGCTGTTGCTACACTGCTATGAAATCCCTAGACTGCTCAGACTGCTAGTCACTGCAAACAGATAAAACACTACTTAGACACATTCTCATCAGGTCCATGCTGCAGGTCTGACTGATGACATCACACCCTATGCAAGCGCAGAGGAACAAAGTCACATTAATTCCAATATGATCGTTACATATGACCATGTATCAGGTATGTTTCCAATCTAGGAGCACATACTGATTTAAAAATCATCTGATTTGGGCCTTCAGACAGATGACTGAACTAAAAACTTCATATCTGTTTTACATCAGGGTAAAAAAAATCAGATTTGAGTCACTTCAGGCTGGTGATGTGTATGTAGCCTGAATGACCCTGATGTATCTGAACACTGCTGGATGATGGACAATCCACAGCAGCCTTAGTGGCACGTTTCAGGTCACCAACAAATGCTCAGTATTCAGCATTGCTCCTCCCAGAACCACTATAATGTCATGAGTCTAGGTGGTGGTACTCGGGCTAGACCGGCTGATGGTGTGGTTGCCGTGGGCATGTAGGGTAGGCATGAAGGCAGAGGGGTTTTAAACAGAAAGTGTCTTTATTTACAAACAACCAATAATAAAGAACATAAACAAAGAAACCAAAGCCACAAACTAAAACTAAAACTAGGGCTCTTCAGACAGACATAGGGAACTGGACTGACACAGGGAACCAGGAGCTGAACACAGGGAACTGAGCGCTAACACAGGGAACTGGAACTGACACAAGGAACTGAACGCTGACACAGGGAACTGGAACTGACACAGGGAACTGAGGATGAGGAAACATGGAGCCGGAGCTAACAAAAGACACATAGGGGAACTAGAGACAAGACAGGACTGGAATGACAGGACTGGAGAGACAGGACTGGAGAGACAGGACTAGACAGGAGACAGGACTAGACAGGAGACAGGACTGGAGAGACAGGACTAGACAGGAGACAGGACTGGAGACAGGGCTAGCCAGGAGACAGGACTGGAGACAGGACTAGTCAGGAGACAGGACTGGAGACAGGGCTAGAGGCAACAGAGACTAGAGACCGGATGGGTTAGTTGTTAGTTAGGTTAGTAGCCTCATGGAATATGGATGAAGGGAATGATGACCTAACCAGGTTAGTATCTAAGGGAGTTAGTGGATAACCGGGTTAGTACTGGCCTAATAGGGGGGAACTGAACACAAAAGGAAAGGCACACAGGAGGCTATACCAAACTAGCGGCTAACCTACTAGCAACCAGAACCACTAGCAGTCAATCCCACTAGAGGCTAGCCTACTGGAGGCTAACCCTACTAGGGGCTAACCCTACTAGCAGCCAAGGCCTACTAGCGGGTAACCTTGCTAGCGGCTAAGCACTCATGTGGCTACAAACATCTAGACAGATAAGGAAAGCAACAAACAAAGAACTAGACAAGAAGACCAACACTAGGGACACACAGAATAGTACTTACACAAGAGGAGACACTGCCTAACTAAACATGAAACAGGACAGCTCCATGAATCCACAAACACAAGGAATCTAAAGAAAACTAATAGAGCCCTCTAGAAAAACAAAGGTAAAACAAGATTACTAAAATATAAACTCAAAGAAACAAAAACAAACAAAAAGGAATGCCCACATGACGGTATATACAAACAAACCAACAAACAATGCTCGACCCAGTTTCCCAGAACAAACCGCTACCCATAGAAAACCCAATGAGCTACCTCGGTTCAGGTGAGCTCTCATCACCTGACCGAGGTGCCCTCTGGGAAACTGAGTCGATCAACAAAAACTACAAACAGACAAAAACAAACAGTGCCATCTAGTGGAGGACCCTAACATATAGTAGCGTGTTGGGGTTCACCAAGCACATCTGTGCAAGTAGCAGAACATCAATGATGAACTTCTATGACTTACAGATTCAGCAATCTTTGCAATCATCCCCTGTGCCTGATGTATATACATCCATTTATCTAACTAGAACTAACTAACTAGAAAGTGGGTGGGGCATTAAAAAGCCCAAATGCTTTTTAATGACTGTGAACTATAATTGATGTAGCATTGGCTTGTTTTTGCTGAAGTCAGTTTTCCCCTCACATTATAAAGGATATTGTTGTTTGTGTTACATATTATTTAGCACATAAAAATGTTATTATTGTTGTCGGCACTGCACGTTTGTGTGATGGGATTAAATCTAATTTTAGGTTAAGCATGAAGGAAAATGTGAGGGTTACAGTTTACACTCCTAAACTACTGAAGATAAACTGTGGCTGGAACTATGAAATTAAGGTGTGTGTGTGTGTGTGTGTGTGTGTGTGTGTGTGTGTGTGTGTGTGTGTGTTGATCTACACATTGATCTATATGTAAGGTTGTATTCTATACTTGATCTCTTTTGTTAGTCATTATAAAGCTTAATGTACAAAGGATGAATAAACTATGACACTATGGCAAGATTCAATGAAAATTAATCACCACATTAAATATTACACACATGTATTAATTAGTTTATTGTCAGTAGAGCATGGCTGTACACATGTGTGTGGTTCAGCTGTTACTATGGCAACGATAATGCATCAGCGCCAGCGCATTACTGTCAGACCTGCTGTGATTAATCAACACCTTTTTCAGGTGTATCAACACTCAACACTCTGTTTTCAGGTGTATGTGGAAAGTGTCTTTTTCTGAAAGTGGTTAAAGGAATAAGTGCTAAAGCTATCGATAAAGAGAATAAGATGATTCCCAATGCCCAGGATCATGCATTTTGTATAATACATTCCCTTTTAAAAAAAAGAAAAATATATTTTTTTAAATGATCTACATAAATGTTTCACTTACTGTTCACACTTTTCTCTAAAATATGTTGACGTGGTTCTGGCACTTATTATAATTTTTTAATATAAATGATATAAGTTGTGGCTGTTTTTGTTGTGCACCTCGACTAAAACTTTTTTTTTCAATTATTATTATTATTATTATTATTATTATTATTATTATTATTATTATATTAAGATTCAATTTATACCATTGACTTGAGTGAGGTCAGTTTGGGACAAGATAACGTTGGGGGGTAAAATGGACTCAGACAGTCGATGTGAGATAAAGTTTATTATTTTGCTTGAAGTAAGTGTTCTTTTTGCCTGCACACACACACACACACACACACACACACACACACACACACACACACACACACACACACACTGCTTGTTCCTTATCGCTCACCCAGCTCACTGCAAACAGATAAAACACTACTTAGACACATTCTCATCAGGCAAGCATTCCTTTAATCTCACCTCCCCCTCGCCCAACTGACCAGAGTGAGTGAGTGTGTGTGTGTGTGTGTGTGTGTGTGTGTGTGTGTGTGTGTGTGTGTGTGTGTGTGTGTGTCTGTGCATGTGCCCTGCAGGGGGTTGGCACCCCATCTTGAGTGTACCCTGCCTTGTACCCTGAGCTCCCTGGGATAGACTTAATAGTTCCTATTAACATTAATGTTTTTTATAGCCTAAGATTTGAATTAGCAAATAATTGCACTTGATGCCAAATGCCTTCTGTATTCTGTATCCCAGCAAAATAAATAATAAAAAGTGACTTATTGAGAGGGGTGGAACCAGCATAAGGTCATTGAAGCTAGGGTGCAGAGCAACCACAATAACACCAAAGTTATGGTGCAGAGTAACCATAATATTCTCAAAACCTGGTGAGGGTGCTAGCATGATGTTTTCAAAGGCCAGGCATTGTTGCTATTATAATGATCTTAAAGACATTTTTCAGCTACCAGGTGTTGTGGAGCATCGAATCAGTACCGCATGAAATGTCAGAGTGTCATCTTTGTGGAAAAACTTACAGCAAACCAGAAGCTGAGCACCTGTCCAGTCAGGATTGTCTACTCTCACTATTGTTTTCTCCTCAGAGTGGCATGCCACTCAGCTCCATGAGGATAGAAATATACTCATATAACAAGATTGTATTCTGCTACGAGACATCTTCAGTTTAACAATAAACACACAAATGATTTAATGCAAAAAAAAAAAAAAAACTATTATAAATCAACAGAGAAATAAATGGAGACAACAAAAAATTTAATAATAATAGTAATGATAGACTAAAAAAGCAATAACAATATCAGGAACTAAATGAGAATATTTCTGACCATACAGCATATACATGCAGCAGGAACCCCAACAACTGAACAAAAATATAAACGCAACACTTTTGTTTTTGCTCCCATTTTTTATGACATGAACTCAAACATCTGAAACATTTTCTACATACACAAAATAACCATATCTCTCAAATATTGTTCACAAATCTGTCAAAATCTGTGATAGTCAGCACTTCTCCTTTACCGAGATAATCCATCCCATCTCACAGATGTGCCTTAGACTGGCCACAATAAAAGGCCACTCTGAAACGTACAGTTTTGTTTTATTGGGGGGTATGGGGACTCAGAAAACCAGTCAGTATCTGGTGTGACCACCATTTGCCTCATGCTGTGCAACTCTTCTCCATTCCATAGAGTGTGGTTACACGAGGTCTGCGCTTGTGAGGTTGGTGGATGTACGGCCAAATTCTCTGAAACGCCTTTGGAGATGGCTTATTGTAGAGAAATGAACATTCAATTCAAGAGCAGCAGCTCTGGTGGCCATTCCTGCTGTCAGCGAGCCAATTGCATGCTCCCTCAAAACTTGCAACATCTGTAGCATTGTGCTGTGTGATACAACTGAACATTTTAAAGTGGCTTTTTATTGTGGCACACCACTGCAATAATCATGCTGTCTAATTAGCATCTTGATATGGCACACCTGTGAAGTGGGAGGGATTATCTCGGCAAAGGAGAAGTGCTCACTGTCACAGATTTTGACAGATTTGTGAACAATATTTGAGAGATATGGTTATTTTGTGTATTTAGAAAATGTTTCAGATCTTTGAGTTCATCTTATAAAAAATGAGAGCAAAAATAAATGTGTTGCATTTATATTTTTGTTCTGTATAATATTATTGTCAAAACAACAAAATCCAGTGGATACGTATCGCCCTCCAGTGGATACTAGAGCACATTATAGCATAAATCTTTTTGTGGTATTCAAGTTTGCTGCCCATTAAAAAGAATGGAAAACATGTTAGTTACTATGTTTAATTAAGACATTAGTCTGTTGTTGTCTCTTACATTAGAATAACGCTTTAGTCCGATGCACAATTCTGGACTCTTCTCTCTGATGCAGTGAGGGAATCACATCTGCTTCCTAAAGGCTAACACAGAGACAAGGAGAAACTTCGTCCTGCAGACTGTTCAGAACCCCAACCAGGAAAACACCCAGGACAAGAGTTTGGATTGTTTGCTCAACAGACAAACCCCTAAACTTCTGTTAGTACTTATTACAGTGCTGAAAGGAGGATTCGTTTATTTTAGTATGGTTTGGTTATGTACAGTGCAGTATTCCTCCTGCAGGGCATTATTCATATATTCCTCTACAACTATAATTATCAGATTGTCCCTTATTAGCAAAGGTAGCAAGGAAAAACTGAAAGGTTTGGTTCAGATCTTCAGATCAGATCACTGCAATCTTGAGTTCTTATTGCAGCTGTCAGCTCTGCTTTAAAAAAAATGAAATAAAATGGTCAAAGCAATGTTGCCATGTTGATGAAGGAATCCAGAGAGACTTGATCATCATAGTGAGTGAGTTCAGTAAGCGCATCATTCCAATTCCTTCATGTGACTAACTTGGATATCACCTGCACTGACATTAATTATTTATTATATTATATGTTATGGAGTAATAATAATATTATATATTGTGAAATAACAATTAAAAGTTGCTCCATAAAGTCTTTACCTAGCTCTATAATCTTCAGGTGAGACGAGCTCATAGAGCATTACTACGCTTGTAATTCATAATGCATGGTGGGAAATGTAGTCTCCTAGCTGTGAACTGACAGAAGGTGGCACTCATGTGACACCATGAAGACAATATTCTTCATATTGACTTTACTACTGCTCAGGATGCAAGGTTAAAAAAGATAATTTAAAATGTAAAATTGTATTCAGTTTATTGATGTTACACTTTTTGTGAACCAGACACACATCAAATTCACATTTGAATTTTATTTGTCACAGCGATACACAGTATGATATGCAATGAAATGCTTATACGCCTCTCGATAACCTAAAATACACCGATTTCGCTACAATTGCACAATTAAAGTAAGATAGAATTTTAAATAAAAATAAAAAATAAATAAAAATCTAGTCTTGAACATACAAATTTACAGAAATTACTAAATAAAATAAAAATATATGAACCATAAATTACACAGGATTTTGAGAATGATTAGAGAATGTAAAAATGTAAATGCAAATGTGCAACACAGCGCGTAATGTGCTATATCATGACCCTGATGTGTAAGCTGGAATGTAGGGTGTTGGTGTGTGTGTTTATTCTCTGAATGAAAAAAAAGCAAATCAGATCAGTTAATTATTTGTCGTCTTCTGGTTGAGGGCCTGAATGGCCAGTGGGAAGAAGCTCCTCCTCACTTATTGATGTCTATGCGCTGCAGAAGCTCATTAGTAAGCCCTTCCAGGCCCGGACATCTCCTTCAAATCAAACATCACACTCACCCACCGAGCTGCAAAGCATCATTATGTTGTTTATTACATTATAAAATGTACCTGACAATACACAGCAAGGCCTCTCTGACCCCAGCTCTGAGAAAAGGGAGGAGCAAAATATGGTGTGGCATTGTCCAGTCGCTGTGGCAGCTCCGCTATGACTGAGCTTTCTATTAACTTCATATTTTAGGTTGTCTCTCTCTACCATTAGTTGCTATCATGACTTATAACTTTACAACACTATTAAAGCTAGAAAATAGTGCTACTTATGTTTTAACAAAACTGGATACCTCATCCTGGCCAAGGGAGATCCTACATAACCCGGACCAGAGAAGATGTGACAAGACTCCACACAAACAAAGAAGGAAGAAACACCAGGGAAAGAAAGCAGGGTTTGGAACAGACTGCGGGCAGAAGCACATAGTCCACCACTGCCCAGTATCCTGCTGGCAAATGTTCAATCCATAGACAACAAGTTGGATGAAATCAAAGGGACATCAGAGACTGTAACACCCTTTGTTTTACGGAAACATGGCTCTCTCAAGAAGTACCCGACGGCTCCATTTTACTGTTAATTTTTTTCTCTGTTTTCCAATCTGATAGAACACAGAATTCTGGTAAATCTAAAGGTGAAGGAATGTGCTTCATGATCAACAACCAATAGTGTAACCCTAGAAACGTCTTTGTCTTGTCTCATTCCTGTTCTCCTGACCTCGAGCACATCTCTATTGTTTGCCAGTCTTTCTATCTGCCCTGGGTGTTTTCATCAGGGTGTTTTACGCCTGCACCAATATGGCATTCATTTTGACTTTGACGTAACCATGGAGGTTACACCATAATCCACAGCAATTGAAGCACCAGACCTTCAATATAAGCGGAAAGGAGACTGAGATTGTATCAGAACTGAAGTGGGACAGAGAGAAGAGAGGCCTCTTTCAATGAATGTATATGTGAAATTATATGTGAAAAACACCAGAATAAGGCTTCAGTCTGATGCTAGTCTGGATACATCTGAAGAAGTTGTTAGGAACCACCACTAGAGGGCACTGTTTGTTTGTCTTGTAGTTCTTCTTGGTCGACTCAGTTTCTCAGAAGGCACCTCGGTCAGGTGATGAGAGTGCTCACCTGAACTGAGGTGGCTCATTAAAGATTCTATAAATAGCAGTTTGTTCTGGGAAACTGGGTCGAGCATTGCTGGTGTGTTTATGTTTGTGTGTGTATATATATATATATATATATATATATATATATCATATCATATACATATCTCCTGTCTCCAGTGCTAAGGGTGTCTGCTTTATTAAAGGTTGCAAGTACTATACTTGCCCAGCGATGGATTGGCACCCTGCCATGTGCCCTAAGTCTCCTGGGATAGGCTCTAGGCCCCCCGTGACCCTGAATACAGGATTAAGCGGTATAGATGATGAGTGAGAGTGAATGAGTACTATACTTAAGTACATTTTTGTGTATCTGTACTATACGTGTGTATTTTCTGTATGTTATACATTTTGCTTCTACATTTTTTTATGAAAACGTGAACTTTACATATCTAACTTTTCTAAATTAGAAATATTAAATTAATTGTGCTCAACTGTGAACACTGTCAAAGAGGTCACTACATGGCACTTATCACTAAGGAAGAACATAAATCCCCGAAGAGGCCAGGTGCTGCTGATTAGGTTCTCACGCCGATCTAAACACAAGCTAAAGTTTTTTTTGCTCCTAACTACAAATGGGTTAATATTCCTCCAAATGAGATGTAAATAATACTGATGGTGAGATGGAGCCTCATTTAGGTGGCCTCCTGCAACTGTCACGGGGGGCCTGGAGCCTATCCCAGGAGATTTAGGGCACAAGATGGGGTACACCCTGGACAGGGTGCCAGTCCATCACAGGGCACACACAAATACGCACACTCATGCACTACGGCCAATTTGGGAACGCCAATTAACCTAACCTACACGTCTTTGGCCTGTGGGAGAAAACCAGAGTACCTGGAGGAAACCTAACAAAGCACAGGGAGAACATGCAAACTCCATGCACACTGAATCAAACCTGGCCGAGAATCGGATCCGGAGCCTGGAGGTACAAGGCGACAGTGCTAACCACTACAAAACCATGCTGCCTGCAATCCTATTAGTTTTATTTTAAGAAAATGCCTAGTTTTGTGCCCATAACTACCATCTATGAACGTTTAAATGAAAAGTAAGTAAAGAACAAAATACACATAATAAAAATAATATTCTTTATTTTAAATAATAAAATATTAGCAGTTTATTAAAGTAATTACCCTATTTGGAGAAATTAATTAAAAATGCTTCCCAAATAGGGAAAGTCTCTCAATTTACAAGTGGCACACTTATTTAAACTTTGTTTTTCAATTAATTTGTGGTATATTTACAAATATGCTTGAAATAATCATTGTACAAATGTACAAAAAGTATAAATTAGAATGCAATACTTTAAGTGTCCCAAGTATACTTAAAGTTGTTCCACTTTAGCACACAAAAGTACACTTAATACACTTATAAGTAGGGTTGGGTATCGTTTAGGTTTTTTTCGATACCGGTGCCAAATCGATACTTTTAAACCGGTACCGGTGCCAAAACGGTGCCTGAACCAATACTTTGCAAAAGCCACAAAATGATGACTCAAGAATACGTTTTTATTGAACAAAAAATTTAATGCTTAAAATTTAACAATATATTAAAAGTTTAAGTACTAGCTGGAAAGCCATAATTATAAACAGAATCCATGTTATATTAGTATTTTACAAATCGTTTGACCATTTATTAGCATGAATGCAAGATTTGCATTTTGCAGTTAACATTACATTAGCCTACTACTAAGGCTGCTGACGTCATTATAATCCTTTTTGCTACGCGCATCTCGGATGGTCTCATTTCCCAATGATTTGTGCTTTAAATTTTTTTTTTATCTAATCTAATGAACATTTAATCTACAAAAATAAAATTTACAGTAGCATTACTGCAACAATGTTTTGGATTTGTATTATCAAAGTTTTCCGAAGTCCTCAAGATTTTTCTAATTACGGAAATAATTTATTTTTCCGACCATGAATGCGGTATTTAAATTTTACTAGCGATCATGTGTGTTGATGAATATAATGCTTATTACAACTGTGTCATCATAGCCCCAGAGAACAAATATATTAATCTACAGTTCAGGCATTTAAGTGGCACCGAAATGAGGCACCGAAATTCACATTCTGTTTTGGTCCAGTACATACCGGTTCTATAGGTACCCAGGTTCTGTAGGTTTTCGGTACCCAACCCTACTTATAAGTGTGCTTTTTTTTTTGTGCAACTTAAATACACTTAGTACAAAATTAGTTGTTCCAAAATAGCAAACTTCAAATATACTAGTCTGGAGCAAGTACACTAAAATATGCTTTACCATGCTAGGATTTAATACAGTATACAGTGGAACCACGGATTGCGAGTAACGTGGTTTACGAGTGTTCCACAAAGATTTTTAATGAATTTTTAATCGGAAACTGAGCAAGTATTAGTTTACGAACGCCGAGTATCATGTATCACGCATGCGACTCTTATTTTGACACCGAGCGTCACTCTCTCACCTTTTCACCCCCAATTCCCCACTGCTTCGCAAACACGCAGAAACTCTGCTCGTCTCACAGACACACACACACACACACACACACACGCGCACAGACTCTCTCTTGCCTTTTCACCCCCTCCCCGGTTTCACAAGCATACAGAAACTCTGCTCTGTCGCGATTCTTTTCAAAGATAAGGTGCTGGTTCATTTGTTTCGGGTTATTTATTTATTTTTACTTTACAGCAGTGATTTCCTTAGTATGCCCTCACACCAGGTCAGAGAGATTTCTTTTTTCCCTGTTAAAACGGTGTTTCTGTTGTGTTTATGTGTGTGTCCGTTTGTTATGAAACTTAAAAAGTGATTCCGTTAATATACGCTCATGCCAGTCTCAGAGAGATTTCTTTTTTTCCTGTTAAAACGGTGTTTCCGTTGTGTGTGTGTGTGTGTGTTTGTTGTGAAACTTAAAAAGCGAGGTGGGGAGAAGGAGGAGGAGTATTACTGTGTAAAATGAGGCGAGGGAAGGGGCTAATTCCACACACACACGCCTGCGCACACCAACGGAAACACTTATCTGTCGGGATTTATTTGTACTTTTTTTATGGTCAAGTGCAGATTAATTTGTTTTATTTTCATTTTATAGATTGTATTAATTATTTTTATGTATTTATCTTTTGGGGCTGTGGAATGAATAATTTGATAGTTATATGAAATAGTTTTCATTATTTCTTATGGGAAATGATGATTTGGTTTACGAGTGTTTTGGAACACGAGCCCACTTCCGGAACAAATTATGCTCGTAATCCAAGGTTCCACTATACTTAGCATACGTTGTTTTTACCTGAGTTGAAATTGCCCCTTTTGCTCAACACAAGCTTTGGAGCTCCAGTGTCATATGTAACTTCACTATTAAATACACTTGAATAAGACATGTGTGTTGAGAATCTGTGGTGGTAACATGAAAAATATGCAGTTAGTAGTTGTAATGTAATGTGGCAATGCATAGTTAAGCTAGGCTAATCGACCTAAGGGCTGGTGATTACCTAAGGGTTAGTGATTACTAATGAGACAGTGTGTTGTTTAAGATGTAATGTCATCAATAAGACATAACATTATCAGATGTGTTTTCTTGCTGACTGTGCTTCTGTGACTGGTTTTGAATATGGGTTCTGGCAGTCAGTTGGTACCCATGCTGCCACCAACAGATAGTGTAATTAAAGACAATTCAAGATAGTGTAATTAACACCAGTAGGACACCTGGGATACAGAGTGATACATATAGGTAAACGCCCCAGTGCTGTTAACATCAATTATCAGCACTCATGAAACGCCTCTCGTTCAGTATAATTACTCAGTCAGAACTAACTATACTGCATGATAAAGGTTAATAATTGTAATTTTTGATTAATGTTACTCTGTGATAACCCTCATTAGCTTCACAGTGCAGCTCTTGAACATTCTAGAACTTTAAATATAATACAGTGCTCTATTCACATGGCAAAGTCTCTCTGTCTTTTGCTCTCTCTCTCTCTCTCTCTCTCACACACACACACACACACACAATGATTGACAGATGTTCCAGGAACGTTTAAGAGCTAATATACAGTGGATGTTTTGCTTTAGGGCAAATGTTTATGCTGAATATATGTACTAAGGTAGTTGGCATGTGAAACATACAGTTGAGGACAAAATTATTAGTCTCCCCTATGAAATTTTAAGTTTCCTCAAGATATTCCCAAGTACATTGTTATGTAAGAAAAAGCGAAAATGACCAGGGACATTATTATTAGCCCCCTTTAAGAAATGACCACTTATTAAGTCACCGCGCAAGCCACCTTTGTGCAGTGATGTGCTTTACCTTCAAAGGTTATTTGCGTAAAGGTGATCAGGTGAAACAGGTGATCTCATTCAATAATTAAGTTAAATTAAGGTATAAAAGCCTTAGTATGAATCATTGAGCTGTCATTTCAGAAAGCAACATGCCAAAAACAAAGTAACTCAGTTTGGACTTGAGACAAAGAATTATTGATGCATGTAAAGCAGGAGAAGGATATACAAATCTATCCAAGATTTTCCAAGTCTCAAGAACTGGAGTGAGAGGTATAATCCGGAAATTCAAAGAAAGCCACACAGTGCAGAACAAGCCTGGCAGAGGGAGGAAGCTAAATATTTAAAAGACACTGGAAAGAAAACTAGTGAGAGCTGTGTCTAAAGACTCCAGAACAACTGCCAAGACACTAGCGAATGACTTGGCCACATCAGGAATTATAGTCTCTAAGAAGACCATCACTAGAGCTCTGCACAGGAATGAACTGAGAGGCTACAGACCAAGAAAAACTCCCCTTTTCAAGAAAAGACACCTTCAAGCCAGAATTAAATATGCTCAGGACAACTTGGAGAAAGATTATTCATACTGGAAGTGTGTCTTATGGTCTGATGAGACTAAAGGGAAGGGATCATGAATAAAGAAAAATATGTGGATATTTTGAAAGAAAACCTTAAGCAGTCAGCAGTGAAACTAGGTGTGAGTCGTCGCTTCATCTTTCAATACGACAATGATCCTAAACATACATCTTTCTTGGTGAAGAACTATCTCCAGATGAACAAGGTGAATGTCATCGAATGGCCTGCACAAAGCACTGACTTAAATCCATTAGAAAATATGTGGAGTGACCTAAAGAAAAATGTCCATGCCAGAAAACCATCAAATCTAGAGGAACTTGAGAGATTTGCCAAAGAAGAATGGGCCAGGATTCCTCAAATGAAGTGTCAGAGACTTGTTGACGATTACAACAAACGACTGCAGGCAGTTATCCAGCAAAAACGATACACAGTTGACTATTAGAATGTGGGGGGCTAATACTTTTGACCCTGGTAGTTTTTGTGTTTTGTGTAATATTTCTGTGTGGAAAATAAAACAATTTAAGCATCCAAAATAAAACTAGGATGTCTAAAAAGCTGTGTTACATTTTCTTTTGCTCTGTTTAAAAGCACTTTTGAAATACTTTTAAAACAATGACTATTTTGTATGGGGGCTAATAATTTTGTCCTCAACTATACCATTTGACAATTTTTCTAGGTTATTTACTGTTTGAACAGCTTTGTTTACTTCTGGAGTTAGTAATCTGGAGAAAAATGTGTGTGCTGTAAAACTGGAACTGTTGTTGAACTGAGTTGAGCCAAATGTGTAAAATGTTTGTTTTTCTCATCATTTTGCTGGTTGAAAAGAAATCTTTCGAAGAGCATATTTTGAAGTACATTTTAATGTTCAACGCGGTAATGCTGGTCAGGAAGTTGATGATAAAAAACAGCTGAGCCATAGTGACCAAGCTGATGGTGAAAGTACAGAGGAGAATGATAATGAGGAAGATATAAATGACAGTCTGAGGCAATGGGTGCTTTGATCGAAAAAAAGTGGTTGTACTACAGTAGGTGTTTATTTTGTAGTTTATCATCATACTGGTTGCATATATTTTCTTAGTTTGTAACCATTTTATCACAAAGTTACTAAATAAATTTCTGGAGATATACATGTTTTCTTATTATTGGCGATGATGAAAAGAGTCTAATTTAATTTTCAATTTCCAACTTTGCCATTGTCTAACACAACTAACATTGTGCCAACATTGGGCCAAACTTGTAATTATTTAATGAACCAACATTGGGCCATCCTATATTTGGCCTCACCAATGAGCCAATGTTGGGCCAATAGAGAAAATGACATTGGGCCAACCACTGATGCCAACATTGTCCCAACATATGCACAGCTGTTGTCCCAGCATTGGCCCTTCAGCAGTGTGCTATCTGGGATATCTTTGGGTTGATAATTTTTAATTCAAGACATATTTTTATTGATAATCACTACACTACAATCCAATACTACAATCCAATACTGGTATATACTGTATAAGACGGCTCATCTTTATCCATAAACTCACTAATGTTGAATTATTATTATTATTATTATTATTATTATTATTATTATTATTATTATTATTATGTCAGTATTCTGTGTAAAACTGTGTCACTCCTCTCTGTCCAGCATATTTTAGAGCTTGTACTTAGTACTTCTATTTGAGGTAAAAAAAATTTAAATAAAAAAAAGGTATTTCAATTAGTAGTGGAGTAGATTTTTAGGCAAGTATTCGTACTTGAGTAGGGTTTGTGTATTTCTGCCACCTCTGGAGCTAATACAAAGTTTTTGCTGAAGCAACTGCAAAAAAGATGAAATTGCGGTATAGTTCTCCACACTAACCAATCAAATGTGAATAAAACATTTGATACACACCACACACATGTTTATTGATGCCAGTAAACACTTTATTGATGCCAGTTTTCAAAAGTGGTCCTTCTGGAACTGGAGTTGGAGCCAGAGTCAGAGAGAGAGCCACTGCACACACAGTCATAAAATATATTAAACACAACATATTTTACATTCAACAAACTTGCCTCTTAGCACACATTTTTAGCTAGCTAACTAGCCAGTTTTCAAAGTGACTATCTAGTGTCAGTGTGTCACTGTAGTGCAATCTGGGTAAACTTAAAATCTCACCTTCCAACAGCTTCCGACATCTTCGCCGTTGAGACCCAGCATGCTTACTTTTTGATAGTTTTGCTCTCAGAAGTACTGGAGGAGCTGATCACTTTACCATCCACCACCTCCTCTGTGACAATCACAACCCTCTGGGTGGTGCTAGAAGATTTACTGGAGCTGAGATCGCTAGAGGAGGAGGATTTAATGCTAGAAGAGGTAAGAAAGACAGGAAGTGAGTACAAAGTTGAGGAGAGAAAACATTTAAATGCTCCCATAATCTACCGTACTTCTTTTTCTGAAATGCTCACCTGGTGCTGCCGCCCGCTTCTCCATCCAACAGTCTCCTGTACTCTGCGATCTCCATCTCCAGTCTGGTCTTGATGCTCAGCAGCTCGTCATACTGCTGGGCCTGACGCTCAAGATCACCGCGAAGCTGCATCAGCTGCTCCTCCATATTCAATACCTGCTGCTGGTAACCTGCTAGCTTGGCCGCATAGCGTGCCTGTGTATCTGCTAGCGTCTGTTCAAGAGACGCTTTCTGCAAAGAAAAATGTTGCTCTTAATAAATGAGAAGACGATAAAGCTTGGAATAATAATTTTCTAATCCTAATTAGCATTTCTCTAATAGTCATGCTAACTACGTAATTTGAAATTGTAACTAATAATAGTTTGTTTTGTTTGCCATTGTTAATATCGTTAGCTATTTGCAATATGACTAATACTTATTAGAACTGCTTCAGAAATGCTTAACCATCCTACAATTTTTATGTTTAATGAATAAAATTTTTACACTACAAGTGCTAGCTATTTACATTTACATGCATGCTAGTGTTAGTAGTAATGCCTAGTGAATGTCTAATTTGACACATATGTAAAGCTAATGTGAATTGTGTTTGTTTAGCATTGTTATTAATGCTAGATAAATTGCAGTATATTCAATAGTTGACATTAGTTTTATGTAGAATTGCTTCCGTTGGAGTTTTCTCTGCTTAGTTGTTTTGCATAATACTAAATATGCCTTAGCTTTAGTAATGCCACATTTAAATTATTAGCTTTAATAAACAATGTCATATTAGTGGTTCTTGTAATTCTGTTGTAATTTATCATGGATATAGCAGTAATAAACAATGGATATTGAGCATTGATGAGCTATCAATGTTCAGTGCTGCTTAGCTTTTGTGCAGTATGACCAATATTACTTTTTTAAAGATGAGAAAATTTGCTAGCTACAGTAGTTTTGCAATACTACTATCTACTTTTGGCATTGCTACAGAAGTCCTGGTAACTGATGTGTAGAATATGAATGTGGAAGTGTTGTTCCTCACCATGCTGAGTTGTGACTGTAGCTCGATCTCTAGCCCCTGCAGTGTGCGCTTCAACTCTGTCAGTTCCGTTTTGCTGGTCTGCATTGTTTCTGTGCTTTCTGCGACCTCTTTGTTTAGCGACTCACACTGGGAGATAAAACAATCAACATCCAGTATTTATTTATTTATTTATTTATTTATTTATTTATTTTACATCATGACACCTCTAAAGTTAAATGCATTTTTTACCTTGTTATTGAACCAAGCATCAAGTTCTTTGCGTTCTTTAGCTGCAACGGATTCATAATGTTCACGCATGTCCTCCATCATTTTGCCCAGATCTTCTTGTGGTTTGGCATCAACTTCGACATGGACTTGCCCGCTCATCTGATTCCGTGCTGCGGTGAGAGGTATAATCCGGAAATTCAAAGAAAGCCACACAGTGCAGAACAAGCCTGGCAGAGGGAGGAAGCTAAATATTTAAAAGACACTGGAAAGAAAACTAGTGAGAGCTGTGTCTAAAGACTCCAGAACAACTGCCAAGACACTAGCGAATGACTTGGCCACATCAGGAATTATAGTCTCTAAGAAGACCATCACTAGAGCTCTGCACAGGAATGAACTGAGAGGCTACAGACCAAGAAAAACTCCCCTTTTCAAGAAAAGACACCTTCAAGCCAGAATTAAATATGCTCAGGACAACTTGGAGAAAGATTATTCATACTGGAAGTGTGTCTTATGGTCTGATGAGACTAAAGGGAAGGGATCATGAATAAAGAAAAATATGTGGATATTTTGAAAGAAAACCTTAAGCAGTCAGCAGTGAAACTAGGTGTGAGTCGTCGCTTCATCTTTCAATACGACAATGATCCTAAACATACATCTTTCTTGGTGAAGAACTATCTCCAGATGAACAAGGTGAATGTCATCGAATGGCCTGCACAAAGCACTGACTTAAATCCATTAGAAAATATGTGGAGTGACCTAAAGAAAAATGTCCATGCCAGAAAACCATCAAATCTAGAGGAACTTGAGAGATTTGCCAAAGAAGAATGGGCCAGGATTCCTCAAATGAAGTGTCAGAGACTTGTTGACGATTACAACAAACGACTGCAGGCAGTTATCCAGCAAAAACGATACACAGTTGACTATTAGAATGTGGGGGGCTAATACTTTTGACCCTGGTAGTTTTTGTGTTTTGTGTAATATTTCTGTGTGGAAAATAAAACAATTTAAGCATCCAAAATAAAACTAGGATGTCTAAAAAGCTGTGTTACATTTTCTTTTGCTCTGTTTAAAAGCACTTTTGAAATACTTTTAAAACAATGACTATTTTGTATGGGGGCTAATAATTTTGTCCTCAACTATACCATTTGACAATTTTTCTAGGTTATTTACTGTTTGAACAGCTTTGTTTACTTCTGGAGTTAGTAATCTGGAGAAAAATGTGTGTGCTGTAAAACTGGAACTGTTGTTGAACTGAGTTGAGCCAAATGTGTAAAATGTTTGTTTTTCTCATCATTTTGCTGGTTGAAAAGAAATCTTTCGAAGAGCATATTTTGAAGTACATTTTAATGTTCAACGCGGTAATGCTGGTCAGGAAGTTGATGATAAAAAACAGCTGAGCCATAGTGACCAAGCTGATGGTGAAAGTACAGAGGAGAATGATAATGAGGAAGATATAAATGACAGTCTGAGGCAATGGGTGCTTTGATCGAAAAAAAGTGGTTGTACTACAGTAGGTGTTTATTTTGTAGTTTATCATCATACTGGTTGCATATATTTTCTTAGTTTGTAACCATTTTATCACAAAGTTACTAAATAAATTTCTGGAGATATACATGTTTTCTTATTATTGGCGATGATGAAAAGAGTCTAATTTAATTTTCAATTTCCAACTTTGCCATTGTCTAACACAACTAACATTGTGCCAACATTGGGCCAAACTTGTAATTATTTAATGAACCAACATTGGGCCATCCTATATTTGGCCTCACCAATGAGCCAATGTTGGGCCAATAGAGAAAATGACATTGGGCCAACCACTGATGCCAACATTGTCCCAACATATGCACAGCTGTTGTCCCAGCATTGGCCCTTCAGCAGTGTGCTATCTGGGATATCTTTGGGTTGATAATTTTTAATTCAAGACATATTTTTATTGATAATCACTACACTACAATCCAATACTACAATCCAATACTGGTATATACTGTATAAGACGGCTCATCTTTATCCATAAACTCACTAATGTTGAATTATTATTATTATTATTATTATTATTATTATTATTATTATTATTATTATTATGTCAGTATTCTGTGTAAAACTGTGTCACTCCTCTCTGTCCAGCATATTTTAGAGCTTGTACTTAGTACTTCTATTTGAGGTAAAAAAAATTTAAATAAAAAAAAGGTATTTCAATTAGTAGTGGAGTAGATTTTTAGGCAAGTATTCGTACTTGAGTAGGGTTTGTGTATTTCTGCCACCTCTGGAGCTAATACAAAGTTTTTGCTGAAGCAACTGCAAAAAAGATGAAATTGCGGTATAGTTCTCCACACTAACCAATCAAATGTGAATAAAACATTTGATACACACCACACACATGTTTATTGATGCCAGTAAACACTTTATTGATGCCAGTTTTCAAAAGTGGTCCTTCTGGAACTGGAGTTGGAGCCAGAGTCAGAGAGAGAGCCACTGCACACACAGTCATAAAATATATTAAACACAACATATTTTACATTCAACAAACTTGCCTCTTAGCACACATTTTTAGCTAGCTAACTAGCCAGTTTTCAAAGTGACTATCTAGTGTCAGTGTGTCACTGTAGTGCAATCTGGGTAAACTTAAAATCTCACCTTCCAACAGCTTCCGACATCTTCGCCGTTGAGACCCAGCATGCTTACTTTTTGATAGTTTTGCTCTCAGAAGTACTGGAGGAGCTGATCACTTTACCATCCACCACCTCCTCTGTGACAATCACAACCCTCTGGGTGGTGCTAGAAGATTTACTGGAGCTGAGATCGCTAGAGGAGGAGGATTTAATGCTAGAAGAGGTAAGAAAGACAGGAAGTGAGTACAAAGTTGAGGAGAGAAAACATTTAAATGCTCCCATAATCTACCGTACTTCTTTTTCTGAAATGCTCACCTGGTGCTGCCGCCCGCTTCTCCATCCAACAGTCTCCTGTACTCTGCGATCTCCATCTCCAGTCTGGTCTTGATGCTCAGCAGCTCGTCATACTGCTGGGCCTGACGCTCAAGATCACCGCGAAGCTGCATCAGCTGCTCCTCCATATTCAATACCTGCTGCTGGTAACCTGCTAGCTTGGCCGCATAGCGTGCCTGTGTATCTGCTAGCGTCTGTTCAAGAGACGCTTTCTGCAAAGAAAAATGTTGCTCTTAATAAATGAGAAGACGATAAAGCTTGGAATAATAATTTTCTAATCCTAATTAGCATTTCTCTAATAGTCATGCTAACTACGTAATTTGAAATTGTAACTAATAATAGTTTGTTTTGTTTGCCATTGTTAATATCGTTAGCTATTTGCAATATGACTAATACTTATTAGAACTGCTTCAGAAATGCTTAACCATCCTACAATTTTTATGTTTAATGAATAAAATTTTTACACTACAAGTGCTAGCTATTTACATTTACATGCATGCTAGTGTTAGTAGTAATGCCTAGTGAATGTCTAATTTGACACATATGTAAAGCTAATGTGAATTGTGTTTGTTTAGCATTGTTATTAATGCTAGATAAATTGCAGTATATTCAATAGTTGACATTAGTTTTATGTAGAATTGCTTCCGTTGGAGTTTTCTCTGCTTAGTTGTTTTGCATAATACTAAATATGCCTTAGCTTTAGTAATGCCACATTTAAATTATTAGCTTTAATAAACAATGTCATATTAGTGGTTCTTGTAATTCTGTTGTAATTTATCATGGATATAGCAGTAATAAACAATGGATATTGAGCATTGATGAGCTATCAATGTTCAGTGCTGCTTAGCTTTTGTGCAGTATGACCAATATTACTTTTTTAAAGATGAGAAAATTTGCTAGCTACAGTAGTTTTGCAATACTACTATCTACTTTTGGCATTGCTACAGAAGTCCTGGTAACTGATGTGTAGAATATGAATGTGGAAGTGTTGTTCCTCACCATGCTGAGTTGTGACTGTAGCTCGATCTCTAGCCCCTGCAGTGTGCGCTTCAACTCTGTCAGTTCCGTTTTGCTGGTCTGCATTGTTTCTGTGCTTTCTGCGACCTCTTTGTTTAGCGACTCACACTGGGAGATAAAACAATCAACATCCAGTATTTATTTATTTATTTATTTATTTATTTATTTATTTTACATCATGACACCTCTAAAGTTAAATGCATTTTTTACCTTGTTATTGAACCAAGCATCAAGTTCTTTGCGTTCTTTAGCTGCAACGGATTCATAATGTTCACGCATGTCCTCCATCATTTTGCCCAGATCTTCTTGTGGTTTGGCATCAACTTCGACATGGACTTGCCCGCTCATCTGATTCCGTGCTGCGGCGAGGTCCTATGGAGAAAACAAAGATTCTGAGGTATCAGGGGGCAACATCAAGACTTGAAATAAATACTAGTTTTATCATTTAGATTGCTATGGCTGTGTGTAAGCTACGTGATGTCGGTTCTAAAGTAAGGGCAAAGGAGATCAAAATAGTGGCTAACAGAGTAAGCTAGGTACAGAGAACAGAAACATAGTACTACTTGTTTAGATAACTATGTCGCTTCATCACACACCTCCTCGTGGTTCTTCTTGAGGAAGACCAGTTCCTCCTTCAGACCCTCAATCTGCATTTCCAGGTCTGATCTGGCCAATGTCAACTCATCCAGGACTCTCCTCAGCCCAGCGATGTCAGCCTCCACTGACTGCCTCATGGCCAGCTCATTCTCATACCTGAAACAATGAAAAATAAGTAATAACTTATATATACTACCATTAAACCCAGAACAAGTTAGCAAAACTGAGCTTAATATCATTAACTATGGAATTACTAATTAGGCTCATGGTGATCAAGATGCCTTCTATAATTACATAAAGTAACTCTCATTAAACTGAAATATGGATTAATTACATAATAATTTCATTATTTTGCACTATTTTATTTAAGGATGCATACTTGACTCTGAAGTCGTCAGCAGCGAGCTTGGCATTGTCGATGTTCAGGTAAATGCCTCCATTGATAAGGATGGCATCCTGGATCTACAGGATGAAAACAAGCGATAAACATTCATAAATGGCTGAATATGGCTTAACCCTTAATAAAATGAAACAGGAAGTTGTGAAGAAAAAGCCTGGACCTCAAGTGTAATTTCAAGCATAGCCACAGGGTGAGGAGTGTGTGTTCTTTTGTTATTCTGAATGGTGGGTGTGTTCTTGTGTGTGTGTCTGTGTATGTATGCCGGAGGGTGTTTCATTTGCTGATACAGTGAACAACAGTGAAAGTGTGTTTCTGCCACTCCTGTACTTATCTGAGCCATAAAACACAGACATATTAATAATAATGGGTGATTTATTGCTCTTGTAATGGTGACTGCCACACCCTAAAGCGCTTTTACCAAGACCCTTATTGAACATTACCTAGTGAGGTGCTGGATACTGAGGGATTGGGCCCCAAGGTCACAATGAAGACCATGCTAATCATTAACTGAGCACACAGTACAAGGGGTAGTGAGAGAGTTGAGGGCTTTATTGTGGGTCCTAACCTATTGAGAATTGGTCAGTGACAAACTATGCACACTAACCTGGTAAGATGAGGATGGGGTGCTACTTTGGTAAAGCAAAGAAGGTAGTGACTGAGTGGAGGCTCTACTACAGTGAACAAGTGAATAGTGTGAGTGAGTTAATGCCCTACCTTGCCCTGAAGGTCACTGATGGTGGCAAAGTAGGCAGAGTAGTCTCGGGCCTGGGGTGAGGTCTTGCCCTCAAGGAACTGGCGAATCTTGAGCTCCAGCTCAGCATTGGCCGCCTCCAGCAAGCGCACCTTCTCCAGGTAGGAGGCCAGACGTTCATTCAGGTTCTGCATCGTCATCTTCTCATTGGCTGAGACATTGACGGCATCGCCAAGGTTGAAGCCACCACCAGCTCCGAAGCCACCACCAGCTCCGAAGCCACCACCAGCTCCGAAGCCACCACCTGATCCGAAGCCACCACCGGATCCGAAGCCACCACCTGATCCGAAGCCACCACCTGATCCGAAGCCACCACCTGATCCGAAGCCACCACCCGATCCGTAGCCACCACCTGCAGAGCCAAGGAGCATCGGGCCACTGGAGACCCTCACACCACCACTTACACCGCCCCCATAAACGCTTGCGGCTCTCCCGCCACCCATACGCCCACTGCCCATGGAGCGCATGGATCCACTAGAGGTGAAGCTGGTCCGCATGGACATATTGGATGTCTTGGTGATGGAGGGATGGAGTCTTACTCTGAAACAAACTCGAAAAGGAACGAGTGATGAGCAAGTGAGGAGATGAAGAACACACACCTTTTTATTCAGGACAGAATGAGGGAGGGAGCGAGGGAACAGAATGAGGGAGGGAGCAAAGGAACAGAAGGAGGGAGGGGAGGATTACATAATGCCATGACCTACACCCACTCCTCAAGGCAAATGCACACAACATGCACACACACAGGGTATAGGTTGTTACAATACAATATAGAAATAAACTATTTTATTTTATTAACACTATTGTGTGAGACTTGTTCTATCAAATTGTTTCAAGTGCATCCTGTGTTTTATTAATAGAATAGTTTAATGTTTAATTAATAAAATAGTTATAATTAACAAAGTGTTTAATTAGCTTTTTATGATAGTTATTTCTACTGTTCTTGAACACACACACACACACACACACACACACACACATTTCTAAACCACACCCGGTGAACACCAGGTTTAAAATAACAAGTAAGTCTCATTTTTTATTTTCTGACACAACAGGAAAGAAAAGAAAAAAGGAACGGCAAGAAAAGAACAGAGCAGAGGTGTCACGCCTGACATCTGCAGCATTCACTGACAGTTGTAAACATTTATAAGTACAGTAGTGCATTTATAAACATATGGTGTGCACATTTCCCTCTAAGTGTGTTCCGCACTTCCGTAAGCTCCTAATGCGGTTCTCATGTCTCTGCATGTCCGTCCTCACACTCAGAAACCTGATCTGTCACTGAGACACTTCAGCACAGGTACTCAGTTCTGCAGAGAACGTCAAATAAATCTGATCACAGCCTGCATCAGAGTGGCACACAGTTAGTTTAAATAGCTGTAAAGTTCTACACACTGCACGGACAGGAAGTAAACACACCCCATAGATTTATATAAAAACATGTTACACACCCCATAGATTTATAATAAAACATGTTAAAAGTGTGCGTGAGTAACGTTTAGTTATTATTACAATGTCTTGACTTTTCTTTAGCACTTTTAAGAGCAACACCTGGCTTGTTTTTCCCATTCGTATAGGCATCATAGTACCAATACAATATTGTTGGACTTACCGTATGAACAAATTTGACTTAAAAATAATCTCTCGAAAGGTATACAGAGAGGGTATAGAGTGAGGGCGTTGTTCTTCTGATCTCAGAACAGCACAGAGGTGTGTTTCAGAATGCCCAGGGGTTGAGTTGCTCGCGACTCCTCTTACATTTTTAACTATAACTTTGTTAACAGCATAAAAATCTTCACAGGAAAATTATAATACCTACACAAATGGCCAAACACAGTATATTTAAGTACAGTATTTTTTCCAATTGTGCAGATGGTTGAACGATTTCACCTTGCTCAATTCTGTTAATTATTTTTACTTTTGTCTCTATCGTTATTGCTTGGCGCTCCTTAGTAGGTCCAGTTTCATTGCTGTTGCTTTTACAGTTGCTTTCATACATCCTGGGCTTGTACTGCACATGTAGAGGATGCGCGCTGCATGCCTGTTCCAATGTTCATTTGACATGTGATCTAATTTCCACGATTGAGCATGTGCAAACACATTTTTTTTTTTATCTACTAAAACTAAAAGTTCGTTAACTTGAACTGTTCATATGCAGGGGACTGTATTCTGTTAATTATTACCATATGTTATTATTTTTTAACCATTAATATTAATTTTCACTAACATATTCAATTAGGAGTTATAAGGAGTCATGCGGTTGCATATATTTCAATGTTTTGTATTATAATCTGATGTTTTTCACAGTTATTCATCCCGCAGGTGAAATCACACACACATACACACACACGCTTACAGCCTCTTTTAATTTTTAATTTTTCTAATCCAGTCTGTATTGTTTTACTTTTTAAATATATACAATAGAGGTCCTCCCAGTTATAAAGGAAAGTGCATGCATGAACAAGCAAGCACACACAAACACCCACACCCACACACACACACACACACACACACACACATACACACACACACAGACACACACACAAAGGTGCAGGTGACACACCTGCTGTTGAACATCGTAACAAATGATCAGAAAAGTTCAGAAATGAGTCACAAAGCTATAGTTTATTTAAAACATTAATAGATTATTCATGAACCATAAAACTGCAGAAATGGGCAATGGCTTTGTTATATTAGTTCTGATTGAATGTTTTCATTTAAAAATGTAATCATACGTATTATATCATGTGGAAATTCCAAACCTAATTAAATTTGGAAAATTTTAACTTTTAAATTATTGTAAATGTTTCTCATGGGCTACCTGCAGAACCCTCCTGGCACACAAGGGGGGCACAGCCTATATTTTCCAAAACATTGGTTTGGATTTAAGTAAGTAATTACTGATATTTACTGCAGCAAATTAAATGTGGTCAGAAAAAAATTCCCCTGGGCAGATGCCTGTTATCTGAAACCTGCTGCTGCACGCGCGCAGACACACACTCCTGTTCTCCTGTCAGACATGATGGTAAAAGCGCAATATCGTTTTTCACTACACCTTGTAGAAAATACCATTTAGGGAGGCGCTGTTTCACTCACTGTGGAAAGTCAGCAACAGCACAGGACTTTACAACCAAAACCCAACTAATAAACGAAGTGATTTTCTTTGGCTTCAGATGGAAATGTCACCGTTTGACACAGTAATTTGACACTATGTATATATATATATGTATATATACTAGTTTATTGTGCAATATTGTATTAACGTAGTGTGCAATATGGTACTTACTGTTTGAGGACACTTTATATTTTATCGATATGCTGTTTTTTGACTTTACTTTACTTTACTTTACTTTACTTTACTTTACTTTACTTGATAGCAAGGGTGAGCAACTGTAACCGGGAATAAGCAATTTCCCCTTAGGGATTAATAAAGTTCTTTGAATCTTGAATTACTTGCTCCAGTTTTCTCCCCATGGTCAATCAAACCTGTCTGGTCTTCAACTGGTCCACAATGTACAGTAGCTGCTCGGGTTTGGACCATCACCACAGAGAGGAGACGCGTCACTCCCATCTCAGCCTCTCTTCACAAATCAGGTGCAGAAAAGAGCACGGGATTCTGTTCTTAGTGTTTAAAATCTGATGTTTAGAGTTATATCTCTGACCTCCTCTGTCTGAATATCTCTAGAGATTTGAGATCATGGATGCAGCTAGACTTGGGAGATTTGAGATTCGACTTGAACATTTGTTCAAAGCCTTTCCTGAATGTTGGACTGAACATTCTTTATGAGCACTTTCTCCAGTGTTTTTATTTTAACAAAGAAGACTCAAACAGGAATGCATAATAAGCATTTGTATATGTTTATTCATCTGATTTTATTTTGATCTGTAAAGTGACTATATTTTTACAGTTCTTTCTTTCTGTGCGTGTGTGTTTGTGTGTGTGTGTGAGAGAGAGAACACCCTGCAGTAAAATTCCACACCTGATCTACCATTAATCCTTGTTTCATTCATTCTTCTTTCTTTTCATGTCTCATCATGTTGTTTGCTCGACATGTTACGACTTCACAGCGCACTTTAGCTCTTACACAACAGGTCACTTTGAGTGCACTACACTATAGGGCACTACACCAAACACTATCCCTGCATTTTACTCCTTTTATACCACAGCAATTTGACAATATTTGCAAATTTTCCTGTTCTTGCACGGTCCAAAAATATCTGCACCGTTGTCCATCAGATCCACTTGTCTCTGTTGAACCGTTGATATCGGGATGTCAAGCAGGCTCCAGTTCCAGTTCATTCAACAGCTGATGGTTCAGTAGGGTTGAGTTAAGTCAGGGTGTAACAAACCACCTTACTATTATTAAAACAGTAATTAGCTGTTAGCAGAATTAATGGGTAAGGACCACCGGAGATTCCATACACATACAGTATATTCAAAGTGTATGTACATTTAATATTGTGTACCGCCTGTTACACCCCCTCCCCCTCGGAAGAAGGCGTAACTTCGCCGAAAAAGGGTTTTACGTTGGCTACATGGACCGTGAATAGTCCGGCCTGATTAATGAACTCCACCTGGTAATTAACTTTATTAGGAACCCTTGTGATTTTAGCTGGTCCTTTCCATTTCGGGGCTAATTTGGCCATATGCGAGTCCTCCTCCCGAGACTAAGGGAAAGCACGGACCCACACGAGGTCGCCCACATTATATGTGACTGCCCGTCATCTGGTCTTATAATACCTCCTCTGCCATTCCTAGGGATGGGCTACATGCTCCAGACGAGCTTTCTGACGCTCCACTGTGGCACAGGCAGGATGATCAGGTGGGATGGTTCGATGCAGGATTCTCTCCAGTGGTCCCTTTAGCTTACGTCCCAGTGCTATCTCCGCTGGGGTGAAACCAGTGCTTTCCTGCCAGGTCGTCTTGATAGCAAACCGGAACTCAGGAAGCCATTGGTCCCACTGCTTGTGGTTTTCTTTGATAAATGCTACAATACAATCATGAATTTTAATGTCTCGTTAGTCCGTTTGGTGATGTTTGTCTGGGGATGGTATGCGGTGGTGAGCTTCTGGGTGACACCCCAGTGCCGGCAGATGGTGTTGAGCAGCTGGGAAGTGAACTGCAGACCCCTGTCGGAAACCAAGTAAGCTGGTGTACCTGACCATGTGAAAATCTCCCTAGTTAAGATGTTGGCGATGTTGTGAGCTTTTGCTGTTCTTAAAGGAAATATCTCGACCCATTTGCTGCAGTAATTGACCACCACCAGCAGATGTTCGTTGAGCCGGGATGAACGGGGAAATGGATCCATGAGATCAACCTCTAACATAAAACCAGGTTCCACCACAGGTGTGCTTTGTAGTAGAACTGCCAGCTTACTAATGCAAGGTTTGTATTTTTGACAGGTAATGCAAAAATACATTGTAAAAATGCAGTTTTTACAATATTTCCAGACTTCTCAGTATATCTCTGGCCAGGAGGCAACCTCCAGCAACCTCCTCAGAGTCTTCATCCACCCTAGATGAGCGCTGAGAGGGTTGTCGTAGGCATACTGCAGATATTGAGATCGCAGGGATGACCAGCTGGAGGAGACTACACCCATCCTGTTTCGGGATCTGACGATAGAGGAATTGATTTATTTTACAATAATGTATTTTTTTAACGTCCGGAGCTAAACTTGCTTCTTTCCACAGTGTGTGGAGTGCCTTATCCGCCTTATGGGCCTTCTCCAGCTCCTCCCAGTCGCAGGGCAGACCCCACTGCAGATCGTTGCCTCGGTGCACTGTCAGATGAGCGTTCGTGGTTTCTCCCTCCCACCACCATGACATGGAAGTCAATTGGGTTTTTAATCAGCCAAACCCCTCGATTGGTACTCAGGCTACAGGCATTTGATTTCGTAGTTCAGTACCGTAAAGGGCAATGCAACACCGTTCCTGATTCCGCATGGTCTGTGATGATGGTAAAAAATTATGGTAAAAGCTTTGCCATCCAAACACTGACGCCATTTCTCCACTGCCCACACCACAGAGAGACACTCCTTCTCAGATGCTGAATACCTGCTTTCAGCTCCATGCAGCAGTCGTGAAGCGTAGGCAATCATGTGTTCCCCATCTTCGTGATCTTCGGTGAGTACTGCACCTAGTCCGATGTTGCTAGCGTCCGTCTGCACCTTGAAGGGGCGGCTGAAGTCTGGAGCTGTTAAAACTGGTGTGTTTTGCAGAGCCGCTCTAAGATCTTCGAAGGCTGACTGGCATTCGGGGGCCCACACCCACTTGTCTCCTTTCTTCTTCAGAGCAAAGGAGCAGCACGCTCTGAGAAGTGGAGAATGAACCGATGGTACCAACCAGCCAGACCTAGGAAGCGCTGTAGCTCCTTAAGGTTGCAGGGAACGGGGTAAGTTTGTATCGCCGCTACCTTGGCTTCTTCAGTTTTTATGCCTTCAGCAGATATAATGTGTCCCAGAAAGGAGATGGATGTCTGACAGAGGTTGCATTTTTTCAGGTTGAGTGTGAGAGCAGCAGCTTCAAGGAGTGTAAATATTTGTCGGAGGTGGTTAAGTTGATAAGTGGTGTCCTTTGAGTAAACAACATTGTCAATGTAAACAAAGCAATACTTTCCTATGGCTTCTGCCAAAACCGAAGTCATAAGTCTCTGAAAAATTGCCCCTGCACTTTTCAGGCCAAAGGGAAGACGGAGGAATTGGTTGTTCTTTGTGACGAACGCTGTTTTCGGAATGCTGTCTGGATGCATATCTACCTGCCAACAGCCACTACATAGATCGAATGAGCTGAACACAGTAGCCCCGTAGAACGCCTCCAAGATTTCGTGGACCTGGGGCATAGGGAAGCCATCCAACGGTGTTTTGCTGTTGAGGGCGCTAACGTCCACACAAAAACAAGTCCCGCCGTCTTTTTTCCCTACTAGCACAACAGTGGAAGCCCATGGTGAGGTAGACCGTCTGATGATCCCTGCTTCCAGCATTTTGATGACCTCCACCTCTACAACCTGCTACTAGTAGATAGGGACAGGGTAAGCCTTTTTCCTGACTGGTCTTTTGTCTGTGGTGTAGATGTGATGGGTTATGGCCTTGGTATGGCCGATTCGGTCAGTACATATCGGCCTGTCTAACAACAGCTCTTCTGTTCTTCTGAAAGGGAGGCGTTACTGACCAGGCACAACACTTGGGGCAATGGATTGGCTACATAAAGGGAGACTTCGCTGTGAGTGGAGGTATAGAGCAGGAAATATTCACCTTCTCTACCTTCTCTAGTGTAGGAACGCTGGTTAAAATTAATCTGTATACCAGTCTCTGTAATAGCCCTAGCACATAGGGGAAAGTCAGATCACAGTCTCTGATTATAAAAAGACATACCTCAGACACTATACCCTGTAAGGAGCACTGGGCAGGCAGTTTGCTTATTGCTGCCTGTACTAAGCCATTGGCCAATGAAAACTTCTGCCCACTTGCTTTTCACTTGTTTCCACCTCTGACAGAGAGCATGAAATTGAAAGGCGAAGTCCCTTATGCTCTCGTCCGGATGCTCGACCTCAGACGCTTGGATGCTCGACCTCAGACGCTTCTCAGCCTCAACTTCATGGTCCTCGGTAAGGAATGCCTTCAGCAGCGCAGATTTAAATGACCTCCAGCTCCTGACACTGTGTTTTTCTGCTGTCCACCAGTTCTTCGCCGTGTGGGTGAGTACAGAGGGAAGCGTGGCCAGTATCTCACCATCAGAGAGTGGATGTAAGGTTAAGTATTCCTCACACCTTTCCACAAAACTGATCTTCTCCCTCAGTACCACCAAACCTGGGGAAATCCAGCTTCACAGGGGCCTTGAAAGCAGGAGCGTGTGAACTGCCACTGGGAAACAGAGGATGAGAACTGAACCCTGGTCGAGAGAAAAAAGTGGAGGAAGTGGCTGGTTGTGCACCCATCTTGGCTTTTGTCAATGAGTCCCGTCATTTCATACACTTCACCATGGAATGGCCCACGTCATTCAACTGATCCTCACATTGTTTTTTTTACTGTTTGGCACAGTTGTTGCATTTCTGCCTGGACACTTTCCAATTTGTGCTGGTTCATCACCATATTGGTGTTGCGATTGTGTTGCAGCTCCCCCACCTGATTGGACAGCTCATCTATTTGTTGGGTGAGTCTGTCTTCTAGTGCCTGCAAAGCTGTTTCCAGCTGACCGAGGCGGGCTGCCAGCACCATAGAAATGAGTCTTTGGTTTTCTTCATCCTCGACAGGTGGAGGAGGAGGAGGCAGCTGTTCATCAGGGAGTGGTTGTTCTAGCCTATCATCAGCATGTGGGCCCTCATCATCCACCCAAGAACTCTCCTCCTCTTCACTGTCTAGGTAAAGGTGGCTAAGGGTGTTAATGAGCTCTTGAATGGGTTCACGACGCGTCATGAAAGTGCCTGCTGTGAAGTCGTGAGCTACCGACCCTTCCTCAGCTCGTGCCTCGGAATCAGCCATTATTTGCCCCAATTCACTTTTAATAAACTTGTTGATTAATCAAACCCTTGAGTGAGTGTATGTTGGCGTGTAAGATGGTACGAGAGATGGTTAGGTAGGTACAACTAACACCACATATGCAGCAATGTATACTATACACAATATACAGAACAAGAAAACATTGGGCACCCCTGTAACAAACCACCTTACTATTATTAAAACAATAATTAGCTGTTAGCAGAATTAATGGGCAAGGACCACCAGAGATTTCAAACACATATATCCAAAGTGTATGTACATTTAATATTGTGTGTATATATTACATCACTTACACACCCGCCATGCATATCACACTCACATAGTCCGTAACGTTGCCAAACATTTAGAGTCCTTTCTCTCTTTTATACCAGTCCATATGTTCAAATAAACAAACAGAGAACATCCCACTCCTCTCCCGATGTCCTTCAGAAGCAACTTTTCAATGGCGGCACGGTTACAGCCGACAATTTGGTCCCGCGCACACTCCCCGGACACCGCCGGTGATGCATTGATCCCCGGTGAACAGCTGACGCATACACCAACCCTCGGGAATATATATAGAAAACAAGCACAGAAGAAAAAACCCCTCCTGTATAGCAGGAAGAATGGCTGTAAATACTAAGCAAAATATGTGTACGTCATATGTGCCTTGGTGGGCATTACACAAACAGACATAAACAAAACATACCCAAACATACTTACATGCACATCAGATAGTCTATCCCGCATTTGTGTTTACAAAGTATAACGCTTTTAGCGTTAGAGTTAGCATTAGCATTAGCTTTTTGGCTTTGGGTGAAATGGCTGTTGTTACCTGCCCTAACCTTTCTTCTTCTTTTATGGATTTGACATAAACAGTTCCCACAGTGCCCCTGCTGGCCGGGAGTCCGCAACCAGACACCACCTGTTACAAGGGCTCTGTGCAGGACACTCGAGTTCTTCCACTTCAACACCCATATCCACATGGAGCTGGCTTTCTCGATCTCATCATGCCGGATAAGGATCTGGTTAGTTCCTCTTAGTTCCAGTGAAGGGGAATTGTAATGGTACAGGACACACAGAGACATTCTGCACATATAACTGTATGCCCCAACAGTTTGGGGAAACATTACAAATGTGAGTTTGCTGATCAGGGTTGCTGTTGGAACTCTGTTGCTACCTTTGCTCAGAAACCTTCAGCTCTTTCTGTATGTTTGTTTTTGCACCTTGTCTTCCTCTTCCTCACATAACTACAAGGAGGAAAACAAATGTTAAACACACACAGTTTTAAAGTGGATTTGTGGATTTTGCTGGATTGAGGCTGTAGTCCTGCGTGTGTGAGTAATCAAGTGTCGGGAACAAAAAGGTGCTAAAGCATGAATTTACTAAGACGGATATATGCTGGCACGTGCACATGAATTTGTTACTAATCTGCACAAACACATGGTTAAACCACATAGTTTTCATCTAGAGTTCACATCCTTGTGCCTGTACACACAGTCACAATGATTTTACTTCATGACTCAGAGCTCTTCTTCTCCCTGGAAATTAGATTAGACATCGTGTATCAAAGTAATGATCAGGTTATTAGAAATATTGGAACAAATATTGTTGCTCAGGTGTGTTCTGTTAGACTGATTGTTTAAACCCTCCGAATGTCTGCTCATGGTTTGAGTCCTGAGGTTCACCAAGACTGAAGAATTTGTAATTAAAGAGGATAAACCAACATGAAGACTAGAGAGTTGTCAGAGGTAGAAAGGCAAATTATGAAAGCTGAGAAAAGAAAAAAAAAATCCATCAGAGCCATTACACACATCAGGCTTAGACAATACAAGTGGAACGTCCTGAAAAAGGTAGAAACCCACTGGTCTACTAACATCCAGGCATGGTGCAGGTCATTGCAGGAGAACTACAGCAGTTGACAGCAGAAACATTGTGAGAGCTGTGAAGAAAACCTCAAAAACAACAGCTAGTGGTTTCACCAACAACCTCCACAGGGCAAGGATAAAGGTCTCTCTGAAAGTTTGGGAACTTTGAGATGATCCACTACCCAAGTGATAAAAGATGATATTGTGGAATATTTGCTCCTAATCCAGAACATACAAGCTGATGGGTGAAGCACAGTATAAGTACAAACAACAAACAACACACACCAAAAAGAACAACTGAACAAAAAAAACGTATCATAAAATGCAGTGCGGTGAATGGCCTCGATGCCATTACTGTGAGCGAGGGACTGTGACCAACCAGATATTATGTTATTTATTTCCATTTACTTTCAAACTGCATGTTCCAATACTTCCAATACTATGCTCAACTAAGACTTGAAACATGCTCTGACACCAAACAGTGCTGTGTTTTACACTGTTAAACCCATTTAGATTTAAACATCTGGACCTGAAACTCTCAAGGTTTCTTCCTATTGCCAACTCAGGGAGTTTTTCCTTGTCACTGTCCCCCTTGGCTTGCTCATCAGGGACTATCTGACCATTTTGATTCATACACATTCACATTTCATACAAACTTAATTAATTATTTTGATTGTGTTGAGTGAGTGAGTTGGCTCACTTGGTTTTATTGCGTAAAGCTGCTTGGTGACAATGAAAATTGTTAAAAGCGCTATACAAATAAAATTGAATTGAATTGAAATTCTGATTTATCTCTATATATTCATCTGATGATGTCAGACTGAAATGTCTTCAGTGTAGAGCAAAAACAACAGACCTGACCATGTTGTTGCAATACTTTTGGAAAAATAAAAAAAGTATAATATATAAACTTCACTGAAGATAATGAAAACGGCCCTGCTCCACCTACAAAACCCACAGCAACCTAACTTAAGAACCTACATTATCAAACCAAATGGGTTATCATGGAAACCTCCTAGCAACACCGGAGTGACCAAATGGATTAGTATGGCAACCTACTAGCGGCAACCTAGCACCTAAATGGGTTAGTATAGCAACCTCTTGGCAAAACGCTATCAACCATGGCAACCCTTTTGGCAACACCCTAACAAGCATGGCAACCTCCTAGCAGAATCCTTCCCAGCAAATGGATTATAATGGCAACCTTCTAGCATCACCCTAGCAATCAAATGCATCAGCATGGCAAGCTCCTAGCAACACCCTAGCAATCAAATGGGTTAGTATGACAACCGCCTGACAGAATCCTTCCCACCAAATGAGTTATCATGGCCACCTCCTTGCAACATCCTAGCAATCAAATGGATCAGCCTGACAACCTCCTAGCAGAATCCTTCCAAACAAACGTGTTATCATGACCACCTCCTAACATCATCCTAGCAACCAGATGGATGAGCATGGCAACCTCTTTGCAACATTTTTCCAACCAAATGGGTTAGCATGGCAAACTCCTGGCAGCACCCTAGCAACCAAATGGGTTATCATGGCCACATCCTTGCAACATCCTAGCAACCAGATGGGCAGCCTCTAAGCAAAACCCAAACATCCAAACTGGTTATAATAGACTAGCAACAACTTCTTTCCCTCTTAGCAACAACATTTTTGGCATAATAACCAGCCAATGCCCAAACCCCAGTCACTGGATGCAATACCGGTCCCAAGCCCGGATAAAATGGGAGGGTTGCGCCAGGAAGTAAAACCTGTGCAGAGTTTTGTGCGGATTATTTGGTCTGTTGTAGTGACCCCTCAACGAGAGCAGCCGAAAGACCATCAACAACAACAATAACCCAGTAACCAATTAGCCCTAATGCTATTTTATAAGCAGAACTGGGGGCAGTGGTGGCTCAGAGGGCTAAGGCACTGAGTTACTGATCAGAAGATCGGTGGTTCGATTCCCAGCTCAGCCAGGCTACCATTGTTGGGCCCTTGAGCAAGGCCCTTAACCCTAACTGCTCCAGGGGCGCTGTACCATGGCTGACCCTGTGCTCTGACCCCAGTTACACTGGGATATGCGAAGAAGGAATTTCACTGTGCTGTAATGTATATGTGACAAAATAAAGGCTTTACTCTTCAAATTTTAATAGATGTAACATCTACCCTGTAGATCTTTGGAATTTGGCTAGTGCTAGCTTTTTTCTTTGTAATTTTGCTCAGATAGGAACAGCAACACCTCAGACAGTGACACCTTGTGACCAGTCATAGTAATGTAAGTGCCGAAAAATTATCCTACACTGAGACGAGTTTTTTTATTCTTATTTATATAAATCATAAATGTTATGAACACATAGAATAACCAAATGCAATGTTTACAGTAAACGTTTAAATGATGCATCTTGCTATAGTTTCTGATTCTCCTTTCACATTGCAGTTTCAATTGTTACATAAGAAAAGCTGCATTTGTGTAAGGTGTTCAACGTCCAGAGAACATAGACCAGGACATTCAGGTGCTGCAACCTCCTATGTATTTTCCATAAAGGTTTTTATGCTTGATACTTTGTCCTTTAAAGTGTGTGTGTGTGCATGTGTGTGTGTGTGTGTGTGTGTGTGTGTGTGTGTGTGTGTGTGTGTGTGTGTGTGTGAGTGTGTGTGTGTGTGTGTGTGTGTGTGTGTGTGTGTGTGGTGTGTCTGTGTGTTTGTGTGTGTAAGAGAGAGAGAGAGAGAGAGAGAGAGAGAGATCGTCATTCAGTGATTTGACATAAAACTGTGAACAAGAAAGAGGGTTTCCTCTCAGGACTCCACCTATAAAACCGGCTCTGACAGGCCCAGCATTAACACAGAAAAAAGTATAAGTGTGTGTGTGTGTGCTACACTCCATGAAACACTCCTTATCTAAATTATACAATTATTATAGTATACATTGTTTTTATTATATTATCATGTTCATGCACACACACACACACACACACAAACACAGAGAGAGAGAGAGAGAGAGAGAGAGAGAGAGAAGATTAAGTTTCATCTGAAGCCCTGAGGATGGCAGGGGAATTTTACAATGCTTGTGAGAGTGAAAGTCTTTGAAATTTTTGTTCATCAAAAGTGACATAAAGTGAACATCAATTTAATACAAATCATAATCATAATAATAATTGCGGTTTAACAAATCAGTCTGGTTTATAAATATTGAAAAAGGAATTTGTATGCTCAATTTGCATACATTTATTTGTAGAATCCTTGCTCTGAGCTCTCTGCCTTCAGGGGGAAATTATATTATTGGAAGATGACTCATTAATGTTAGCTTTTCTCACGCTGAGTAAGCTTTGATCATGCACACACACACACACACACACACAAACACACACACACACACACACACACACACACACACACACACACACACACACACACACACACACACACACACACACACATGCACAGTTCATGTATCAACAACTGTCTTAGCAATATGTTTTAGTTTGCCCCCAAACATCATTGTTCAAATATATAATACAATTTGGTAGAACAGAGTTGAATAGAATAGAAAATAATAGAATAGAATAAAACGTAATAGGAGAAAATAGAATTATTAGCTAAAGGTGTTAAGTGCTTCATTGTGTGTAGTAGAAGTTTTGTGGGTTCCTTTTCATAACCTGTAATTACTTTATTATAATAATCTGTAAAAACAACAAACTGGCAAAATAGGCAGGTAAGAACCTGCACCTGTACTACCTGTTATGCCTGCAGGGCACAGCAAAGGAATGTTCTAAAGGTTTTCTTCATGCAAAGCTGCAAAGTCAATCCAACTCAGATGACCTAACCTTGGATAGAACCGCTTGAAGCCTATTGTGCATCTGTTAGACTTACCTTTCATGTCTTCATGACATGATAAGTTTGGAATAAGCCTCCAAGGTTTCTACCCAAAGTCACCTCACCCAGATTCAGAGGAAAACGTTCAGCTTCATCAGGTAGCTTTTTTTGTGGTTTAAGGCACCTTCCAAAAAGGCTCGAATAAAGTTATGAACCTCTAGCAAGATTGAAGGTACAACGGCCACAGAGATTTGGTTTAGTGTCATGTTTATACCATGATCTACACTAAACTCCATTTCCCACAATGCACCTCCATCCACAAACTTAAACACCTTGGACTACAGCATCGAGACACAATGTTCATGCTAATGTTTGCATAACGTTATTACAAATATATTACTACAGTATTACACTTACTTACTGAGTGTCATGACCATGTGGGTTAGCCCTAGACTATCTGCTGGTTTCTTCTTTATTGAAAAGTATAATGAAGGCCTAAAGGAGGTCTAAATTTATTACAGAGAGCTGAATAAAGCCTCTGGAGTATCCATTATCATTAGTCCCTGGAGCACCTCATATTTACCCAGCTTGAGCTGGCTATAACCTTTTTGCATATCAGGGAAGGTACCAAGCGGAAGGTGACAATCTTCAACACCTTCTCCGAGCTATTTCTTGTGCCCACTTGGTGTTCCAGTGTCTCAATAATAATGTGCTTCAAGAAATGCTGAGGATGTTTGTCATGGGTTACACTGAACTCATTCTTGGACTCATGTGGAACACATGCTCTGGAAAATCATATTTATGTGAAGAGAGAAAAATATGCATCCAGAAACTCTCGTACTTCAATAATCTCATTAGTGTAGGAGTGATGGCTGTCACAGACTGGCCAGACCCTACAATGATTGACAAAGAGTACATTTTAAGGTTTTGGCAATTTCTGTTGGTACCTAATTTGATGGTTTTGTAGCAGTCATTACCAACCTTCAAAAGATTAAAATTGACCGCAGAGAATGACCAAGCTCTCCAACCCTCTTATGTTTTATTGCAACACAAGTACTGATGCTCACAGACATGCACAGATCATTCCCTGACTCATACATTGTACAGAGATTGCTACCTCTAACCGTTCCACAGCTCCCTTTATCTCACCTGGCCCTTGACCTCATGACAGATCACCCAGAACCCTAAAGAAAGAACATAGTTATCTTACACTGTAAATCAATTGTCTTGCTTTTATACCGCTGTCTAAGCTACCTATGAATTTTCATGGGTAGCTCAGACAGCTTTGGAATTCCTCAAAAACATTGAGAGTAACTGAAGCACACAGTTCTCATCATGCTTGGAAAGTTTTATGGAGTTGCTTGGAATGACTATGAGTTTAACGTCAAGATATTACCTACAGGTGACTGGGCAAGTTGAAAGAGCAAATCAAAAGATGGGTTGGTTCTTGCACTCTTTCTGTGCAGAACACCTGGAGGACTGAGTGGAGTTTCTTATCTTGGCTGAATGTAACCAAAACCTACCTCTTTCCATTCAGCAGTCCCTAATTAACAAGGAAGGCTAAAATCCAACCAAACGACCATGGATCTTAACACTCTATATTCTTGACCAGTTAGTCTCCATGGCTTTCATGCGTAGCATTCTCAAAACCACACACCATGACCCAGGGAAAACACAGAAAGCCCTGATTGAGCTTGTGTCCTGTGGGTTATGACTTGTCCACACAAGAATTTGCATTAAACCTCACTTTACCAAGTGTATCAATAGAACAAATATGGGCCCACAAACCACATTCGTTGTGACATTCATCAACACCTTTTACCTGTTTTTCTCTCTATCATCTGACAAATACAGTAGGTGAGATCTTTGCACTGTGGCACCAGCACTAAGGTGGGGTGCTTTGGGGTGGGGTGTGGTGCCATAACATTGTTAGGGCCCCATAAATACATCATGACATGAATTTCCACCTGCAGGAAATGGATCAATGTATACTTAAATTAGTTTTAACATGCTGAAAAAGTTAACAGTTACAGTCAGAACTAGAAAACATGAAAAACATCAAACTTGCATAAAATAACGGCTTGACATTTTAGGCAATTATTATAAAATAATAGGAATTAATCTACCATTCATTAACTGCCACACATCAAACATTAATTGCATCTGATTACAATATTATTAATAATTACATGTATTTGATATTAATTACATGCTCAACAAACCTAACTTGTGAGAGCACTTTTTTTTTTTGCTTCGTGTTGACAGTTACTGACAATTTTGTTCCTATGTACAGTACACAATTTATGTGAAATGACAATTACTACTAACTTCAGATGCCTTGAAACCAGTTAAAGCACCAGTTAAATATTAGTCAGGTGGTAGGAGTTGCTGAGCCACTAAGGGAAGGCCATATCATGTAAGGAGTACGACTTCAGCCCTGTTTACGTAATATTGTACAGTAATTACCAACTTAACCAAAGCATAGATACAGCTGAGATACCAAGAGAGCGGAGAAAAACCCAAGTTCAGCCACTGTATCCACGTTAGCGTATAAAAAAAACTGTACAAACCCTCCATGATGGGCGATGTCATCCCCAGGTTTTCTAAAGTGTAGTTTTAAAGCTCAGCTGTAGGTGGTCACCATCTTGGCAGGAGCCGTCTTCACCTAAACCATGGTTAATCCATACATGGGCAAATGGGCGGAACAAATGGAGGTCGGTTGGAACACTACTTACCTCAGTTATCACTAGCTAGCTTTGCTTTTGCATTTGAACTACAATTTGACAAATTGTCTTGTATTAACTCCTAAATTTCTTGTGGTATGTTAAACTACAGTGAATAAAGTTAGCTGAATAGCTAATGTGATATACAGTATTGTGTTCTTTAGCCCAAACAAGTCTCTTCTTCTTGTTGCCTGTCCTTAGCAGTGGTTTCCTAGCAGATATTCTACCATGAAGGCCTGATTCACACAGTCTCCTCTTAACAGTTGTTCTAGAGATGTGTCTGCTGCTAGAACTCTGTGTGGCATTGACCTGCTCTCTGATCTGAGCTGGTGTTAACCTGCGATTTCTGAGGCTGGTGACTCGAATGAACTTATCCTCCGCAGCAGAGGTGACTCTTGGTCTTCCTTTTCTGGGGTGGTCCGCATGTGAGCCAGTTTCTTTGTAGCGCTTGATGGTTTTTGTGACTGCACTTGGGGACACTTTCAAAGTTTTCCCAATTTTTCGGACTGACTGACCTTCATTTCTTAAAGTAATGATGGCCACTCATTTTTTTTTCTTCACTTAGCTGCTTTTTGGAGGAGATGGGGGAGAGATTAAACTTTTAAGATTGAACTTTAACAACATCGGATCTATACGTAATGACACCGAGGACACCGTGATGGCTCCTCCCCAAATACCCCAATTTCTCTTCTTTCGCGACCACTTCCGCATGAAACCGTACGAAACTATGGTAACATCGTGTTTAAAAACGTTATCACTACGCTAAAACTGCAAAAAAAAAATTAAAAATCGCGATGAACCGTACTTACAAACACCCGCTAAACCGCAATAACTCTGCATAGGTGAGATAGAGGTATTAGAGCTGCAATATTAATATTATTAATATATAATCTGGCTAGTTCTCTAACTACAAGAGCTGTATGTCTCTGTAGTTATTTCCAGTTGTCAGAATCTTGCATAAAACTCCAGAATATTACTTTTGCTTTCTGCTCTGGAAAGGGGAGGGAGGAATGCAGATTCTCAGGAGTGGGCTTCATGGTAAAGAACTCCATTGCCAACTCTCAGTTGCACACTAACTGCCTCATGTCTCTATGTATGCCATTATTTGTTGACCAATTTGTCACTGTCATCAGCATCCCACATTACATGGGATCACTAATACCCTTTTATAGTACAAAGCTTGGTTGAAGACAAGAAGTCACCACCAAAGAGAAAGGCCCCCCTATAAAGGAACTGCGGGTGGACAGACCTTTCAAATTGAAAGAGATGTTTCAGGACAAACTAGAAGAACATCCGTGCAACAACACAGGACACAGTTTGAGAAGGACATAGAACATTAGTCTTGCTGGCAACAGTTGTAAAGTGTTCTCCAGAAAGCAACTGATGAAGTAGTAGGATACAAAACAGAAAGACTGGTTTGATTAAAATGATGCTGAGATTCAGTACCTTCTCCAAAATAAATGCTCCAGGTAGTCAAAGAAGTCTACAGGAATGCATACAGAAATGGATACAGGAATGCATACAGCTTTGTACTGCACTAGCTGAAAATAATGCACAACAAATGGTGAATAGCACTAGCTGAGCAAACCTAGTGATACAGAGATACTGGAAACTCCCATGCATTCTCCAAAGTGCTAGGAACAGTGTATGGTCCAACCCACCCAGTGCAGGCACCCCTGCGATGTGCCAATGGCACCAGATTTCTTAGGAATCTATCCTGCATTGTTGAGGATAATGTACCAGAAAGTCAGTACGGTTTCAGAGCAAACCGATGCACAGCACACATAATATTTGTTTTAGAACAGATGCAGGAGAAAATCATGGAACAAAATATGGGACTATATGCAGATTCTCTCAACGCTGGACTTTCAACCAAAGCATCTCACAACCCTGCAGTAGCTCCACAATGGGGCAAATGAAACATAGTGATGATTAATCTGGTCAATTTCTAAATGACAATGACACATATGCTTTTTTTTTTTTCTTTTTTAAGTTTCCTCTTCATGCTTAGAGAGGCCAAGGTGGATCTAAGCAGAGATGACTCTTGGTCTTCCTTTCCTGGGGCGGTCCGCATGTGAGCCAGTTTCTTTGTAGCGCTTGATGGTTTTTGTGACTGCACTTGGGGACACTTTCAAAGTTTTCCCAATTTTTCAGACTGACTGACCTTAATTTAATAATGTAATGATGGCCACTTGTTTTTCTTTACTTAGCTGCTTTTTTCTTGCCATAATACAAATTCAAACTCTTTGAATGAGAAGGTGTGTCCAAACTTTTGGTCTGTACTGTATAGCAGAGAGCTAGCGGCTTCACACCTGCAATGCAGCAATCACTTAAATCAGCCACACCCCCAATTATGTATAATTTAATTGCTTTATATAATTTTACCTGATGAGTTACATAAAAGTCACCATTGTAAAGTTATCATGAATGGGAAACATTGCTGTGGAGAGCAAAGGCTTTTTTTGTACCAAGCTGTAAACATGTTTATTTCATGTGGCGCATTTTAACATGTGGCACTATGGCAATTGACTAAGACAAGCGAACTGTGTGTTTTGGCCCTTCCACATTGGCTTCATGGTTCAGAAGTGGAGGTTGGCCCTTGGGTTAGTAGAGTAGGGGTAACTTTACCAGCTCAGTGCTGGAGAATGCAATAGATGCAGTAGATTGTTAGGAACCTCCACTAGAGGTCACTGTCTGTTTTTGTGTTTTGTAGTTTTCGTTGGTCGACTCAGTTTCCCAGAAGGCACCTCGGTCAGGTGATTAGGGCTCACCTGAACCGAGGTAGCTCATTAGACACCTTATAAATAGCAGTTTGTTCTGGGAAACTGGGTTGAGCATTATATCTATATCCTTATACCGTCATGTGGGCAGTACGTTTTGTTTGGTTTTGTTTCTTTGAAGTTATATTGTAGTTATATTGTTTTACCTTTGTTTTTCTAGCGGGCTGTATTAGTTTTCTTTAGATTCCTTGTGTTTGTGGATTCATGGAGCTGTCCTGTTTCATGTTTAGTTAGGCAGTATATCCTCTTGTGTAAGTACTATTCTGTGTGTCCCCCGTGTTGATCTTCTTGTCTAGTTCTTTGTTTGTTGCTTTCCTTATCTGTTTAGATGTTTGTAGCCACATGAGTGCTTAGCCGCTAGCAGGGTTAGCCGCTAGTAGGCCTTCTAGTGGTTCTGGTTGCTAGTAGGTTAGCCGCTAGTTTGGAATAGCCTCATGTGTTCCGACGCCCTATTAGGTCAGTACTAAACCAGTTAGCCACTAACTCCATTAGATACTAACCTGGTTAGGCCAGCATCCCATAATCCATATAGCTACTAACCCAACTAACCACTAACCCAGCCAGTCTAGTCCTGTCTCTATTCCTGTCTCGTCTATAGTTTCTATGTCCCTGGTCCCGTCTCTAGCCCTGTCTCTAGTCTGTGCTCTGCCCCATGTCTTGTCTCTAGTCTGTGTTCTGCCCCATGTCTCGTCTCCAGTCCTGTCTCATCTCCTGTCTAGCCCTGTCTCCAGTCTTGTCTCCTCTCCAGTCCTGTCTTGTCTCTAGTTCCCCTATATGTCTTTAGTTAGCTCCAGCTCCATGTTTCCCTGTGTGTCAGCGATCAGTTCCCTGTGTCAGCGCTCAGATCCCTGTGTCAGCGCTCAGTTCCCTGTGTTTTTCCTGAGCCTTAGTTTTAGTTTTGATTCCTTTGTTGGTTGTTTGTCTATTTTTGAGTTTGTGTTTAAATAAAAGACTTTTCTGTTTAAAACCCCTCTGCGTGCATGCCTACCCTATATGCCCACGGCAACTACATCAGCCGGTCTAGCCAGTACCACCATCTAGACTATGACCTAGATACAGTATACAACTTTAGGAAATTTTATTTACAGTTCTGAAGGTCATAGATGGTAGAAAAATAAGCAAATGTCATTCTATGGTCAGAGCGATCATGTTAGGCTCTGACACTGAGGTCCTGAGGAAGGCACGGGCCAATAGTGAAATTATTGGAAACGCTCATCTAACCTAGTGCCAGGGAAACCATTGCAAGGTAAGAGCCATAATGAGCAATAAATAGCAAGCAAGCTAAGTGTGGCATCACACAAATCTCCAAAATGTACAAGATAGATTATTCTTAGCTGGGGGGAGGACACAGGATAGGAAATGACACTCTCACTACTGTTTGAGGACATGTCACCCCAAGCAGTGAACATAACGCAAAGAAGCTGTTACAAAGAAAACTCCAAGGGGTCTGAAGTGTACAAGCTGAGAGGAAGGATGTTAACACCGCCTATGTGACAATGGGAATTAATATCAAATATTACATGATACAGTCACATTAGGATTATAAAGCTTTGAGTCATGGGTTTGGTAGATAGCTTATGCTGTAATTTAATCATTTATTTAATCTGGTGCTCAAGAATGAAACAGAACACATCACTACTGAAAAAACTTAAATAAACAGACGTCGAGTAGAATTTTAACTGGTGTCACTTGTAGGGTTTATGTTCCCCAAGTGGAATGAATCAGACAGTTTTATGGAATACTGATGAATTATCAAGCATTGTCTGTCTGGAACGTTTCATTTTCACAGGATTATGGGTAATTTGTGTTAGCGTGGATCCTGTTGTGAGCGATGCCGCTCTTATCACCACGCCCAGATTCAGTGCTGCTGTGTACACACTGCGATGTGTTTTAATAAACAGTCGAGGTCAAGGTGTGCAGTTAAGTGGGTTTTAAGTAGTGCTCTCAAATGCATGGACACATAAGCATAAACACACATACGGACAAACATACACGGCTTGTGACTTTGGTAATTCAAGCAAATTAGTCCCTGACTTACTCTGTGGTAAGAGATATGGTAAGGGTGTGTCGGATGTACAACCACACACACACATTTAACGCACTTTTGCATACTTTCACACAGCGATGCCTCTTTTCTTCTCCACCCTTCATTAATTATACTTTAATCTTGCCTCCAGCTCTTTCTGTCAACATGCTTTATTTGTAATAATGTATGTTTGTGTATATGTATGTGTGTGTTTGTGTGTGAGAGAGAGAGAGAGAGTGAGAGAGATTTCTCACGCAGATTTTTTATGTATATTGTATGAATATTGAATGCACAGCCCCTGTTGTATGTAAATTTAAAAACTCTTTTCTTTTTTTATTGTACATGATTTATATTTCCTGACGTCTCTAAGCACATCGTCTTGCCTGGGTGAGGGATGGTGTAAAGTCCAGCAGCGCTAATATTGTGACCGAATTATTGAATTTTATTTAAATACACTTAAAGGGCACACACATGCATACACCTTGGAGCATGATTCTGGTAATATAATAACTGAATATATGAATAAGAAATCTGAGGAGACTTATTCAAAGACAGAGCTGATATCCAGGGATAAATTATTAGTCGATTAAAATCATAAATGAATTAAAAGTTAGCAGATTCAGTACAGTCATTAAGTCAGTACATTCATCAAACCCTGAGCATGTTCTCTTCTCAGGAGAGTGCACTGAATGAACTATTCCCCTAAAAAAAGTACAAAAATGTTCCTAAAATTACTGTAATTACCCAAATGTCTGATGAATGACTACATGTCACTGTAAATTCATCACTAAAAGACACTGAGTGAACTCCACCCTGCAAAGGCACTCAGTGTGTGTACTGTCCGCTTGTGTTTGAGGTGTGTACTTCACACAATCAGCTATTCACCAGTCTATCCAGCTTTATTTTAGCGTTAGTTCAGAGGCCTAACACACACACACACACACACACACACACACACACACACACACACACACACACTGAAAAACATGCAGTAATCTGTACTGACTTGTTCAATCTGTCAGTCATTGTGTGTGTGTGTGTGAGCGGGAGAGAGAGAGAGAGAGAGAGAGAGAGAGAGTCTGCCACGTACATAGAACATAGAACACTATATCATATTTAAAGTTGTAGAATGTTCAAGAGCTGCACTGTGAAGCTAATGTGGGTTATCACAGAGTAAAATTAATAAAAATTATCATTATTAACCTTTATTAAACAGTAGTTATTTCTGACTGAGTAATCATATTGAACAAGAGGCATTTAATTGATTTAAGAGGCATGATAATTGATATTAACAGCACTGGGGCGTTTACCTATATGTATCACACTGCATCCCAGGTGTCCTACTGGCGTTAATAATATGTTGGTGGCAGCATGGGTAGCAACTGCCTGCCAAAACCCACATTCAAAACCAGGCACAGAAGCACATCTGATAATGTTATGTCCTATTGATGACATTACATCTTAAACAACAGACTGTGCCCTTAGTAATCACGTCCAAGTTTTTCTGAATCGCCTATGAACCGTACGTGTTGTTCTGTTCATGGCTCACGCGAGCTACAAATCTGACTAGCTTGCAACACTAGACTGAAACCCAAATCTCTCTCTAACTACTAATCGAGGGCACTAATTGTAATGATGAACAAGCAATTGTACACCCTACTCAACGCACTAGCTTTCCATTTAAACCTGGAACTCAGAAGTTAATGGATCTGATATTCTAATACGGAATAAGTGGAAATATAAAGTAAATCTCATAAGTTTCTCAGGAATGTTCTCTTCACCTTTTGGCTACATCATACTGCTAAGTATTTAAAACCTCCATTAAAACTTCTCGAGTTGGAGTTAGTTAGTTCTGCCAGGTGCAGAAGGACTTGTGCTGGCTGAGCAAAATAACTGGTTAATAAAAAAATATAATTTTTTTTTTATCATAATCTGGTGATAAATGGTGTTTGTGAAACTGTAGTATAAAAGTAATATTACACTTGAGGTTCTGCTGTTCTACTGAATACAGAGGTGGAAAGAGTACTAACATTTTGTATTCAAGTAAAAGTACTGTTACTTTAGTGAAATTTTACTGAAGTACAAGAAAAGTTACCATTATAAAAAGTAAAAAGTAGCTCATTAAAAAATTACTCAGAATAAAAGTTACCGAGTTACTTTTTTTTTTTTTTTTACAGCGGGGGTTGGGATGAAGCATTCTAGCATAGTTCAAAAAAGATTAGCAGATACAAAGTAGTTGTTTTTAACTGAAGGAACACCTTTCCATAATAAAGCTGATGTCTTTCTTGTGCTTGAAAATCAAAGTGGTCACTTAAATATGGTGTGACGTCCCAGTCTAGTGTTGGGCCGTACAGCAAAAGAATGGTTCAGGGTTCTATTTTAAACTGTATAGTGGTATATGGCAGAAAGAACTAGATCCAGTCATTGACTGATAAAATAATGAGGTTTGTATTGCTTTACAAAAAAATGCACACACACACACACACATGAGGAGGATCAGATTCAGGGTGGACCCAGGCCAAAATAATAAACAAAATGTAATTTATATTTAGTAGCTAGACTACCTGCAAGAGAAAAAAAAACAACACAAAGAAAAATACAGGTACCTTCCTTGACTCCCTAAACCAAAAACAGTGAATAAATTCCCTCTTCACAAAATAAATGGCAGCCACGCCCCTACTACTGGTGAGTAAACATACAGTGAAATTATCTACAAATATATACAAAGACCAACCAAACCAAAGGGACAAAGCAATAATCAAAGTTAATGGGAGGCAAAAAGTCAAAACCAGAATACACAAGCAAATATCAAAACGCCAACAGCACAATCTCTTTCCTTTATATATGGTCGCGCTGGTTGATGTCATTCTCAGGCGGAAGCGACCGTGTGGAAGGTCAGGTAGATGCCAATGTGGGGACAGTCAGAAAACCTGGAGTGGAGTCTGGAGCGACGCGCGACTAGGACACGATGCACACACGCGAGCGCAACAAAGCATTTATACAAAGCATAATATTTTTTATTATTTTGACATTTTCATTCATTTGTTTTACTCAGTAGCGAATATGATTTCAAATGTAGCGAATTACAATAATTCAAACATAACATACTTAAGTAAAAGTAAAATTACAGATTTTAAAAACTGCTTTAAAAAGTAGGAGTACACAAAAAAAAACTACTACAGTAAATGTAATTCGTTACTTTCCACCTCTGACTGAATATCAGCAGAGCTGTAATATCTTCGGTACTCAGGCTGCGCCTGCATGCCTACGTCTTCATACAGCACAGCCGTGATGATATACAGTCCAACAGCACCACCTTGAGTGTGATACTGCTTTAATATAAATGAAGGCCTCTGTACTGCCGCTGATTATATCAGTCAACATTTCTGTATTTTCTGTACAAGAGGTAACGGGTTGCTGTATTTTACTCACACTTGGAGTGACTGAATCATAACTTGTTAAGTGAACCGGGGTCCATACAGAAGTCCATCATTCAGGTGCACAATAAATAAGTAAATAAATAAATTAATAAAAACAAGTGAAGATGCACTTGTTACCTCAAGTGTGTGTATGGTAAGGGGTCTAGTCAACCATGCGGCACACTCATTTACTTTTCATGTGTGTATGTTTCTCACACACACACACACACACACACACACACACACACACACACACACACAATAATTTATGTTGGGTGTAATCTTGTGCTAAATGTGTACAGGTTCATGAGACTCTCACAGAGGAATGAGGACGAGTTCAGGCAGGCAGGAGCGCTGCACTAAATCAACAGGAGAGGAAATAAGGGGTTTATGGTTCTCTTGTGCAGCTAATAAACAAATGCAGTACATGTAACACAATTCATGATGAGGTTTATTAATAAGAGGTTTGGAGTAATGTTTCAAAAATGAAGGCTCAAAGATTTAGTTTTTGACAATATGAATGTGTTTTGTATTGATCTGCAAAATACTGATAAAACTGTTACATTCTCACTTCATCCTGAGAGACAGAGAAAGAGAGAGAGGTATTAGCATGCTCACAACAACACTACTACACTGTAAAAAAAAAAAAAATCTTGACTTAACTCAAAATTTCAAGGCAACATGCTGCACAGCTTTTTTGAGTTAACTCCACTTTTAACCCAAGTTGTTGACTTAACTCAAAAAAGCTGTGCAGCAAGTTGCCTTGACATTTTGAGTTAGGTCAAAGTTGACTTGTTGACTTAACTAAATTTACTGAGTAAGGTCTCCTAACTTATATTCTTTTGTTAAGTTAAAAGTGTTTTGATAGTTTCAAAGACTTATTAATTTAATAAATGTGAACTTGTCACATGTTTTGGGTTAAAAAATTTATTGAAGCAGGTTTTTATTTATTAATTAATATGTAATACAATGTAATGAAAAAATCTGTAAATGCATGCTTAAATGTTTCTTCCAAATTAAATTTTAAACCAAAAGGAACACACTACAACCACATTCCTTGACTTTCAAATAAAAAGTAAACTAAAAGAAAATGGCAAGATGCCTTTTACAGTCTAAACTTCACAAAACAAGGAAAAGAGTACAAAATAATAATAACAATAATAAGAATAATCTGAAAACAGCTCATGAAAGCAAAGTCATAGCAGAAGTTACGTCTTAAGGGATTGTACCCTTGCAGAGCAGTGAGTAGGGTTGGGTACCGAAAACCGGTGCTAATACCGCACCGGTACCTATATAACCGCTATGTACCTGACCGAAACAGAACGTGCATTTCGGTGCCTCATTTCGGTGCCACTTAAATGCCTGAACTGTCGATTAATATATTTGTTCTCTGGGGCGATGATGATGACATAGTTGTAATAAGCATTATATTCATCAACACACATGATCGCTAGTAAAATGTAAATACGGCATTCATGGGGTGTCAGAAATGATCGGAAAAATTAATTATTTACTTAATTAGAAAAATCTTGAGGACTTTGGAAAGCTTTGATAATACAAATCCAAAACATTGTTGCAGTAATGTTACTGTCCATTTTTATTTTTGTAGAGTCAAAGTTTTAGATTAGATTAAAAAAAATGAAAAGCAGAAATCATCGGGAAATGAGACCATCCGAGATGCGCGTGAATGCCTCTCGCGCTACGCTTGCTCTGACGTCAGCAGGTGGTCTACCGCTATCTTAACTTGCTAAAGTAACTTTCGTTAAAATGCCTAAAACTAAACGTTCGAAAGTGTGGCTGTATTTCACAAGAAAGGATTGCGACACCGCGACGTGCAGTAAATGTTTTACGGCAGTCGCGTGTAAAGGAGCAAACACGTCAAATCTAATGAAACATTTGAGGGCACACGGAATAAACTTAAAAGCTCCGTGTGTGACAGCTTACAGACAACAGCTGGCACTATTGGTGTGATGACTCCAACCCCGGTCATACCAACTGTAGCAAACAGGAGTCCACCGATTATGATGACTTTCCACAGGTTAGTAGTAGGCTAATGTAATGTTAAGTGTAAAATGCAAATCTTGCATTCATGCTAACAAATGGTCAAACGATTTGTAAAATACTAATATAACATGGATTCTGTTTTATAATTATGGCTTTCCAGCTAGTACTTAAACTTTTAATATATTGTTAAATTTAAGCATTCGATTTTTTGTTCACTGAAAATGTATTCTTGAGTCCACCATCATTTCGTGACTTTTGCAAAGTATCGGTTCAGGCACTGTTTTGGCACTGGTACCGGTTTAAAAGTACCGATTTGGCACCGGTATCGAAAAAAAACCCAAACGATACCCAACCCTAGCAGTGAGTGCCCAATTCCATGAACACCTTTTCAATCACCTCAAAAGTGTACTTCAGATTTTTTGGTACTGAAATCCAAGGCAAAAACTGTTAAGCAACAGCTGATTGCAGATCTGGACCATCTTGCAAGACAATCTCTTGCTCCAACACAAGAGTAAAGTTTATGACACTGGTCAAAGATGTAGGGGAATCATCATCTTCAATCACAATAGGAACTCCCACTTTCATCCCACTGGTCTCTCTGCCATCAGGAATACTGTCCTAATGTAATAAAGAATACAAAAAAAATCACTTTTGAGATCCATCTTTTCTATGTTGTTATACTGTATTTCTTTTTGTTCCATGAAAGTTTTGGATCCTACTAGATTAATGTAGACAAAATGTACAGAAAGAAATACCTCATAAATACTTAAAATCAGTTGTCTCTAAGCTATATACACTCACCTAAAGGATTATTAGGAACACCATACTAATACGGTGTTTGACCCCCTTTTGCCTTCACAACGTGGCATTGATTCAACAAGGTGCTGAAAGCATTCTTTAGAAATGTTGGCCCATATTGATAGGATAGCATCTTGCAGTTGATGAAGATTTGGGGAATGCACATCTAGGGCATGAAGCTCCCGTTCCACCACATCCCAAAGATGCTCTATTGGGTTGAGATCTGGTGACTGTGGTGGCCATTTTAGTACAGTGAACTCATTGTCATGTTCAAGAAACCAATTTGAAATGATTCGAGCTTTGTGACATGGTGCATTATCCTGCTGAAAGTAGCCATCAGAGGATGCATACGTGGTGGTCATAGAAGGATGGACATGGTCAGAAACAATGCTCAGGTAGGCCGTGGCATTTAACCGATGCCCAATTGGCACTAAGGGGCCTAAAGTGTGCAAAGAAAAGATCCCCCACACCATTACACGACCACCAGCAGCCTGCACAATGGTAACAAGGCATGATGAATCCATGTTCTCATTCTGTTTATGCCAAATTCTGACTCTACCATTTGAATGTCTCAACAGAAATCGAGACGCATCAGACCAGGCAACATTTTTCCAGTCTTCAACTGTCCAATTTTGGTGAGCTCGTGCAAATTGTAGCCTCTTTTTCCTATTTGTAGTGGAGATGAGCGGTGCCCGGTGGGGTCTTCTGCTGTTGTAGCCCATCCGCCTCAAGGTTGTGCATGTTGTGGCTTCACAAATGCTTTGCTGCATACCTCGGTTGTAACGAGTAATTATTTCATTCAAAGTTGCTCTTCTATCTACTTGAATCAGTCAGCCCAAGCTCCTCTGACCTCTAGCATCAACAAGGCATTTTCGCCCACAGGACTGCCGCATACTGGATGTTTTTCCCTTTTCACACCATTCTTTGTAAACCCTAGAAATGGTTGTGCGTGAAAATCCCAGTAACTGAGCAGATTGTGAAATACTCAGACCAGCCCGTCTGGCACCAACAACCGTGCCACGCTCAAAATTGCTTAAATCATCTTTCTTTCCCATTCTGACATTCAGTTTGGAGTTCAGGAGATTGTCTTGACCAGGACCACACCCCTAAATGCATTGAAGCAACTGCCATGTGATTGGTTGATTAGATAATTGCATTCATAAGAAATTGAACAGGTGTTCCTAATAATCCTTTAGGCGAGTATAAGTTTGAGATGATCAGATAAAGTAAATAAGACCCGGAGTTCAAATGAATAAGAATTAAAATATCTTAATAATGTCAAAACAAACATTAACAGCCGTATTTTTGTCAAAGTGCCTGCAGAGAATCAATGCAACATACTCGCCAGACATGTTCTGAATAGTGCAGATGATCTATCACAGATAAACACATGGAGACCTTCCAGGACAGTTTTCATTCAGTGAGCCACAATATTTGAAGTCTGAAAAAAGGAAGCTAATGTTATGCATTGTCACTTTTGATAAACTTTCAGGTATTCATAACATTTAACATTAGGGAGACTCTAATTATGAGAGAAAGATTTTGAAATATGCAATACTGTTTTCATAGAAAAAAAAGTGTGCTAAAGTGCTAAAGTGTCTCAGCATCAAATTTTTCTATGTCCGTTTCTCTCAATTCTACATGTGCACAAGGTGAAGTCCCAGCTTCAGGTTCACTGTTCAGCTCAGGTTCTGTTTCATTCAAGATTTTCTCTGATTCCTTATGCATTAATCTGAAATCTTTGATGGTGTTATTTTTATGTTTTCTTGTTCTGGGTGCTAAAACTTGAATCTACATTTATGTAAGGGGCAAAATATGATCTCTCTATTTCTTATATGTTTTCCAAGAGAAGAACTGTGCTTCAGAGCAGATTTAACTGAACTCGCACAAGTATGTTCATGAAGGTTACATTTATTTGATCAGAAATACAGTAAAAATAATGGAATAATGTGAAATATTACAATTGAAATATTACAATTTAAAACAGCTTTTTTTTCCCCATTGGAATGTATTTAAATTGTTTTATTTATTGCTGTGATGTAAAGCTGTATTTTCTGCATCATTACTCCAGTCTTTAGTGTCACATGATCCTCAGAAATCACTATTTCCTTAATTCATTCATAATGATCAAGAAACATTTATTGAGTTTTGTGGAAACAATAACTTTTCCCCACAGGACTGAATGACCATATTAGACATTTTTATAGACTAACATTATTATTATTAAAATTGCTAAAAAAAAAAAGCTATAACTCTCTATACAAAAATATCAAGAAATTTTCCCATGATCAGATCCTCATATTAGAGGGATTTTTGAAGACCATGTGACACTAAAGACTTAAGTAATGATGCCGAACATTCAGCTTAATGTCACAACAGTTTTAAGTACAGTACATTCCAGTAGAAAACAGAAATTTTAGTCTAAGTCTAACATTATTTCACTTTATTTCAGTTATATACTATATTAAATAAATGTAGTATTTTATATTGATCAAATAAGTGTAGCATTGATTAACATAAAACTCTTTTAAAAACAACAAAAAAATAATACAGATCTCAAACTTTTGAACGTTAGTGCACACTGTTTTAAGAGCTAGTCTGACCAATTATAGGATTGCAAGGAAATATTCAATAGTCTTTTTTTTTTTTTTTTACTTTTTTCATTATATTTAAAGAAATGGAGGTGAGGGGGTATGAATAGTCTTACATAAAAAAGTAAACTAGTAAGGTATAACAAGCATTATTTTTTGCCATAACTTCATACTTCGTTCTTAAAATCATTAAAATACTGCATTGTAAATGTTTACTTACATGAAATGGCAAAGTGTGAGGTCTTGGGATGAAATCTGGAAATTAGTTTATCCAGGAGGATATTGAGAGAATGTGTTCTGAAACGTTAAATGCAAAGATTGCAAACACATTCGTGGTGTTGAAGAGTTATTAGGAATGTAACCCGACTTTCTAGACTTGTCTTATTATTCTCCAGTCTCTTTGGCTGTGGGTAATAAGCGGCTACAGTGAAGTTTGCAACAACTTATTTTATTAAGCCAAACAAGCAAGACAAACTGCTCTCATGTGTTTCTCTCACACCGTGTCACACTCTCATCTGTCCCATGGGAAACCCAAGGCAGGTAACCTGTTAGTTCCTCTTAACATAAGCAACATAACCAATAAATCAAATATCACACATGAAGGGATATAGACAAAATAATAATGTGCTGTAAATAATAAATAATATTCAATTCTAAATTAAAACATAATTAAATATACTTAATAATATGCAACACCTGTAATAAATAACAAATCAATGCAGTAAACTTAAAAAATACAAAATATATTGTTTGTAGGAACTCAGGTTACAGGTAGACCTGCATCTTTCTCACTGTCTCACGTTAAATAAACAACTGCACCAAGCTCTATGTACTTCACAAAGAGCGCCATATAATAACGCTCATTTGTGTTAAGACCATTTCTACAAAGGATTTCGATATAAATATATGCACTTACCAAAGTTTAAAAGAAGTTGTCCGTTGTGAGGTGGAGAAACGGGATACTAATCCAGATGTTCAAAATACCCGCTGCACCCAACACGCATGCGCCACATCAGGACCGTATCAGCGCGCATGCGCCAACTTCGGAAACGTAACAGCGCGCATGCGCCAACTTCCGAACCAACTTCTGTGCGTGTTAACTTGTTAATTAGCAAGTCTGTTCAGTAATTAAACCTTAGTTGACCCAGCTTGTTTTTAATGAACTTGTATTCACTAGTTCAGTCAGCTTTTTCATGTCTTATTGTCCCGATTACTAATAAATACTCATTATGCCAACATTTTGCTAGTTGGATTTTTTACAGTGTACTACTTCTAAAAATAATAATGAATAAGAAAAGTTATTATTGTTCTTTTTCCCTAATGATCATGATGATGATTATTAATAGTAGTAGTTAGTTGTTTCTTTAAGGAGTAATAAAGTGTTAAAAGCAACTTTAGAACTCTTTAAAAGCTCCTTTAGTGCCCTCTTGTGACCTTGTACAAGAGTACAAACCTCAATGACACGCTTAAATCAACCTTTTACTTGGACTGCACGTCTGTCCATTTAAAAACTATTATTATTTACTTTTGTTAAGTTATTATATTTTTATTTATGTGGGGAAACATTTTATAATACCGCAATTTAGTATTATTATTTTGTTATTATATTGGTGACAGTGGTTTGTTTGTTTTTTTCAATTGGTGTTTTTTTCACCTACCATATGGAAGAACTAGACCCAGTCATTAGCTGGTGAAATGGTGAGGTTTGTACAGTGGCAGATTTAGGAATTTGGCGGCTCAAGGCGAACATGGATATGGCGCCCTCTGCATTCAGTGTTTTTTTTTTTTTTTTTAAGTCTTACCTTAAACTTCTATTCACTCATCATTCAACAGCAATTAACAGCCCTTTAGGGAAAAAAAAACAACAAAACATTAACAGGTTAACTAATGCTCAAACATTTTTATACAATTAGAATGTAGAACTCATTGTCAGTTTACATATCTGATACAGATACATTTGTATTTCATCATGATCAGCAGATTAATAGTTGATGATTGGCCTCTGTCTTCTATGCTGTTTCACTAAAGTAGGAAAACCCATATCAGGTTAATGGAGTGACACAAATAATACCAAAGAATACTTATTGAAATGATTACCTCTTATCTTTATCCTTGCCTTCCCGTCGTTGTTTTACTCTCCTTCGCTCTGTTTGTCTGTCCATTTAATGCTTTTGATTTTATGTATTTCTCCTGCTACTTGACTGCTTTCTTTTTCTCCTTCCAATCCTTTTAATGCATTTCACTGTTTCTCTTCATCGTCTTTTTTTTTGGTATTTTGTCTTTGCATCTCTCTCCCTCTCTTTTATTGATTTTATTTTATTTGGATCTCTTTCTCTTCTTCTTTTTGCCTTTTCCTCCTCAAATGTTATTTTCATGTCTTACCTTCTCTTCTCCCCTTTTGGCACTGAATTTCTCTAGCTTTTATTCTTTCTTCCTGTTTTTTTTTTTTATTATTTACTTTTTTTTAAAAATAGCTTAGTCCTTCCTTCATCAAATGAGCTTTAGTGGGTGGGAAAAACATGAATATTGGGATGTTGGATTAAGAAAAATATGAAAAAATATTTTTAAATAATTAGTCTTATTGTGTGGATGGCTGGAGTGAATAGTATAGGCCAAAACACTAAAATCTGGCCTTGCAAGCTTTGGCTTCAACAAACAACTGGAGTGGAGTCTGGAGCGGCGCGTGACCAGGACATGATACACACACGCGAACTCAACAAAGCATTTATGCAAAGCATAATATTTTTAGGGCCCAAGCACTATAAGGTGTGCAGGCCCCTCTTGTTTTCCTAAGGATTATTATTAGGGCCCAAGCACTATGACATCAGCCCTATGTTATCATAGTGTGTGAGGGCCCTCTTGTTTTCCTAAGGATTATTATTTTTTCCAACCTTTTGGACTTTTCGGGGGTCTTAACATGCTCAAAAACTCATGAAACTTGGCAGACAGGTTGGAATCCGCTGCCATCAGGATGCCTGAGAGTCTCGTGGCCCGGGGCCCCCAGGGGCCCCCCACACGAGATTTTGCTGCCTAGCTCATACACACTTTCACGTAGGCACACGAAACTCTGTACACATTTAGAGCTCATCGAGCTGAACAACTTTCACGCTGCATGTCCTGGGCTAAACTCAACAGGAGGCCGGTTATTTTGGGTCGTTCGCAAAAACGCACCAGATGGATTTTGATAGGCTCCTCCTAGGGAAATTATCTTGTCTTTGTGAAAAAGTGGAACCATCCCCAGCCACCACACGCATCCCAGGCAGACCACACGGGGCATCCATGCAACGAGATCTCCAACCAGAAACAGGACTCCAGGACAAGTTAGACAGGTCCAGAGGGCAGAGGGGTCGGGCGACTCAGGAGTGACATGTATAGCTCGACAGAGAGACAGTCACCCTCTTAATACTCCCATTTTGGTGGAGTTGTGTTTTTTGGTTGGAAATGGCAGTTTTTGTATTTCAGTTTGCCATAATACATATCTCCCCGCCTACATGTCTGGACGCTTATGAGTGTTGGCTAATATTAGAAGTGAAGGAATATTAAAAGCCTATCATTTACATGTACAATCATAGAAACATGCACACCACAACTCAATGACTGTTATAGTGCCTGATAACTTTATTTAAATCCATCATCATATAACAATCAATATATAGTCTCTAAATACTCCATCTCAGGACCGCACAGTTACTGAAATAGGCTCACCAGGAGTGAACTGCATTAATGTTATTTACAACATTACAGTCCAACATGTAACAAATATTTTGGTTTGTTGTTAATAAAAGCAGATTATAGATCATTATGTCCAATCACACAATCTTGGAAAAATCAAACAATTTTGGATTGTTGTGTCATTTTGATATGGAGTTTGCCTGATTTTGCCATTTTTCTTCACTAGATGGACAAAGGACACACATTTCAGGATGAAAATGTACGCGTTTTGGACAAAGAGGATAGATGCTTCAAGAGAGGGGTGAAAGAAGGCATCTATGTGCAGGTGGAAAATCCTTCTCTCAACAAAGGTGGAGGTCTTCGATACAACCTCACCTATATTCCATGCTGCCCTTTCATCTATCCCAAGAAAGATCAAGACCTCTTCACACGTCCACCAAGAAAGATTCTTTCTGGTCGTTACACCTTAACTCCTGTTTAAAGGCCCTCCCCCCTCCTATTCTTCCTTCTCCATTGTTCACATAAAGATAGAGGAGGATGCTTTGACCTTGGAGAACTTAAATATGAGGATCTTTTCAACTTATCTTAGACTGAAGAAGTTACTTGCATAGTATGAGTAGTGAAACATTTCTACTAAAATAAGAAGATGTCCAGTTGACATATAACCAGATAACATCGCCTTGATGACTGAGAATCTTCACAGACATAGATGGTGTTCAATGAATTTTTAGAATCCACTGAATCCTTGAACTCATTAATGTCACACTTTAAGTCACTCGGATCCGGCTAGTTTGCTATGCACCACAAGGCAACGACTGAATGATATAATTTTCTGTTTGCATTTATATACATTATTGTTTACAACAGGATAATAAGACTCAACTGATCTGAGTAAATGAAGAAAAGAATTTGTGAATCCTGAATCATATAAAGGTTCGGGTTATTTAACCCGGATGAATAATCTTTGACACACACCATCTGATATTAAACCCTCAACACTGCAGTCGCAGCTAGTGGGATATGGTACAGACACAAATTTTAAAAGAAGGCTGTGCTTATTTTTTTTTTTTAAATGTTACCTTGTGATACTGTTTTTGATGTTTTGGGGATGGATTGGCTGAGGTGGTGTGTGTGAGAAGTGTGAGGAACCCAGACACGGCTCATGGTCTTCTGTGAGCTTGCCTCGACCACCTTGTCTCTCTCTCAGAAATATAAACTCTCTGTACAACACTCATTCACTTACTCACTCATCATTTAAAATAATATTACTCCAGTAGAAGTAAAAAGTAGCTATCCACAATATTACTCAAGTAAGAGTAAAAAAAAGTATTCGGTGAAATGACTACTCAAGTACTGAGTACTTTTATTTATTTTTTTTAGAAATGATGATAACTATATATTAGTGTGTGTGTGCGTAAAAACACACACTTACACACACACACACACACACACACACACAGAACACAGTGTATATACAGTACAGACCAAAAGTTTGGACGCACCTTCTCATTCAAAGAGTTTTCTTTATTGTGTTCTTTAGCCCAAACGCGTCTCTTCTGCTTGTTGCCTGTCCTTAGCAGTGGTTTCCTAGCAGTTATTCTACCATAAAGGCCTGATTCACACAGTCTCCTCTTAACAGTTGTTCTAGAGATGTCTGCTGCTAGAACTCTGTGTGGCATTTACCTGGTCTCTGATCTGAGCTGCTGTTAACCTGCGATTTCTGAGGCTGGTGACTCGGATGAACTTATCCTCCGCAGCAGAGGTGACTCTTGGTCTTCCTTTCCTGGGGCGGTCCGCATGTGAGCCAGTTTCTTTGTAGCACTTAATGGTTTTTGTGACTGCACTTGGGGACACTTTCAAAGTTTTCCCAATTTTTCGGACTGACTGACCTTCATTACCATCAAGTAATGATGGCCACTCGTCTTTCTCTACTTTTTTCTTGCCATAATACAAATTCAAACTCTTTGAATGAGAAGGTGTGTCCAAACTTTTGGTCTGTACTGTGTACAGACCAAAAGTTTGTATATATTGCAACATGCAACAGTCAATGAAACAGCTAAACTTACTGCGACATATTTCCTGAGGTTAGAAGTTGTCTTTTTATATGCTGTTTTTTAAGTGTCTGTCTCTTTTGTAGAATAAATAGTAGAAGAGTAACGAGTGTAGTGTAGCCGAGTGTACAGTACATACATACATACATACATACATACAGATAGACCTAAAGACAGACATACATACAGAACATTTTCTGAGAGTGGTTTCTAGTCCTCCAGTGTATGAAACATAAAGACAACACTTAAAGAGCAAGTTCTGTACAGACAAAACCTTTCTTTTATTTATGTAGACAAAGTGCATCCCTATTGACTAGGCTGACTGAAATGCATTTTAGGCGCTTAATCCAACTGACACATAGCTGCTCATACTTAATTTCTACTCAACATTTGGTTTTATTTATGGTGCAGGTTTGCGTGATGCTGTGACAAGTATTTGGCTGGACAGACATACAAGATTTTCCAAGACGGGTTTCGGGTTTCGATTCATCCAACGTATGAAACTTAAAGACATAATTGAAAGAGTGAGTTCTAATCAATGTATGGATAAAACCTTTCTTTTATTTATATAGATAATCAAGATGTGATTACAGTTTAATCATAAAGACACAAAACATAAACAAACAGACTTTACATGAAAACAAACTAAACATGAGTACACAAACTAACCAAAGAACTATGAACTAAACTGGCATGAAGCTAACTAAGAATCAAGCCAGCATTTCACGGGTATAATCCAACAGATGCAAGGCATGAAACCGAACTTAAACAGGCTAACCAATGAGCCACCTCGGTTCAGGTGAGTGCTCCTATCACCTGACCGAGGTGCATCCTGGGAAACGGAGTCCAAAACTAAGAAAAAACACATAAAGAGTCTCTGGGCACAAGGCGCCCTCTAGGCATTGACATAGATAAGATAGCTGAAATGGATTGGATTCTTCCATCTCAGAAATATTGCCTACATAAGAAATATATTGTCAGTAAACGATGCAGAAAAATTTGTTTATAATTTTTTCATCTGTAGGTTGGAATATTGTAACGCCTTACAGTCTGGTTGTTCAACAAGGTGCATAAGCAAGCTCCGGTTAATACAGAACGTAGCAGCAAAAGAACCAGAAGATATGAGAACATCACCCCTGATTTCGCATTGATTTTAAAATGGATCCTGCCAGTTTATACATTATATCTATAAATATATAAAAATAACAATTAAAGGTAAAATAAGACTGAGATTGATTGCACATGACAGTATTGCAGTATTGAGTCTGAGTATTGAGTCAGTATTGAGTCTATTATTGTGTTGTCTGTGTGTGTAGTGCAAATAGTCACTAATATTCAGTGACAGTGTTTGTTAGTGTTCATTTCTCGATTGGCTCTGGAGTAGAAACAGTTCCTGAGTTTGTTTGTGTGTGATGTGATGGACCTGAGGTATCTGCTAGAGGGCAGAAAGTCAAGCAGGTGGTTTCCAGGGTGGGTCAGGGATCTCAGTGTGTTGTTTGCTCGGCTGTGGCAGCGAAAGCTGAATAACTCTTCCAGGAAGGGTAGCGAGCAGCTGAGAGGTGTTGATGACCCTCTGATGGGTTTTCCTGTCTGCTGCATAGCAGCTGCTGTTCCATACAGTGATACGGCACGTCAGCACACTTTTAATGGAGCAGCAGGAGCAGAAAAGCTGCAGATTCTATTATGTAAAATAAATGTGTGTCAGGAAAACACAGAGTGTGAGTCTGTCTATCTGTGGGTCTGTCTGTCTATGGGTCTGTCTGTTATCTGATGTTTGGCTGCAACAAATCTGAAATCCTTGGTCAGACATGAGGAGGGAAACTCATGTATTTAGAATTTTACATAATACAAGCATGTTAACATCGCTTGTTGTCATAAACATGTTGCAGAGGTTAATGGGATTAGGTTGAGGACAGACGTTGTAGTTTCCCCTGAATCCTGTCTGTCCCTGCTGTCCCCTCACAGAACTCTAAATGAGCAAAGAGGAGCAGATACAGAACAGCATCCCATATGTACTGTTCTTTGCACTACGCACATCTTTTACTGTATACTGTGTATGGTACAAAAAATTACACACAATCTCGTTATCATATGTGATTCACACACTATGTATTTTGCTGCTCTGTTTACATTCTATGTCATTTGCGGTCTGTATTTAATCAGTACAGTTCTGTGTGTGTGTGTGTGTGTGTGTGTGTGTAAAAACATACATGGCCAATGAACCTGGTTCTGATTCTGTTTCTGATACTGTAGCTGAGTGTCAGTGTTTTTAATCTGATTCAGCAGCTACAGGAAGCCAGTGGTGGGAGAGCAGTAGCGGGGAGGTGTGGGGAGAATGTAGTAAGATGGTGCAGCTGCGTCCTTGATCAGCTGCAGGGAGAGAATTGTGCTCAGAGGAGCACACCAGCATGGAGTGAGCTGCAGGAGACCAGTTTTGAAATGACAAGCAACTGAACAAACACCTGAGTCTCCTGTGTGGAGAGAAATTAATGAATTCTTCTGGTGTTGCAGAGAAAACATCGACATTAGCAGGTCAGATTATCAGTGAGAGCAGAGAAGGACACATGGTCAGGTCATAAACAGCCATCAGACCCCAGACAGGGCAGAACATCAGAGTAGTGTTAAACATTTACACACTGACTAATAATGCTTTTAAAAAAATGGACTGAATTTTAAACACTTTATGTTACACACACATAAGAACAATTTACTGTACAAATAATAAATCTATTCATATCTAGCTTGGTGCTTCCTGTGTACTTACAAATTAATTAATAAATGATTTAAAGATGTATTTTTACTTGAAATGTGTGTAACAACTTGGAGGGTCGAGGAATGACGTGCTGGAGGCAGGTGAGAGATACCACATAGGTAATGCATTATTAACACGTTTTAGTAGTTTTGGATCACTTATAAACATACTCACAGTATTGTGTGCAGCTCTGGGCCTTCGGGGCGTGGCTACACAGCCACTGGGGGGTGCTGTGGTGTCTAGCACCAGAACATTAGCAGCAGATCCTTTGGATGCTTTGGGTTGTGGGATGAGGCCTTCGTGGATCTGAGTTGTTTGGCTCGATTGGGGAGTTTGGAGGCCTGGTCAGGGGGTCTTGGGATCTTTTCCTGCTGGGCCCCTTGCACAGTGGTGTGTGGTGCACCGGGTGTGATGGTGCCTTTCTGTCACTGCCAATGTTGACTTGTGCTAGAGTGGTGTTTCTGTGGGATTGGACCTTACAGGCTGACCTTTGGTCCCCTGTGGGAATGAGTGAGCCTTGGGTGCCCATAATCCTAGTACCAGTTTACTGGGGTATAACTGATAATCAGTGGTAATAATATTTGTTGTGCACAAATGTTTTGGCTTATCAGAATGAATTAACTAATTAATTCATTAATTCATATCCGACCCTCTCATGTTTGTGTAACGTTGTGTATAAGCTGACTCAATAATGATTAATTGGCTGCAAACTGTGTATCTGATAACAAGCTGCTTTTAATACTTAAAAAAATAACACACTAAAGAAATAACACACTCCGGAGTGATGTGGTGTAAGGGTGCGATTGTTGTACTGTATAACCATAGAGTGTGGAATGTGTGTTATTTCACAACAGTGATTTGATAACTATTAAACTGTTTGACTTATTAATGAACATGTTGAACATTGTAAAAGGTGATAAATAGATTTAATGTTGTAAAAGTCAAAAGCTTGACACTGGAGCCTCCTTCCATTTAATGGTAAATAAATGCTTCATAAAAAGTGTCTTCATCTTAGTAAATATACATGTGGTTTAGTTTCTCAATAGGCTCATGTTCTGTGGAGCATTCAGTTCAGTAATGAGAGAGTAATACTTTAGAATGAACGCAATAGTATAAATTCATAATGTATACATTGTGTATTTGTTTTAATTATGCGCTCAAATTTAATAAAATGACTTTTATTAGCTGCAGCTAATACAATTAGCAGCGTTGGGTGTTTTGTAGCATTATGAGCTGGGTGACCCACTCTCAGAATACACAGACAAACACTGAGAGAGAGATGAGAGAGAAAATAAAATCTGACACTATGTTAAGCTCAGAAAACAGTTACAAATTAACAGCCATAAAATCAATCAATTGAATAGAAATTTAATTATTGCACAGGTGGCGATGGTGCAGGTGCTTAGGCCGGTCATTGCTTGTGTAGGACGTGCAGTGTGTGTGTGTGTGTGTGTGTGTGTGTGTGTGTAGAATGTTTAGTTTAGTGTATGTAATGTGTGTCCATTGCATGTGTTTTGCAAAAAATTCCTGAACCGTTTGAAATATCAAAAATATTTTCACAATCCTCAGTGTTTTGCGATAATATGGGCCGGGTTTTGTGGTGATCGTAAAGGTGCAGGTAAAGGTAGGATGTGTAATGTATGTGTGTGTGTATACAAACAAATAGTGAAAGACTAGTGATTATGTATGTTTGTTTTAATGTTTTTATTATCTGATTAATTCACATTGCTTGATTATTTTATTGAAAAGCACAGCATTAATGTGCATTATATGGTATATGTAATATAAGTATTGGTTTCTTTCTGATGATTAAGAGTAACTGATATGATCAGGGTGTGGTACCTGAGCGTTTTAATCCTGTGTAAATTGTCCCGTAATTTAGGAGTGTTCTGGATTTTTTGGGGAATTTCTGCGTCAACACTTATTGCGTAATGCGCCGGAAAAACACGTGAACTCAGTGAACATAGTGACGCAACGGTATCGACGATCAAGGGGCGTGTTTTTTGGCAGTGACGGTGGGCGGAGCCACGTCGCTGTTTTCCTCCGTGTATAAAGAAGAGACAGCGCGCCATTTTGTTTCAGCTGCTGAAAGCCACCGGCTGAGGAACAGACGCACCGAGCCGCTCCATTACCAGTCGCGTTAAACCAGCACTAAACCCGCTTTAAAACACCGGGCCGAGCCTCCCGTTATCATCCGAAAGGAAAAGGAACCGTGTCGTATGTCCGCTATCCAGAACCTCCAAACTTTTGGTAAGGTTTATCTTAAATCGTCTCGACGACAAAGCAGATTAGCTCACAAGCGTTAGTAGTTATTCTGATCACTTATTCCTCTCACTAATATCCCGAAATAATAACGGTATTAAACAAGCGTGTAAGTGTCATTAATCAGCTTCTACGGTATTTAACAGAACTCCTGTTTTTAAGATCTTTTAATAGCCCTCGTTTGGAATCCTGTAACCGCTTTTTAACCGTCTTTATGAATGTGGCATCGCTGTTGTGAAGCTGTTAACCGTTTAACATTCTGTTTCGGCTTGTTTCTGTTTTTCGGCTTTTTATTTTTTTGTCTTTGCACTGAGGTGAGTTAGCATAGTGGCTAACCGTGTGGGGGAAGGGCGGATGGAAAATGGCGGATACCGTTAACAAAAGCTAACTCGCTGTATGTGCGGTACCATATCAGATATCGATGTTTTTGTCGAGAACATTGGATGCAAGGGTAAATTTTGACTTTTCTCAGCCGTGGCTGTTTTTGTTAGCGGTTTGGTCGAATGTCGCGTAAAAAATCATAACAAATGCGCTTTAGCTTTTTCTCTTTTTAATAACCTATCCGTTTTCGTCCGTCCCGCCTCCTATGCTGTGATTGGATAAAGCCGGAAATTTATCTTCTCCTAGCCTGTAGGACCACAGCTTGCTCTCTGCCAGCCAATCTCGGCGCGAGGGCGTGTTTTTTTTTTTTTAATGACTGATGGTGAGAACACGACCTCAGTTAGGCCTCGACTCCCTTGCATTCCAAGGCGTTTTCTTCGCCCGTTTTCGTTTTGTTTGCGGGGTAGTTTGCTTTTTGTATACGGTCTTTATGAATCATGAATAAGTCTATTTTCATTAAACATCCTCCGTCATAAGAAAGCATTTAAACGTCACGCCGCCTTTTTTTTGGACCGCGTCGCGTCTCAAATGGATCAACGTGTTGGCACGAGGGCGCTATAGTGGTCGCGCGCGTCATTACACCCAGTGTGCCCTTAGAAGGGAGCCCGTGCGGAATGGGATCGGACCCAAACACGTTACGTAACCATCTGCGCAGCTGATCCTGTTATAGAAGAAGCTTAAAGTGGAGTCGGACTGATTAAAAGTCATGTTTGGTGTCTGATATTTGCTGTTTGTGTTGCAGACCCCTTTGCTGATGCAACTAAGGGTGATGATCGGCTCCCAGCAGGGACTGAGGACTACATCCACATAAGAATTCAGCAGAGGAACGGCAGGAAGACTCTGACCACAGTGCAGGGCATTGCCGCTGACTATGACAAGAAGAAGCTAGTCAAGGCCTTCAAGAAGGTCAGGGCGTGTTTTTAATCAGTCTCATTGAAGTTAATTAACATTGTTCAGGGTGTGGATTATTGATCGTGTTGCTCCTGCTTTGTTACAGAAGTTTGCATGCAATGGGACTGTGATTGAACACCCTGAGTATGGTGAAGTGATCCAGCTGCAGGGAGACCAGCGCAAAAACATCTGCCAGTTCCTCACAGAGGTATACACACATGCACGCTTTCACTTTATAATAGTTGAGTTCTCATCACTGTGCTGTGGTCTCACACCAGTGTTCCCTCCTCATAGATCGGACTGGCCAAAGAGGAGCAGATCAAAGTCCACGGTTTCTAGAAGCTTCTTACCCCCTCCCCCTCTTTCCCTTCTCCCCTTCCTCTACTAACTAACCCTTCTGCCTCCCCTTTACTCCCCCCCCCCCCTCCAATAAAGTTGTAACAGAGATGAAGACTATGGCTCCTGATTGGAGATGCTGCTCCAACATGGCTTCCTCACAGCGCCGACGGCTGACGCCCAGCTGATTTTTCTCCGTCTCTCTTTCCTTTTTAGTTAGTCGTGTGCTTTTCATCTTTGTTTTGTACAAACATGTTTCAATAAAAATCCTCAGATGCGACATAATTGCTGTTAATTTTTTTGAGTTGGGACTAAATGTCATGGCTATGTATAAGAGTGAACATAGATGGTGTCTTACCTGTAAGTTGGATAAACAGTTTCTCCATTGGCACCTCCACACAGCAGTGCAGCATCTAAGAGGTGATCTGTCTGACTTTGCTGATGCCATTTGCATTTGTGCAATGGCAGTCTTTGGGGCCTAACATCCAGTGTTGCTTTCACAACAGGAATTGTCGCAGATTAGGTTACATGTGCACCAAGTCTGGTGTGGTATTGTGAAATGAGTGCTTTATACTGAACATGGTACCACATTCTGCCAGAGTTCAACAGGTCTCTAATATAGTACTTTAGAATGAGTATGTACCATGAGACATTGGACCATACTATTGACTATGGTAAGTTGCTCTGGATAAGGGTGTCTGTGCCAAATGCCTAAATTTAACATGTAAACTACTACAGTGTATATATGCAACCACACCATTGGATACCTGCTGAACTTTATGTAGCCACTGAGGTTTCCAATAAATACCCTGGTATTGTGGAGGAGCTCTTACTGCAACAATTTCCCACTGCAGGGGTTACTATATTAGTAATACATAGTAAACAGCAATAACCATATTTTACTCATTATTAAATATATCTCTCTCCTTGATGCACAAGCATACCCGGTGAGATTAAACTGTAATCTAATCCCTTTCTTAAATTCGACTCTCTGTTTACATTGATGTAGCAACAGGATTAAACTTAACCTGAATTTCCTATAAAGATTAATTCTGGATCATGGTGTAAATAAAGGTTTGGGTTTAAACTGTTTCACTCAGATTTCTCTCACACACTCGCTCTTGTTGATTTTTCGTTCTACACAGGCTACACAGGTGCTTGTTCAGTCCCTTATTTCAAGACTGGGCTACTGCAAGTCACTCCTGGCAGGTCTGCCTTTGTTCACAATTTGATAAATTTTGTTTGCAACCTTCCTAATTTCTTCCTGTAGCTTTCTGCATTAAATTCAAAACACTGATGCTTGCCTACAAAGTTAAAAATGGTCCAGGACCCACTTACATCTCAGCATTCCATGTTCCCATCGATCCTCCAGCACTGCTCGGCTGGTCCCACCATCTCTCAGAGATCGAGGAAGAGGAGTTTAGGAGACATAGGTGGTCTCCGCCAATCTTTAAACTGATTTATGACTTAAGGCCCACCTTTTTCAACAGAGTTGAGTTCTCATTACTGTGCTGTAGTCTGTGGTCTCACCCTGGTGTTCTCTCCTCACTGACGACAAATAGATTATTCTCCGTCTCTCTTTCCTTTTTAGTTGTGTGCTTTTCATTTTTGTTTTGTACAAACATGTTTCAATAAAAAGCCTTGCAACTTAATTGATGCTGTTTATTCTTCTGAGATGAAACGAAATGTGATGGCTATGTATAAAAGTAAAAATAGATGAGGTGTTATAACTAAGTTGGATAATCAGTTTCTGCACTGGCACCTTCACAGCACTGCGGCATCTCCGATCCCGTGTGTATGGGCAATTTGGAACACTTTGAACATTTGAGAGGAAACCAGTGAACCTGGAGAAAATCCACCAAGCACAAGACATAACACATAGACATAAAAAAAAACTGTCAAGCTGACAAGCGATAAATGTTTGTCTCAGTATAAATCTGTGACTTAAAATGATTAATCTTGTTTTTCATTAACTCGTGGATGGTACAAGTTTTAAAAAATACTGATACCGTTCTCAACCTTAAAACTACTCACCGTCATGACCCCTTTACTGGCAGTCTATGGGTCACTGCAGTTCACCCTGACACACCCCGGAAAGCCAACATCTTACCATACAGCTACTTTTGACTCATCGGGATGTTTTCTACTGATTTTTAGCAAAGATTGTGAAACTGGGACTTGGGCTTTAAAGTTACTGCTTTACCTATGACTATAATGAAGTGAGGTGGCACAGTGGTGTAGTGGTTAGCACTATGGCCATGCATCTCTGTTCTCCCCATGCTTGGTGTGTTTCCTCTGGGTACTCTGGTTTCCTCCCACTGTCCACGCCACAACCATGTATACAGGATATCATGAATGAAGATGAAGATGTCACGAAGCGGTGACACTGGAGACTCTGTCCATACATGTTAAATATGTTGCTGTTGCTATGGAAACGCTATGGTATTAAAATGAGCGCACTGATGTACAGTAAAGCTGTGGTTTGCAGCTGCAGTACTGTCAGATGGTTTAAAGCCATTTAAAAGGCATCTGAAACTTACCTGGTCACCATGACAACTGGCTTCGGTCCAAAAGCTTCCATACTACCGCAACAAACTGTGGAAACAGGACAGCTTCTGATTGGTTTGATGGATAGGCCACGCCCACATCTGCCAGTGGAAGAGAGAGATACAGATACAGAGAGAGAGAGAGAGGTCAGTGGCGTGAATGCGGCTGTGAGAGGATCAGTCTCTTAGCTGTGATTAATAACCCGGTGATTACTGAAGAGCGCGCGGACACCGTGAGAGGTAAACAAACAAACAAAACTTATCCTATTTTATTATTATTCTTGTTCCTTGATCTCGGCTTTGATGTTGGGCGCGCAGTAGACATCGGTGTTCAGTGGCGCGTGATGGGCGTGATGTTTCCGCGCGCATCACCACCACCACCATCATCATCATCATCATCATCACTATGCAATTAATGCCTATAATGACATTTAAAAAAATCCTCTCTTTCCGCCGCATTGAGCCGCATGTCGGAGCACCGCGGGGCAAAATCACGCAGAATAACGCGCTAATCGTGTCATCGGTTTGCTGCAAACTCCGAGCCGGTAAACACACACACACACACACACACACACACACACACACACACACACACACACACACACACAAAATGCTATATGTCAGAAAATGTAATATATATATATTTTCAATAACAGAATAAAACATGGAGCTTAAGGGCGTCACGTGGCATGATTTCAGGGACAGAGAACTGCTGTGCATTAATTAATTATTATTATTATTAATAATAATAACAGCAGCAGCAGCAATAATAATAATAATAATGATGATTGCATAATATTTTTTCATTGCTTAATATGGTTCAAAAGAATAACTTTATTTATAAAATATAATAATTAACATTTGCATATTCATTTTTTTAAAACAATCTTTGGCTGTTTTATATAGAAATAAATTATTCTAATGGTGCGATAAAGTTTGATGTGTAACACATTCTGAGATGCTTTTCTGCTCAACGCAGTAGTTCACAGTGGGTGTTTGTAGGCTTTCTGTCAGCTCAGACCGATCTGATCATCCTCCTCTGACTCTCTCATATCAGCCTAGCATTTCTGCTTATAGACCTCATCGTCACTGGACACTTTTTGGAAGAAGAAGAAGAAGAAGAAAAAAAAAAAAAGTCTTTTTCACCCCTTTGAGTGTAACCTCTGCAGAGTACTGTGTGTGAAAATCCCAAGAGACAAGAAGGTTCTGACCCCCACACATCTCGTCTGTCCCTGGTCACTGAATTTACTTTCTTTTGATATCAGTCTGTATTTTTTGTTTCAGCATTGATGCAAACATGTCATAAAGCACAGGCATAAATATCTCAGTATGAACTGACTTTACTAGCTGACCTTCTTCTTCTCTAGCATTGTTCTGCCTGGTCTGTTGATAAAGAAGCCTTTGTTTGTCACATATATAAAATTATTTTATTCACATAATTCAGGAGGTTATAGGTCAGAGTGCAGGATCAGCCATGATACAGCGCCCCCTGGAACAGAGTAGTAGTGTGGCAGTGTTTGCACTTTAACTGCTAACCTTCCGATCAGACACCACTGCTCTTCACTAAATCGGTTAAAAGGAGTGTAAAAGTGTTTACATTTTATGGCATTCGGTAGACGTCCGTATCCAGAGTGACTTAAAGAAGTCTCTATCAATAAATTCTGATACTGGTTCACTAGGATAATGGACTGACAGTGGCGTCAGTCTGCAAACTCTGTTGGAGATTCCTGCCTTGGGTCTATGTGCCTGGAATTTGCATGTTCCCCCCGTAATTAGTGGCTTTCCTCCCACAGTCCACAGATTGCGTTAATTGGCATTGTGTGTGTGTGTTTGTGTATGTGCCTCCTCCAATGCATTGCCACCATGTCCAGGGTGTACCCCGCCTCCTGCCTTTAGTCTCCTGGGCTAGCTAGGCTCCATGTGCCCCATGACCATGTACAGGATGGTATAGAAGATGAATGAATGGAAGAACCTGTGTATTTAAGGGAATGCTAGGTCAGAAGCTAGACTCACCTGAGTCATTATCAGACTTGTTATCTGTTGCACCACTGGCTATGCTTGTTTATAATATTTACAGATGTTTGTGCATTATATTTACTAAACCGGACCAAGAAAAGACAGAAATTAACATTTCATGCCCTGATGCTCAATATTGATTTTAATTAAAACATGCGCTTCATGAAATAATTACATGAATTGCACTCCATGAACCTGACCTGAAGCGTCTCTGACACAGGGCTGACTGTGTTTATTGGATCGAGGATGGATGTAACAGTGGAGCTGGGTTGCATGCTTCTCCTGCATCTTCTCACCCCTGGGTGTTATCTCTTTGTTGTTTCTGTTCATCCTAATCAGTAAATATTGACCTGAAGTAGTGTGTATCAGTTCTACACTGGATTTCCAGTGCATTATGGGTAATTAGCCTAGTGGACTGTCCAAGGAATATATTTGTTCCCCAGGAATTTGGACACTGCTAACACACTGCTGCACCCTCACTAGTGCATTATAGAGAGAACAGGGCACAAATTTGATATCTTAACCCAGGCATTTGATATCTTAACTCTGAAGGCTCAAGCACACTAAGTGGCTTTTTTTTTTTTTTTCAAAATTGTTGACATATTAATAGTACACACACATTAAGCAAATACATCATTGTTAGTTTTAGAGAATATAGATATATAGATGATCTTATAAAGCTCATTATTCATGAAATACACAATAACAACACAACTTGTCTTGAATGTTAGTTCTTAAATGAAAGTTGCAGTTCTCCTGCAGTTTAGTGGATAAAATCAGCCTCTGACTGAAACACCTTTGAAGTGAGGGATAACAGGATAATGACGCTAGAGGCTTTTCCTGAGAGAAGCTCAGAAAAGCATTCCGCCTTTGAAATACAGAAATGATGAAAAACAAAAAGATGGACAAAACAGATGCTACAGCACAAGCGACTGTAAAATGCAGCATTTGTTAGGAAAAATGTTCAGAATAAAAACTAGTCTTTGGCTCAGTGCCTTTTGGAGCGATCTCTAAAGCTCCTCCATCATCTTGCTGATTGAAACTCAACATGCACACTTTACTCTGAGCACAGGAAGCCCAGGAGGCTTATTTTACCGGCTTTGTAAATGCAAGTCAAATTAATTTTCACTGTAAATCTGCAACTCAAGGACGTTGTTATATTGAGTAAGTGTGGGTGTTGAATCTGGGCAGCCTTCAGCTGCAGGATAAAGACATTAGCAGTGTTAATTAATGGTCTCGGCTCCAAGTTATAAAGTTAAAATTGATTTGTATACACACTTATGAATTACACTGCAGGGTTTATGAAAGCCATGCACTCTCAATGAAGAAGCAACGATGCTGTAACTGAAACATACAATTACATTACAGCAGTGCAAACCACACAGTGTTTTTTACCTGGACAGAGTTCTATACTGTATTTAGTATGCACACAATGTAGAGCAATAAAATATTAGCTGAGATAGGTGTTTATTCTGTCCTTTTGTGCTATAATACTATTATTATCGTAACCCTTAATGACTTACACTGTTGTATCTGTTATAACACATTATATGATGTGTTTAATGTTAATGTTATGGTGGCAAGGAAAAACTCCCTGAGATTACAAAAACCTTAAGAGGAACCAGACTCAACTGATCATTTGGGTGACATCAGATAACAGGGATTATTATACAGTCATATAGTGTTAGGTGGCGGGAAGTTCAGTATAAAAGGAGATGTGTTTAAGATATATGGCGTTCATTGTCGTTATACAAGCCTCAAATACAAAACTGTTTGTAGGAATTCCAGTCCTGAACTACTGAGTAACTACAGTCACAAGTCATCACAGAACAGCTGTCTGCATCAGCCGAGTCCAGGACCTTCTTTATGGTAAAGTGCACCGTCCACTAAATGTAAAGCAACCAATCAGCTCACTATCAGCAAACCTGAGTGATCAATGAGCGTGGGGAAGACAGCATCCAAACATACCAGTTCACCATAATAGTCTACGTCCATGAGTCCGCCAGAGCTGCACCATTACCTACCACAAATCCAATTACAAAATGCTTGGCTAAATAAATAGGTTTTCAGCCTAGACTGTGTCTAAATCCCAAACATTCATTAGGAGACTATTCCATAACCTTGGAGATTTATAAGAAAAAGCTCTGCCCCCTGCCATAATAGGCAGTACTGACAAGCAGCCTGCATCATTTAATTGAAGTAGGCATGAAGTAGGCAGTTCACTCAGGTACTGTGGTGTGAGCCATTTAGTGCTTTATAGGTCAATAGTAGGTTTTTAAAATCAATGTGAAATTTCACTGGGAGCCAGTGCAGTGTGAATAAGATGAAGAGGGCGTGCTCATATCTTTTAGTTTTAATGAGGACTGTTACTGTGGCATTCTGGACAAACTGGAGCTTGTTTATTCACCTGGCAGAAGATCCAGAAAGTAAGGCTTACAATAATCCAACCTAGAGCTGACAAAAGTTTGAGCTAGTTTCTCTGCCTCAAGTTGTGACAATATATTCCTTATATATTCGTTATAAACTGTTACAGTGGACTTTTCAACAGAGCATTTCATCTTGCACGACAGGAAATAATCTATGCTTATTCCTCAGCTGTTTTAAGAAGTGTGACGCAGTGTGCTGTTCTGTCTTAATGATCAAATGTACTTACTGTGTTTTTCAGGTTGGACAGGTGAGTACACCAGGAGGACAGTGGAACATGTCCATTCCAAGTATGTTTATACAAAACATTTACGAGAGAGAGAGAGAGAAATTTTGCTTTACTCAAAACATGGTGTTAATGATCAATTCATTGTGTGTGTGTGTGTGTGTGTAGTAAGTGAAACAGAGGTGAAGGTAGCTGAATGGCAAAAGACGTATTACGCAGCAGATTCTGGCATCCAATCAGGAGCCACGACTGTAAACGATGAGGACCAATCAGAGATCAGTGCTAAAACGTTTACCTTGGAAGACTGTAGTGCAGGTATGATCCAGATTAGGTCTCTATGTTAGAAATTAGCAATTAGCTGGAACACTTAACTGCTGCTACTTTCCTCAGATTTTGATGCGCAGTTGGTTCTGACCCGAGCTCAGCGTGTAAGGGCGGCCATGTTTCCTGAGACGTTAGCGGAGCGTGAGACACTAGCAACAAGTGACTCGCAGTCCAACATTCAGCGTCTGACTGAACCCTCACACCTCCTGAACAAAGCCATTGTTCATCTGATCAACTACCAGGATGATGCTGAACTCGCTAAACGTGCAATGCCAGAACTCATCAAACTACTGACTGACGATGACCAGGTATGTGCCAATCAAGTACAGGGTGTATACCAATAGGAGTCAAGCTCGTAGGAGCTGCTGTGGATGAATATATTTGAACTCACTAAGCAGTGCTAATGGTCCTGGACTTTATATGCTAGGTGGTGGTGAGGAAGGCAGCTCTGATTGTGAGTCGCCTGGTCCGTAATGATGCTTCCCGACATGTGATGATGCAGACAGCGGTTATGATGTCAGCGGTGCTACGTGTGATGCAGAGCTCAAGTGACATGGAAACGATTCGCTGCATGGCCAGCATCCTGCACTGCCTATCTCACCATCATCAGGGCCTGAATGCCATCTTCACTGCCGGGGGCATTCCCGCGCTCATCAACATGCTCAGGTAAAATACTGATGATGTTCTCATTGCACAGGGACAGACACAGGTACTGAAACCAAACTCATGGTTCTAGTTTCAGGTATGGTTTGGGTACTGCTCTGTTTGCCAGTAGACATTCCGTCAAACATACAAGCAAGCTCTTTGTGTTAAGGTTATTTACTTTTAACAGTTTTCTTGAGGAACTACAGATAAGAAAAGAAACCCCTACGGCTTTACCCAGTCACTATGACAGCATAATCATTATGCAATAACCTTTAGATTAGATTATATGGTGTAGCTTCTTAAATCATACTGACTTAACGAGTCAACTCGGTGTTCGAGTTTAAAGGGTACAGACATGAGATCTTGAAAAAATGTAGCCCCCTTGTTGATGTTTCAGATAATAACCATGCTAAAACAGAATTGAGCTAGTCACTCGACTCTCCTGGTCCCATTATACCAGCACAGCAGGGGAATTGATTTATTCACTGACGTATGTTCGACTTCACCACGACCATGATGCACATGTACATTTTGTACATTCAGTATTGCTTTATGTTCTGTACACATGAGATTCAAGCTATACCTCATGGTTAGGTTGTTACCCAAAGACAGACGCACTGCTGTGTTATTAGCAGTTTCTTTCACTATTACAAATTTTACGAAACCTGGGAAGGGAACTGTGGAGCATGCTTCAATCGGAGCAAGATTCCTGCGTCCGATTGAGTCCTAACCGCATTATCTGGGTGTGCGTCTGACTTTGAGCAGTACAATTTAACCAGGCTAACACATTCACGTTTGTGGAGACGAACACGGTCAGATGAACACGGTCGCGTAAACATACTAGGCGAGTCCAGCTGCCTGAACTGGCATTGCTTCTCAAAACACTTGCCAGAAAGGTCCTTAAATTAAACTTCAAACATTACATTTTCATAGTATAGTATATCCGCTGATAATAAAAAATGTTTTAAATGGCAACAAGAAACCATTATGCTTTTTCCCCCGCAGTGTGTGTAATCAATGAGCAATAAACAGATTAAAAGTCCGGCCAGCAAATACCTTTTTTTAAGCCCTAGGTTAAACTTTCTCAATGGAACCTTTGGCACTGGACCGGATCATAACTGTTCCTCAGTTCTCTTGGTTCCCCTGGTGACATGCCACTCTACTCTCTTTTCATCTTTCCTTCCGTCTTTCTGTGTCAGCTCTCCCGTGGAGGCGGTGCTATTTTACTCCATCACTACCCTTCACAACCTCCTGCTCCACCAGGATGGCTCCAAGATGGCGGTGCGAATGTGTGATGGTCTGCAGAAGATTGTTCCTCTGCTCAAACACACAAACCCAAAGTTCCTTGCTATCACCACCGACTGCCTGCAGATCCTGTCCTATGCCAACCAGGAGAGTAAGGTGTGTGTGTGTGTTTGTTTGCATGGCTTCTTTTTTTTCCTCCACACGTTTGGAATCTGCCTTGTGATTGCAGATGCCTGAAACTTTAGAAGGAAGCAGCATGTTTCTGTTTCACTCATATCAATGGATTCTACTAGTTCATGTAGAACACTGGCTCACACCCACTCTGTCTACGGCTGCCTGTTGGATCTGGGACTTGGTGCATCAATAAGATCTTGCCAAATTCATTAGATCAGTCTTGCATAAGCATGTGTTATTCACTGCATTATTCCTCCATGAATTACATCCCACTTTCTGTTTAATTTAATTACCCTGATTCATACCATCTCATGTGTTATGCCTTCTGTTAGATCATGCTGTCTATTCTTCATTGCATTTCATTATTCATTCACTGACGTCCACGAGATCTTGCCATTCAGTCATGTCACCACAAATGGTTTGGTTCGTAGTAATGACATGTAATGAGTCTATAGCATCATAACCTCTAATGCAGAGGTAGTCAACGTGTGTTTTTACCCACTCCTTCTTTAGCAATAGTGTCTCTCTGTCCACGCCTCTTGTTATGTTGCGTGATGTGTTATTGGTCAAGCATCCAGCAGATGTCACTGTAGAAAGGGGAGTTGGAAAGGTACCTCAACGACCACAGTTGAGTTGAGCTCATGAGTGAGAGTTCACTTTCTTGCTTCTTTTTCATGTCATTGTATCAGAAGTGGTTGTAACTCAGGTCTGTGAGTAAAGGGGAGAGGGGAGTAATTAGAAGCAGCCGCAGAAAATGCGTACTTATGCTTTCACACAATAAAATAGTAGTGAGGAAATTGAATGAACATTTCATGGCCAAATGTAGGACAAGAAAAGCATGTGCATGTTTACATAGACAATCATGTCAAATAGGTGAATGTGTCAAATGTTTCATCACCCCTTTTGCAGCAAACTAGTTGAGACTTGTGACTTCAGGGCATCTAAAGATGAATAGATATGGGACCATATTGTTATTAGGATTGCAGACATGCAAGGGCATACAATCTACAGCTAAAGCCCAAGCTAATGCAGGAGGAAGCCATCAGCATGGTTCATCAGTCTGGTCTAATGAAAATGCAAAACCCCTGTGAAATGGAAGAGAATGAGATACAGTAAATGCGGTCACCTGAAAGACCACAAATACTAAACTATTGGCAAAAGGACATAAAGGTAATGATAGTAAGCAGCAAAGGAAAAAATTACAAAGGGCGAGACGACAAGAGCTGCACAAGACGTAGAAGGATCTACGATATTGAACAGGAGCCTGTAAAAGGAAAAAGTAATGTGACATTTTGAAGGGGCGTGCAAAATGAAAACTTTAGGGGCTGCGAAAATGGATCACAGTGTTGATGAACACTGTAGATGATAAAAATGAGAGCACAGACAAATGGCATGTAGAGCTGCTGTTTGAAGTAAGGGTTCAAACAGTGACGGCTGGTGCAAAAAAATTTTGGGGGGCGCGCAAACAAAATTAAAATGAAACTTTTAATACACACCTGTAAATAGCCATTTATCAGGTGATTATGCATCATTACTACTAGCATAAAATAAAGACATAACTCACATCACATCCGGTCTGGAAGTGCTGGAAGACTCGTTGAGAATGGTCCAATCACATGAGCCCAAATATTTAAAAACAATATTGATTCGCTAAGAACAAAAGTGGGAGAGTTCGGAGCGCACAGTGCTGCGCCCGAAGGATGATTTGACAAAATCCAATCAGAGCTCAGCCTCAAGTCACATGCTTTTAAAAAATTTACGCGCCTACATAGACACTCGTTTGTCCAGCGCACCGCGTAAACGAACACAAATGAACGATATACAGTTTAAATTTTTTTTAATTGAAGATTAATTATATTAAGAAATACAGCGGAATATTGTGAGTAAATGACTTTATTTCATTATTAAAATAAATAATTATTATATAAATAATTACATGTTAAAGGAACATTCTTTAATAATTCTTTAACAACTTTAATGGGGGCGGCGCCCCCCTATTGACCGACATTGGGTAGAAATGTCAATTTTATGATTGATAAGTGTGCAGACATCTCTGTAATGTCAGTGGATATGTTCAAATACAGTGACACAGACACAGTGCTAAAAAATAGCAACACAATAATCGCATAGCCAAGTGACAAGCATACAGAGACACAGTCTTACAGGGACACAAGAATACTACTACTGCAAGTAAGGGGCCGAAATGGTCATTTTGGTTATATGTCATGAAAGCTCTGTTTACTAAGGATTTGTTAAGAGGTCAGATAGGAATGAAAAGGTGAGATTTAATCTTTTAAGTATGTCTTTGGGGACGTTGGACTATTAGTTTGTGAGCCTGTTAGAATAGAGGTCACCACACCATGCTACATTCCATTCCCAGTAGTGCCACAAGTAGAGGAAGAAATAAAGAGAACCCTGGCGATGTGTCTCAATGAAGCGGGAACTGATGCCATACATCTATTACTTAGAAAAAAAAATTCATTTCAAAATTTCACGCCCTGAAATTCTGTAGCATATCAGACACAGAAGAAGAGGTCAAAGCGTATGTGCATGTCATTTCAACATGATCTGTTAACGGAGACTGGCTTGCCACTTTAACTGTCACAATTTCCCCATAAACCACTCCAGGTTCTCAGAGCTAGGGCCTTTGTCTTGGAGGCCAATGGGCTTTTTCTATACAATGACACAATTATCAATGCTTCTTTACAGCAAAAAGCTGTACTCTTCATATACATAAAGGTCATCAAGGATGGCCTCCAAAAAGATAGCATGACCATGTAGTGGCCACAAATTGGATATGATACTTGGATATGATAAATGAGTAAAAACATGAACAAAATAAAAGGTTGTTTGGGGAAACAAGCCCACTCATAGAAAAGGGCGTCTGATGGCTACACCCCTGATGAAAGGTCCATGGCTGAGATTTTAGGTAAACAGGATGTTAACCATTACCTGGTGATTGTTGGCTACTATTTTAGCGACATACAGATTGCTCTCCTCCCTACCACCAGCAGTGAGAAGTGACTGCACACTTGAGAGTGAGCGTGAGATACCATTAGAGGTAACTATGAACAGTGGCACACAGTTTGTCTCAGCAGAGTTCAAACAGTTAAATGAGACCTAGACCTTTGGTCTAAAGACTTCTAGCACACTCTATCAATATGGCAGTTGAGAGAAAAAGTTCTAAAACAAAAACGATTCTTCTGCAGCAGGATACAACTTGCTCTCATGTGCTTTATGCTACTCCCATCACACTCATTGGTTTGGGTCCTGTTCAACTGATAGGAGGAGGACAAATCATCACAAAAGTTCCCATCCCATTACAATGGCTAAACCCAGTATGACTGACTACTGCAAACAGGCTTAGACTTTCTACAACAGACATTATTAAGTTTCAAAGCACTTTTTGTAAGTTTGTCTGTAGTCAGAACTACAGCCTGGTTAACAAATCAGCTTGAAACTGGATGGAGAAAAACTCTGGAGGAAACTGGCAACAATCACAAAGGTGCACATGCACCTGATCCACAATACTATGTAATACAAACATGGCATACTTCTTCTCAGGACCAGGAGGCACCTCCATGAGGTTCCTTAGTCCATGGAGCATGAGCCTAACTAATGAACTAACTCAGGATCCTGACAACATGGGCCCATCTATTCCTCCCCCCATCATGTCTGTCTCATCCTCAGTGCTTTTGAGCCCACTGTCCATATCAGGGAGGGTGATAAAAAGACCATTAGGATCTGGAACTATGTTCTGAAGTGAGGTGTTTTATTCATTTGGGTTAAAGTTAGCGAAAATTGGAAACTGTATAAACTTTAGTTGATTATACAAGATGTAATTTGTCTAATCCATTTGCCAACGCTAAGACTTGGCAAAGAAAACTAAAGAGGTAAGATGTGATGCAATGTTGATACAGTATGTGATGCGCTATTGGTCAGGGATCCAGCAGGAGTCTCTATAGAGACAGTAGGTGTAGTGGTTAGCACTGTCGCCTTGCACCTCCAGGGTCCAGGTTTGATTCCTGTCTCTGTGTGCAGGGAGTTTGCATGTTCTCCCCGTGCTTGGTGGGTTTCCTCTGGGTACTCCGGTTTCCTCCCACAGTCCAAAAGACATGTGGGTTAGGTTAATTGTCATTCTCAAATTGGCTGTAGTGTATGAATGAGTGTGTGTATGTGTATGAATGAGTGTGTGTATGTGTGTGTGCCCTGCAATGGATTGGCACCCTGCCTTGTGCTCTAAGTCTCCTGGGATAGGCTCCAGACCCCCGTGACGCTGAATACAGGATTAAGCGGTATAGATGATGAGAGTGAGAGTTGAGGTTGTGAAAGAGAGAAATTCCAATCTTGCTTCTTCTCTAACACCTTTCAAACAATTCTTAATTATACAGAGACTTTTTTTTTTTAAGAATGTGACTCTTGGCCACACAGTGGCTTTCCCTTTGGAGTATAGGTTTTGTTTCGTGTTGTTTTGAAGTAGTGCATTTGTAGTGTGATTCAGGAATAACTTCATCACTACTGATCCAGCAGAGCTCCCCACAATGACCAGCACCCTGGATATAATACTTTATACTCTTTATAACGCTCTTGAGTCTTCATTATTAATTTTTCCCTTCAGAATGACAGTTTGAGTGTTTTTGTTTGTTCATAAAAAAATTTGAACACTTTAAATATTTAACAAGTAAAGGCAAATTATTAGTCAAAAATGTCCTCACTAAGACAATATTCTTCATGCAGATCCTTTGCACCCGGGAGGGTTGAATGCTTGGATGAAAGCAGCATTTTTCAGTGTTTGATCTTCTTTGAAATCCTTGTTAAATCGGTAATTAATTTTGACATTGAAAAATGACTGTAAGAGAGCATGAGTGTGCAATAGAAAGGACGAATATTTATTTATATATTCATTATTTATTCAGACAAATGTAATAAATTCCAGGGGTTTGAAAACTTTTGCAAGCTCCAGTATGTCTGGAATTGATATGATATGATATGATATGATATGATATGATATGATATGATATATGATATGATATGATATGATATCCCAAAAGTTCCATACATACAAAACCTCATCTACAGGATTGCCATTTCTTTGTAAACATACTCAAACATCTCATGGAGGCTGTTGTGACTGTTTTGTATATATTTGGGGTGCCACTGAAAAAAATGACAACTGAAAATGGTCACTTTTGGTTTTGGGTTGACAAAAAGTTTAATGAAAATTTTGACTAGTAAAACATCTAGGTCTACAGTGAAGTTCATAATTCTAACTAGCTTTGCCAGTGACACTACAAGGGACTTAATGATTTTCTAGTTGTTAAAGTATTAATATGAAACATTGCACCTGCTGTTCTGTTGGCAAAACTTCTCTCCAAGATGTTATATTTCTGTACTAATCTGACAATGGTCTGGAGGAAAACAAGATTCTAAGGGCTGGGTAAGGCTATAACTAACACCTCCAGATGATGAGAGCCATTAACTCAAGAGCCCTCATCATTTCAAGCTTTCAATTTGCTTTTCACATATTTTTTCTGTGTGTTTGTGTGTGTGTGTAGCTGATCATTCTGGCGAGTGGAGGTCCTGAGAGTTTAGTCTACATCATGAGAAACTATAATTATGAGAAGCTGCTGTGGACGACCAGCAGAGTGCTGAAGGTGCTGTCTGTGTGTCCCAGCAACAAACCTGCTATCGTCAACGCAGGTGTGTTAGTGTTCCTTACTTTCCAGTTCGTAGAGGATAAAGATCTCGCTCTAAATCATTGGTCCTTGATGTGTTTTTGCAGGAGGCATGCAAGCTCTCGCTCTGCACCTGACCGGTTCCAGTGCTCGTCTTGTGCAGAACTGTCTCTGGACTTTGAGGAACTTGAGTGATGCTGCCACCAAACAGGTAGAACACGGTATTTATATCACAGGAGACACGTTATAGTCCATTTCTATTCATACATAACTAAAGCACTCTGGTACACAGCTGAGAGTGTAATGAGTTCACAACCATGACACGGCTGGTTTCCCTGGGACTGATGATCTGTAGTCCTGTCTCTCCTCAGGAAGGTCTGGACTCTCTGCTCCACATCCTCGTGACTCAGCTTGGCTCAGACGATGTTAACATTCTGACATGTGCTACAGGAATCCTTTCTAACCTGACGTGTAATAATGCACGCAATAAGTCACTGGTGGTGCAGCGTGGTGGTGTGGAGGCCCTTATCAACGCTCTTCTACGAACCACAGTGAATCAGGATGAGGCCGAGCTGGCCGTATGTGCCGCGGTGAATCAGGACGTGGCTGAGCCAGCTGTGTGCGCCCTACGACACCTCACCGGCCGCCACCCGCTCGCTCAAACAGCACAGAACGAAGTGCGAGTTCACTACGGCATCCCAGCTGTCATAAAGCTCCTAGGGCAGCCACACTACTGGCCCGTCGTCAAGGTAAACGTGCAGTAATGCAAAAGGTAATTAGATAGTTTATGCTTCAGTGATGGTGTTTTAAATGAATCCATGGATCATCACTAGCAACGATTCTCTTTAGGAAACTTCCATCTTACATACAGTATCGGTCCAAATTTTGTTTGCAGATATCCTAACGCTTTGTCCCTACTGTGCACAAATTCTTTGATAAATAAAATCCCCAGGTATACCTTCAAGAAACGAATGACTGCACACTGCTAAAAACAAAAACAACAGAATCACTGCACACTTCTATTCTTTCATGCAAATTACATGTAAATTTTTCCTCACACTGCAGCATGTTCACATCTTCACAGCAGTCACTGGGGAGACAGTATCCTTCAACGGAAAGCACTGATAAGACAGCAAGGCAACAGAAGTTTTAATATAACCGGAGTGTGGATCATTTTTGGGTCATCCTCGTACATAAGCAAAATCTTTTATATAGGTCGATACTTTGATGGCATTTTTAGGCAGATTTATCCCACCAGATTGTGGAAGAATAAGTGCTGAGTATTGTACACATACAGTACAGTACTAATAATAAATTGTACACGAGTCTTTTGATGTATTGATTCTTGGCTCTTAACTTCAATATATCTATATTGATTTTATGAGCAAAATGTTATATTAACTCTAAAACAAAGTGAAAAGATAAGTTCTGTTCTCATTCTGTTCTCATCCGGTGTAAAACCTGTGCAACGCTGTTGTGTGGATCAGATGGACCGCTGTGGGGACCTCTTGACCGGAGCAGCCGAAAGACAAACAACAAATTTATGTATACACATATACATATACAGTGGAACCTTGGATTACGAGCATAATTCGTTACGGAAGTGGGCTCGTATTCCAAAAAAAAACTCTTAAACCAAATCATCATTCCCCATAAGAAATAATGAAAACTCAAATTATTCGTTCCACAGCCCCCAAAAATAAATACATAAAAATAATTAATACAATCTATAAAATTAAAATATAATAAATTAATCTGCACTTTACCTTTAAAAAAAAGTATAAATTAATCCCGACAGATAAGTGTTTCCATTGGTGCGCGCAGGCGCTGTGTGTGCGTGTGTGTGTGGAATTAGCTCCTTCTCTCGCCTCATTTTACACAGTAACACTCCTCCTCCCTCTCCCCACCTCGCTTTTTAAGATTCACAACAAACACACACACAACGGAAACACCGTTTTAACAGGAAAAAAATAAATCTTTCTGAGACGGACATGAGCGTATATTAACAGACTCACTTTTTAAGTTTCACAACAAGCGCATAAACACAGCGGAAACACCGTTTTAACGGAAAAAAGCGAGACTGGCACGAGCGCATACTAAAGGAATCACTTAAGTTTCACAACAAACGGACACACACACAAACATGGAAACACAGTTTAAGTCTAAACAGAAATCTCTCTGCCCTGGCGTGAGCACATACTAAGGGAATCACTGCTGTAAAGTAAAAAAACAAAACAAAAAAACTAATGAACCAGCACCTTACCTTTGAAAAGAATCGCGACAGAGCAGAGTTTCTGTGTGTTTGTGAAGCGGGGAGGGATGAAAAGGGGAGAGAGTGTCTGTGCGTGTGTGTCAGTGTCAAATTGCGCGCGCACGAGCAGAGTTTCTGTGTGTTTGCGAAGCCGTGGGGGGAGGGGGGAGGTTGGGGGGAGAGAGTGACGCTCTGTGTCAAAATAAGAGTCGCATGTGTGAAGCATGATACTCGGCACTCGTAAACTAATACTTGCTCAGTTTCCGAATAAAAAATTATAAAAAAACTTTGCTTGGTTTGCGGAACACTTGTAAACCACATTACTCGCAATCCGAGGTTCCACTGTATAAGAAAAAGAGAATTTCTGGAGTGAGTTAGATGAAGTGATGCAGAGGATCCTTAGAGGTGAGAGAGTGGTGATTGGTGCAGATTTCAATGGACAGAATTCTGACGGGGACAGAAGTAAGGAGAATGTGATGGACAAGTTTGGTCTTCAGGACAGGAATGCAGAAAGGCAGAAGGTGGTGGACTTTGCAAAGAGGATAGAAATGGTAATAGTGAATACTTTCTTCCAGAAGAGAAGACACAAGCATAGGTTGACATATAAGAGTGGAGGCAAAAACACTCAGGTAGACAACATCTTGTGTCAATGTTGTAAGCTGAAAGAAATCAGTGACAAAGTATTGGTAGAGCCAGACAACACAGGAGGGGGGGGGGTGTATGTGTAAAATGACCCTGATCGTGAGGAAGGTGAAGAGGACAAAAGCAGATCAGAGGACAAAGTGGTGTAAGTTGAAAAAGAAAGAATGTTGTATGGTTTTCAGAGATAAGTTGAGAGGCTCTGAGTGGTCAGGGGGTGCTTTTAGTTGACTGGACAACTACAGCTAGTGTGTTCAGGGAGAGGGGTAGGAGAGTACCTGATGTATCATCAGGAAAGGAGAAAGTGGACAAGAAAACTTGGTGGTGGAACGAGGAAGTTCAGGAGGGATAACCAAGAAAGAGATTAGCTAAAAAGAAGTGGGACACTGAGAGGACAGGGGTACAGGGAGATACAACGTAAGGTAGAGGTGTTAAAGCCCAAACAAAGAGCATATACGGACCTGTTTGCTAGGTTGGACAGTAAGAAGGGAGAGGTGGATCTGTACAGGAGGGCAAGTAAAAAGAGATAGAGATGTAAAGGATGTGAAGGTGCCAGGACGGTGATGGGAAGTGGATGGAGCACTTTGAAGAGTTGGTTAATGAGGAAAATGAAAGCAAACGAACAGTAGAACAGGTGACTGTTGTGGAGGAGGAAGTAAAAAAAATATTAGTAAGAGTGAGGTGAGGAGGGTGTTGAAGAAGATGAAGAGTGGAATGGTAGTTGGTCTTGATGACATACCTGTGGAGGCAGAGAAATGTTTAGGAGAGGTGGCAGTCTGTTTAACAAGATCTTGGAGAGTGAGAGGATCCCAGAGGAATTGAGGAGACGTGTATTGGTGCAGATCTTTAAGAACAAGGGAGACGTGCAGAGCTGTGGCAACTACAGAGGAGTAAAGCTGATGAGTCATATAATGAAGCTGTGGGAAGGAGTAGTGGAAGCTAGGGCAGAGATGAGCATTTGTGAGCAGCAATATGGTTTCATGCCTAGAAAGAGTACAACAGATGTAGTATTTGCTTTGAGGATGCTGATGAATAAGTACCGAGAAGGTAACAGGAACCAGCATTGTATTTTTGTAGATTTAGAAAAAGTGTATGGCAGAGAAAGGAGCTATGGTATTTTATGAGGACATCTGGAGTGGCAGAGAGGTGGTGGAGGTAGAGTGGTGCAGGACATGTTTGAGAGCTGTAGAACAGTGGTGAGATGTGCTGTAGGTATGACAGAAGAGTTCAGGGTGGAGGTGGGTCTGCTCTTTGGGAGTGACAAGGATGGATAGGATCAAGAATAAGTCCATCAGGGGGCCAACACATGTTAGATATTTTGGAGATAAAGTCGGAAAGACCTAATTGAGGTGGTTTGAATATTTTTTCGAGGACGGATTGTGAATATATCAGCAGAAGGATGTTGAGATTGGAACTACCAGGCAGAATGTCTAGTAAATGACCAAAGGGGAGATTTATGAATGTAGAGAGAGGACACAAACTTAGTTCACACAGTACAGTAATTAAGTGGCTTGGAACCCACTCAAATTGTACCCATGAACATTCAGTGAGTGGAATGCTTGATCCTTTAAAGAATAGATGGATTACCTGTCACCAGCTTGTGAAAGACATGGATCTGTCTGCGGGAACTGTAACCACAATTATTCACCAACACCACTTGCACATTACAGAAACTCAGCTGAAAGTTATTGCTTCATCTACCATACAGTCCTGACCTCACTCCAAGCCATTTCCATTTTCACATGTTAAGGACATTAAATGAGTTCCTGGTAGGCCAGCATTTCAGACATGAAGCAATCAGTCCGATCATGGCTCTACTGAGTAAGAAGTTTGTAGACCCAAGAAGTTTGTAGTTCACACAGTACAGTAATTAAGTGGCTTGGAACCCACTCAAATTGTACCGATGAACATTCAGTGAGTGGAATGCTTGATCCTTTAAAGAATAGATGGATTACCTGTCACCAGCTTGTGAAAGACATGGATCTGTCTGCGGGAACTGTAACCACAATTATTCACCAACACCACTTGCACATTACAGAAACTCAGCTAAAAGTTATTGCTTCATCTACCATACAGTCCTGACCTCACTCCAAGCCATTTCCATTTTCACATGTTAAGGACATTAAATGAGTTCCTGGTAGGCCAGCATTTCAGACATGAAGCAATCAGTCCGATCATGGCTCTACTGAGTAAGAAGTTTGTAGACCCAAGAAGTTTCTGAGAAAACGTTCTACCTTGATGGTATCCAAGCACTAGTAAAATGCTGGGATAAGTCCAGGGGGATTATAAAAAGAAATAAAGGTAGTTTTTACTCTCAGAACTGCGTTCTGTTATTCTGCACAATCAAAAGTCCCGCTTTGAATAGTGTGTGTGTGCTTGCCATCTTATAGAAGAACTGAAAATCTGCACATCTCCAACACAAAGAAAGAGAGAGAGAGAGTTTAGCCTAAAGTGCTGTAATAATTTACATTGCATGAAAATAAATAAATGTCCTACATCGCTTTTTCTCTCATTTAATCTAAAAATATGTCAGCCTGCAGGGATAAAACTGTTTACATTCAATTTAGGAACTAATTCATCTTCAGAGCTTTTTATAATCTCTCTGTTTAAGGATATAAGCGTCAGTTCATTCATCTGTGGTACTTATTCACTTCGCCCCTCTCCTTGTTTTGAGGTCAAAAGAAACAGACTATAAGTGCATCTATTTCCAGATTGTAGCTGCTATTGCAGGTCTAACATAAGATTCTGTTTCAAATTAATTTCATGCTCAATCAAACTCTCATTTTCATTGTCCTCATCATCCTCCTGCTTTTTTAATTTAGTGTTTCTGTTAAAGGTTTAACTCACTCTTTTCCTGTGTGGGTGAATGCGTGTGTGTGTGTGGATGCATGAGTCTTAAACGCATCACTTCCTGCTCAATTGCATCAGTGCAATGAAGTGTAAACCTGCGTGTGCGTGTGTCCTGCATAATTGTATACATCCAGAAACAATCATGATGGTAAAATGAACATGAATAAAAAAAATTAATCTTAAATATTTGACTACAGATGCACAAACAGAAAATAATGAAATTATAATAAGATTTAGTTTAACTTTCGTTCATCAGTGAATAAGGGAAATCAAAGTGAGGATGTATAGTCAGTACCTTTCTTGACCACAGAGTCTAACAATCTACATGCTTCATGTACATTTGTGATTATAGACTTTTTACTAATGTAGGTAGATTTTATATACTGTATTAAAATGTACTAATGTAGTCATATTTTAAAACTTAAAAGAAATAGAATATGCAAATTGATTGAAAATCTAAATTCATTGAAAATTTTATAAATTTTATAAATTTTATAAATTTTATTAGTAAGAATTGGGACACATTTTAATCTAATCATATTCCATGTTTTTCACATTGTGTTCCTGTAGGCTATTGTTGGTCTGATCCGTAATTTGGCACTGTGCCCAGCCAATCAGGCGCCTTTAAGAGAAGCAGGTGCAATACCACGACTGGTTAACCTGCTGCTGAAGGCTCATCAGGATCTACAGAGACTCAGCGCACAGAACACCTACCAGGTAATCAGATAATCAGATAATCATCAAGTAATGAGGATGTGCCACTGAAACTATCGCAATATCGAAGTTATGATCCCCAGCGATTAGTAGTGAATTTTGCTGTAAATAAACAGAAAAGAGAGTGCATGCATAATGAACAAACAGCAGACTGGCAGTTTAACCCTGTCGACTAGACACTAGAGGAAAAGTGAACAGTACATATTCCCAATTAGAATGTTAAGCACAATGTCCTGGTTTGAATACTAATCTTCCAACGGTAATCCTCTGAACAGATGGAGTTACAATTCTAGATAGTTCAGTTGTAAAAACAGTATTCAGGATATTATGTGAAGCCTTTTAGGATCCACTGTTAACCCGTTTTCATCAGCTGTCGTTGTTTTTTCGGCTGATCCTGTCAAGGGGTCTCAACAGTGGACCATCCGTCCGGATACAACTTAGCACAGGTTTTACGCCAGATACCGACTGGCAGTGCATGCAATGGCTGGGTTTGGGCATTGGCTGGAAATCTATGCCATTATCATCAATTGTGTGTTCCCATTAAATCTGAAATCAATATTTTATGATATGAAAAAATGTTAATAAACACCGTTATTTTTTTGCTCCCACAAAATAACCTTTTATTCTGTTCTGTTATTTTGCGCAATCAAAAGACCTAATTTGACTTGAACACCCCTTGTAAAACCACAAAATATTATATATTAAGTTCCAGTTTTATGCAAGAAATTCCCTTTAAACCAATCTGTCTTTACATAACGAGCCCTTCCTCTGTGTCCTACTGTAACTACCTTGGTAGGAAGCCATCGATAAAGACAATGTTAGAGAATTATTTGTGCTTTTAAAATAAATAAAATATCTCTCTGTGTGTCTCGCTAACACTCCGTCCTTTTCTTTTTTCCTCTCTTGCTGCCTCTATGTCCCTCTCTCAGGATGGAGTAAGTATGGAGGAAATAGTAGAAGGCTGCACTGGAGCATTACATATTTTGGCCAGGGATCCAATTAACCGGGGTGAAATCGCCAGCATGCAGACCATCCCTCTGTTTGTACAGGTGTGTGTGTTAAAAAGAGTGAGAGAGAGAGAGAGAGAGAGAGAGAGAGAGAACAAAGTGTCCACATCATTGTGTAAAAACTTCTGGCACACCCTTTGCGGACATTTGATGCAGCCAAATCAAACGTAATATCTTCAGTTAATACATTGCACAAGCCCTCTAGAGTTCCTAGTAGACAGATCATTAAACACTCACTACCAAATGAGCCTTGAAGCTAAAAACATAGATTGACTACTTCGGGTCTGTAGGTACTATTGACAGTATTGCAGAGGTACAAACTCCAGTTTCTCCATCACGGGTTGAAGGTTCTTAGGGAATCATCGATATCAGACCCAAACCAAAACAACACTTTGACCCAAGTTTGTTCTCTTAGGCAGATGTTCAGTGGAGAATATCAATTTTCTGACAGAGGGCAAGGGGTTCCGTTCGGATGTAGAGATGGCTAATAGTTCTCCCTTTCCTCTAATGAATATCTGACTACACACTCCTACCAAAGAGGTGGACAACTGGAACTTAATCTCACAATGAACTCAGTTAAGAGCTTTGTAACATCAGGGCAGACTGCACATTGACAACATGACTGTTAGATCCTGTCATAATAGGTGGGACTTGGCTTGGCAGAAGCACTCAGATGTGCTTCTGACTTTGAGAATGTGCTAAAACTTTTCTTAAGGCCCGTAAGGAGACCCCAAGTATCACAGACATCACAGAATCCTAGTTTTGGCAACAGGGGCATGAACTGGCATTCCAAATTTTGTAAAAGTTCCAGATCTGGCAAAGACCATTTTTGCCAAAAATGGCAAATACTACTATCTTTAGTAATGCGATTTCCCTAACACCTTCCTCCCTGATTGGATCTCCTGTTCCACATGGATAGTTGCGCAATGTCTGTGGGCTTGGCCTGCAAAGCTACAACCTAACAAACCATCATCAAGCAGGTCCAATTCTGAACTATAGTTGTGCGGGCAGAACATCACAGCACTGGGATTGGCTGAATTTGTTTAAAATGTCTGTGGCAACTTGTCTGAAAAGGGTGAAACACCTCCAAGGATCCCCCAAGGAACTACAGTAGAATGTTAGTCTTTAGACAGTGAGGACCTCTAGCACTCACACGGCTAGCATCTGCTTTATTTTTATAATACAATCATCTTGCATATGTGGGTTGTCAGATATTTAATGACATTGTAATATTTTTAACCAGTTGATTGATTTTGTAGGGTTCCATTAAGGTGAACTTCTAGAGTGTCCCCTGCTGGTTGTAGTATCAGCCCCATAGTTCTATTACACTATTTAGTCTGTAGTACGTCTGTGCTGAAGCTACTTGCTGTCTTTGTGCATCTTTTTCAGATTCTGTAGAGTTAGTGTCTCCTCTCCTAGTGCTGTGTTGTTCTGATGTTTGATCTGCTAAGGTCCTAATTTGGAATAGTTACATGTCACTCTATAGCACCACACAAGTGAATCTCACCTGGTGGATTATAGAGAGGAAATAAATCATTAGTTGAAGTACAGATTATCAGCAAGGTTTCTTGACTCTGATTTCACTCTATTTCCATTTATTTTTCTGTCTCACTTTTTCCTGCCTCTCTTTCTCTCACTTTATGTCTCACTCTGTCCAACTCTTTTTCTCACACTCTCTTCCTGTCTCTCCCTGTTTATTTTTTGTTTGACTCTGTCTCCCTTTTGTTTTCACTCATCTTGTCTCTTTTTTCTCATTCTCTGTCTCACTTTGTGTCTCGCTCTCTCCATGTCTCTCTTTTCATTTCACTCTCTCCTTGTCTCCCTTCTTGTCTCATTCTCCTTGACTATCTTTTTGTCTTCCTTTCTCTTGGTCTCTCTGTAGCTGTTGTACTCCTGTGTTGAGAGTGTGCGGCGAGTCTCAGCCGGTGTTTTGTGTGAACTTGCTCTGGATAAACACTCGGCCGAACTAATCGACGCTGAAGGAGCTTCTGCTCCATTGATGGAGCTACTGCACTCCACTAATGAAGGGATAGGTGAGTAACACACACACACACACACACACACACACACACACACACACACACACACACACACACACACTCAAGGCCATCTAATTCTGACATGATTATGGAGTATGTGTGTCTTGTTCTCAGCCACCTATGCTGCTGCTGTGCTCTTCAGGATCTCAGAGGACAAAAATTTGGACTACAGGAAGAGAGTATCAGTGGAGCTCACACACTCACTGTTCAAACACGACACACATGCCTGGGACATGGTGAGACACCACACATAAACACACAAACACACACACACAGAAACTGTATAAAATAATGTGCAGATTTGGAACCTTGGATTCGAATAACTTGGACTTTGAGCGATTTTGCAAGTTTTTTTTTATACATTTTAACTTGTTAAATGAGCGAGGTCTTGATTTACGAGTAAGATGCACTCCCTTTGTCTGCCAAGCGTCACATGATCACAACTGGGTCAAAGGTTTTTCTCTCTCTTGCGCTGTGGGATTGTGGTTAATCGTCTCCCATGCTCAGTCCCAGTGCGCATGCGTCACTCGTATAGTCAACATCTGTGTGCGTGTGTACTGTTTACTATAACACTGTGACCACGTGAGCTAATGTATAAGTACAAGTCCTGCACAGTAGACCCCCTGCTTCTGCTCTCGTCTAAAACCAGTCACATTTCTTTTCAAAGGTGAAGTGCAGGTTAGTTGGTTTTATTTTTATATTATATTTTATTTCGATTTTTTTATTACTTATTTTTATGTGAATATTTTTGGGTTGTGGAACAAATCATCAAAGTTTTCACTATTTCTTATGGGGCAATTCACTTTGATATACGAGTGCTTTGATATACAAGCATGCTTTAATGAATTATGGAGCAGATTATGCTTTCAACGAAACAAATTAGGCTCGCAATCCAAAATTTGACTGTAGTGGAAATACAGATGTTTATGCATGTTCGTTCTTGGTGTTTGTTTGTTTATTTATGCTGTGTGTGTTCCCTACAGGCACACAGTGCAATGACTCTCGATCATGGCTACGTACAAGATGGTAAGCATACACTCACCATCTCCCTATAAGTTTATTCCCCCCCGTCTCTCTGTTGAGGGCGTGTCCTCTCTGTATGTATTTTCTCTGCCTCTCTGTAGAAGCGTTTTCTCTTCATATGTTTATTCTCTCTGACTCTCTGTAGACTTTCTGTAAGTTTATTCTCTCTGTGTCTCTGTTGAGGGCATGTCCTCTTCACATGTTTATTCTCTTTTACTCTCATATACTCTGTGTATGTTTAATGTCTCTGTACAGGATATGTCCTCTATGAAAGTTTATTCTCTAGTCTCTCTGTGGAGGGCGTGTCCTCTCAGTAGACGCCATGTGCTGTATGTTTATTCTCTTTGTGTCTCTGAAGAGGACGTGTCCTCTCTTTATTCTCCCTGTGTCTCTGTAGAGTGCGTGTCCTCTCTGTATGCTTATTCTCTCTGCGTCTCTATACAGGGAGTGTTCTCTATGTAAGTTTATTCTTTAGTCTCTCTGTAGAGGGTGTGTATGTCTGTATGTCTATTCTCTCCAACTTTCTGTAGAGGGGTCCACTCTGTCAGTTTATTCTCTCTGTCTCTCTGCAGAGGACATGTCCTCTCTGTATCTTTATTCCCTCTGCGTCTTTGTAGCGGGAGTGCCCTCTCTGTAAATTTATTCTCCCCATTTCTCTGTAGAGGGCATTGTCTACTCTGTAAATGTATTCTCTCTGTCTCTCTGTAGAGGGTGTGTCCTCTCTGTATGTTTACTCGGACCTTCCTGTTGATGCTCTCCCTCTGGATCCTGATGTCCATGAAACATATGTGCCAGAGATGGCCTTTGACCCCCGACATGTTTACCCAGAGCCCCTTTAAAAGTACAGTGAGAAAACAAAAACGCACACACACATGCATGCATGCGCACACATACAAAATGTCTCCACATAATCAGCAATATGTTTTTTTGTAATAATGACCCTAATAACTAATAGCTTGTTTTATTATTTAGACTGAATCAGTAAGCAGGAGGGTGATGGACACATGGACATGAAGCCTGAGGACCTGTGGAGATTAAAATGAAGGAGACATGGTGGATAGATCTGGAGACATATGAATAGAAAAAAAAGAAAAGAAACACTTAATATAAAATGTAAAACCAAAAATATTAGCCAGTGGATAATCAATGGTGGAACTTGAAAACATGGAGGTGGAGCTTAAGGACGTGATTTTGGCTTTAGGATATGTGATTGGGGCTTAACGACAAGCTGAGGTCAAAATTTGGGTAATATGGAAGCAGGGCTTGTGGATGTCTGGAGTAAGTGCTCGTGGAAAAATGGCTGGGGCTTGAGAGCTCATGTGAGCAGGGCTTAAAGGGGAAGTAACAGATCCTGGAAAATCTTTGGTAACATTTGACCCCCCCAGAGTCACAAACAGTTTGAAAACACAAACATCAAAAGAAAAATATTATTATTATTATTATTATTATTAACTGTGAAGCAGGAACAGAGCAACCGGTTCATCACTTTTCATGCCTTTGAGCTCATGGAGGTCACTCTACTGATGAACTGTGACTCAGAAGAGCGCTCACTCAGTTAGACCCACAGTGACTCCTGAAGCTCGGCATCCTACCATAAAATAACAGGACTTTAGAGCTCTCTTGCTGGCTGACTTGCAGGCCTGGGGTAAACCAGGTAAAAGAGGCCGACTATGAGTGCTCTCTGCTTGGTTACGAATCACACGCAGGAGGTCCAAGACCTCATCATACAGGCATAAAAATCTAATTATCCCATGGGGCACATATTTAAATGCTCTGGGATAGCCTGGAGATTAAGGACATGTGGTGGGAGCTTAAGGACATGTAGAGAGGTGGAGCTTAATGTCAAGTGAGTAGAGCTTAATGATGTGAGGGTGGAGATTGACAACATGGGGGTGGAGTTAAGGCCATGTGGGGGTGGAGCTTAATATGTGGGGTGGAGCATGTCATGTGGGTGGTGCTTAATATTGTTTCAAGGTGGAGCTTGATGGCATGTGGGTGGAGCATATGGATATATGTGGGTGGAGCTTGAACACAGAAGGCAAAGCCTGAGAAATATGGAGAATTGAAGCGTTTCCCTTTTTTCTGTTTGTTAATGATACTGTTCCTCTAAGAGAAGAAAAACTACTGCTGGAATCTGCATGTGTTTACGTAATGAACAGATTTTATATGATGGCATCTGTAGTGTCTGTTCTGTCTCTGTGATTATATTTCTGTGTGTGAGTGTGAGTTCAGCTCTCGGTCAGAAGATTTTGGAAAGACTGACCTGAATCAGTCTGTGCACAGCATTACTTTACTGTGATCACTTCTTCAGGAATTTCACATTACATAAATAAATGTAGCATTGTTAGTCCTCTCTGCTGGAGATCAGTCTTTAATGGTGTCCATGAGGGGATGGGCATCAACTTATGTTTTCCATCAGGATTTTTTCTGACTGATATTAAAGACCACCAGAATCCAGTAAGGCTTTCCATTAATTACATTAACCCACTAGTAGAGTCCACTAGAAGCACATTTATTAAACCATTAAAGATCAGCGGGGATTCAGCCCTGGTGTGAAGAGTGTCTTCATGAAAATAAATAAATAAATACATTTTAAAAAAGTTCTGTAAAGCTAGCCAGTATGAGACTGCTTGTTTTAAATAAGCTTGAAAAAGCTAATTAGCTAGTGAGCTAAAAAAAAATTTAAAGGCTAATTAACTCGCTAGCTCAAAAGGCACATTAGCTAGCTAGCTTTTAAACAGCTGCTGTAGTTTTTGAAGTAAACACTTTGTGTGTGTGTGTGTGTGTGTGTGTGTGTGTGTGTGAGAGAGAGAGACAGTACTGTGACTGAATGAGGCTTTGAGTTTAATCCTAGAGTTAAACACCGCTGCAGTGTTACATGGTGTTTAATATGTTCCTGTCTGAAAACAGGAAGCTTCAAAGCACATAACAGTCTTATCTGGGAGAGAAAAAAATCTTATTTTATACACATGGTGAAGATTTTATAATAAAGTGTGAATTAAAAACTTCCAACCACATTTGTTCTTTATTTATTTATTTATTTATTTCATATGCTTCTGTGTCATTATAAAAAATAACTGCAGTTTTCCCCTGTCACGTTTTTCCCCTGTCAACAAAGCATTTTCGCCCACAGGACTGCCGCATACTTGATGTTTTTCCCTTTTCACACCATTCTTTGTAAACCCTAGAAATGGTTGTGCGTGAAGATCCCAGTAACTGAGCAGATTGTGAAATACTCAGACCGGCCCATCTGGCACCAACAACCATGCCACGCTCAAAATTGCTTAAATCAACTTTCTTTCCCATTCTGACATTCAGTTTGGAGTTCAGGAGATTGTCTTGACCAGGACCACACCCCTAAATGCATTGAAGCAACTGCCATGTGATTGGTTGATTAGATAATTGCATTCATGAGAAATTGAACAGGTGTTTTTAATAATCCTTTAGGTGAGTGTATAGCGTAGATAAATACAGTCCATCCACACATACAGTAAAGGCATTTCAAAATGACCAAGATCAGTAAGATTCATCCTTAAGACATCAGGACATTTGGAACTGAGCTCTGCTGCAGTTCCAGTCATTGACTTAAAACTCGCATGTGACTGGAGCGCTAAGCGCGGGGGCAGGTCTCCGGCATGTGAGGAGACGAGAATCTGACATATGGTAGTTTTTTATTTTTAACATTAATTTAATAACAAACATTTATTTGGCAATAAACGTTTTGGAAAGAAGACTTATTAATTTCACCACAAACAAGTAATTGGAAATTAACGGCTGATCCTGTCTGTTTATTTATTCAAATTCAAATCAGGGCGCGTACGCTTTCACTAAAACTGCGTGTAATGTCCTACTGGAATGAAGAAATGTACATAAAAAAAAAAAAAACATTATTATTAAAGAAAATTATGATGATCATAACAGCATACTGCATTTCATTCTTATCGGAAGAATGCAAAAACGCCATCGTTGCTGACATTTATTTCAGTTAATAAATCTACTATAAATAAAAAAACAAAGTATAAGATGACACAAAAATTCTTTTGTGGATTGTCTAATTACACATGGTAAAATCTAAAGGCTCACTGTGCTAACGTTTACTTTTGTTAAATTTGATGTAAATAAAAAATGATTATTGAATTTAAATTTTAATTTGTACGGTAATTTTAGTACTGTGATTATGCATTTCTTTTAATTACAATGTTTGGCTTAAATTTATATGCTACAGTGTCATGTCATGTGTCATGTCTGTTGATGAGCTGCAGCTCAGTAATGCTTGAGAGAATGAACTAAGACCTGAGTCTATGGTTATAGCGCCACTTAGCGACGGGTGCCACGACAGTAGCAGTGCAATTCTGGCTGCGTAAGATCTGTACTCTTCATTAACATTCTCCAGGCACGTAATCAAATTATAAAGTTTGAACCCCAGGCAATTAGTCACATCTTTACTCAATAGCCTTTTTGTATATTTAATATATATTTGCATTTGCACATTTTATTATTATTTAATATTTGCAAAGTACACTTTTATTTTAGTGTGAATTTTATTTAACTTACCTTACGCTTCTCTGCTCATTGGCAGTCTGCACGTTGTATTGTGCGCGGTTGCGTATGTGGACAAATAAAATGTCAACTTACAACGAAGGAAAATGCACTAAAATGTCATTTAATTTATGTATTCGATACTTTTTAACACATTCAATCAAACAAAATAAAATTTCGCTTCTCTTGTCTGGATTTTGAGCAACAACAAAACACATAGACTCGTTTGATCCAGCTCCGGGACGGCAGGGGGCGCAAACCTAAACTCATGGCTATCCAGCGCAAGTGAACTGCGCGTGCGCATTGCAGTCTGCAGGAGGAGGCCGAGCTGTTTATCTGAAGCTGTGAGTTTAAAATCATTTATTTCCTTTCTACTCTTTTACACTAGGAGCGCGCGCCGCCGTTATTACTGCTGACTCTTGATGATAATTTCAGGAATTAAATTAATATAATGTAGCGGATAAGTGTCGGCTGTTTAATGATGGTATTGATCTAGCTTAGCTTACTGTAGCCTCTTGTGCAATATATTATTATTATTATTAAAGCCATCAGTTCTGGATGTTAGTCACTCAAAGTGGTTTGCTACGGTTTTAGTTTGTACACAATTATATCATTATATTTAGTGTTATTTATAACCTTATGGCTGATAGAGCTGTAAAGTGTGAGACTGAGGATTTTAGGTACAGTACAGGTCCTTCTAAAAAAAATTAGCATATTCTGATAAAGTTCATTATTTTCTGTAATGTACTGATAAACATTAGACTTTCATATATTTTAGATTCATTACACACAACTGAAGTAGTTCAAGCCTTTTATTGTTTTAATATTGATGATTTTGGCATACAGCTCATGAAAACTCAAAATTCCTATCTCAAATAGTTCCTATCCATGGTTTACTGACCATGGTATTACTGTGCTCAATTGGCCTGCCAACTCTCCTGACCTGAACCCCAAGAGGATCTGTGGGATATTGTGAAGAGAAAGTTGAGAGACGCAAGACCCAACACTCTGGATGAGCTTAAGGCTGCTATCGAAGCATCCTGCGCCTCCATAACATCTCAGCAGTGCCACAGGCTGATTGCCTCCATGTCACGCCGCGTTGAAGCAGTCATTTCTGCAAAAGGATTCCCGACCAAGTATTGAGTGAATAACTGAACATAATTATTTGAAGGTTGACTTTTTTTGTATTAAAAACACTTTTCTTTTATTGGTTGGATGAAATATGCTAATTTTCTGAGATAGGAATTTTGGGTTTTCATGCGCTGTATGCCAAAATCATCAATATTAAAACAATAAAAGGCTTGAACTACTTCAGTTGTGTGTAATGAATGTAAAATATATGAAAGTCTAATGTTTATCATTACATTACAGAAAATAATGAACTTTATCAGAATATGCTAATTTATTTAGAAGGACCTGTATGTCACTCTTTTAAAATAGAGACTAAAGAGCAAGTGCAAATTTAAAATAATGAAAATGTAGGACGAACACACACACACACACACACACACACACACACACACACACACACACACACTAAACACTTTAATTTTGTGAATATTAACACTCAGAAGAGATGCATGTTTATGCCGAAACTGCTTTTTTAATATACATTTTTTACTTTTTAAATACTCAAGACAACAACTTTGACTTTTTTTTAGGGATGCGAGGAAAAATCTAAATGCCACATTTTTATTTTAATCACCACTGCATAACTTAAATCCTTTCCAGTAATCAAATGTAAAATTTAAACCATTCGTGTCTCCTGGGTTGGCCGGACATTCAGCCCCAACATCACACGATAATCATCAAATAAATCGCTGAACTTTATATCACTTCACAACTTAAAGATCAAAGCCATGAATTGTCTTTTTCAGTTTCAGTCAGATTTTTTACATTTTAATTATACACAAGCCGAGACGTTAATGGCGTTAACACCAGGCAAGAATCATGGTGTTTAATATTAAACCTTATCATGTCTACATGTCACAACTCTGTTTCTGGAGCATCACCTGAGTGTGACACACATCTCATCTGTTTCCTTTAAAGTCTGATGAAGTCTTTAACTAAAGTTTTTTTTTTTCGTAATTACTTACAGGAAATAAAGCATGAATAAAAACACCACATCAGTGTTTCCCACAGGTGTGAAATATACTTGCGGGGGTAGCCAGCATTACCTACTGCACAAAAGTGTTCTCTTGCACACAAGAGACCTGTAACACAATATTTAGATTTATTTCATGTTTCTATTACTTTCACATTTCAGAGATCCAGCCTACTAACCCTCTCCTCCCCTTTTAAGGGTATGTGAAGAGTAAAACCAAGTAAAAATATTAATCACTAAACAGTCTGTGGTGTACAAAGTTGGCACTGTTTGTCAGAGCATGTAGCCGTTAAACACTTTTTAGCCAATTTTTGCAAAAGTTTTTATTTCAGAGACTGAAATATTCTTTTTTTTTTTCAGCATAACCTAGGCAATATGATGAACTGGATTTTATTTCATTTTAATCAAATGGAATCTTAATACCAATGTGTCTGAGCAAATAAAATTAAACAATGGGTCGCAAAGAAATAGCACAGCTTTATAAGATCTGATGCTTTTTTTATGGTCGTTTCAATTGTTTCTTTGACTTATTAATAATAATAATAATAATGATTATGATAGTATATGCATTTGGTGAGTTCTACATTTTTGTGACGTCATTTCCATATTCCTTTAGCAATAAAATTTGCACAGTTTGGTGTCTGAAGACTCTTCCATCAGCACACACCAACAAGACTTCTGTATAAACATTTTTTCTTAATGGTCATTAAACAATGCTGTGTTGCTCATGCGTGTCCGCGCTGCTTGAGTTTTAAGGGTAAATCCCTTTGGGTTTTTTAAAGAAAAGCCTGTTCAGCCCGTTTCTCTGCAGAGTATGTGCACCTGTCTGAATGTGCACCTTCTTGTTTTTTTTTCTTGTTCTGGCATCTGCTTCAGTTACTGTCTTTAAGTACACAGCCCTTGGTGTAGCAGAATAAACAAGTACAGTACAAGAGCGGTAGTGCGGGATGGGACTTTCCGTTACTAGTTACTCGATTACAGATGGCATTTTTCTCCTGGACAGGTTTTTAAAAAGAGTGCGCAAGTATAGTTTGATGGCCCGGCAGAGTATACCTTAGACATACAAATCAGCAGCTTTTTGAAAGTTTAATTTAAACTAAAGAAACACAGAAAATTATTACACAGCTTAAAAAATCTCTTGCATGGGAAAAATACCTTTATACAGTAAATGATAAAATAGAATGTATTATAAGCTCAGAAATGTAAAAAGTCAATTTAATGTGTGTTGCAGGATCAGATGGCTCAGTGTCGCCCCCTAGCGTTTACACACTGTAAGACCACAGATACATGGACACCTGATCGTCACGTCTGACTCTATATGTTTCATTAATGCAGCCTCTAGCATGTATTTAATAGAGAATAACATCATAGTGCATTGCATTCTGGGTAACACCTACCCTGTTTTAGACACGCTTAAAGAAAAGCGGAATCAAAATAGAACAGTGAGAATCCAGTGGAATGTTCTGTAAAGAGCAAAAACTAACAAGCCAAATCACATGAACATAGAGGGAGGATGAGGCTGTGAACTTTTCGGTTCAGGTTTTATTTTTTATTTATTTGAAACAGGGGAGAAATTGGTTATGCTGCAAACACACAAACCTGTCTGGGAAGATTCTGGAAAGTAGTTGAAGCTTACTGCCGGTCTTAAAGCTGCTGCTCAGGCAATTTGCCGCCTTTTTTGTTACCATGGAAACCTAAGTTCCAGTGTTTTGCTCCTGAGTGTGTGTGATATGTTTTCCAGGCCAGTCATGAGAACGGTTTGTGACGAGCTCTCATCCGTCAACAGGGACATATAGGTGTGATGTCAGGGGTGCACATAATTTTGTGTATACATAATGGATGAGGGATATGCTTATCTGAACCCAGTTTAATTGTGTGTGTGTGTGTGTGTGTGTGTGTTGGTTTATTAAATACGTTACTGCAGCGTGGAGGAGGTGTGTGAACTTCAGTTTTTATTTCTGTGTTTGTTCTTCACCATCGCAGCCTGAATAATCTTTACTAGTTTAATAATTTTAAAGATTCTCCACATGAGGGCGCTGTTATTACCAATACATCACTAACTCTGTATGTGTGTTTCTCCCCACAGATGAGGATCTGAGTGTCTAATTATCAGAGCGTGTCTTACACACACGCACACGTTGCAAGATGCCGATCCCTCCCCCACCCCCACCTCCCACCTTCAGCCAGGTGAGAACTTTTCTTAAAAAAATGTTAGATAAATTGCAATGACCAATTCAATTAACAATATAACTTTAATCAATAAATAATAAAGCTAACAACTGTGGAACACAGTCTGACTGTTAGCTTTGTGTTGATTGGTTTTGTGTTCGTGCTACATTTTACAGACCTATAAGCAGTGCCTTAAAGTGATTCATTCTCATCATGTGATTCACTTACATTAAAGTGACTTCTTGCATAATTTGCTTAGTGTTCTAAATGATTCTTTAAGTGATTCACTTAAATTTTATAAATGATTGCTTTAGTGTTATAAACAACTATTTAAATGATCCCCACTCAAATGACTCATGCGATTCACTTTGATTCTTCTTTGCATTTTTACAAATCCCTCATTTAGTGATGTCTTTAGACTTAAGAACGGCAACTTAAAATAATTGACTTACATTTTAAATTGTTCCTTGTATGATTTACTTAGTGTTCTATATGATTCTCTAAGTGGTTCTTCACATTTTATAAACAAATGATGCCTTTAGGTGCTTTGCTTGAATTATAAACATTTCATTCAAGTGATTCCATTGCAAACAAGTCAACATGTGATTTACATTTTAAATGATAACAAACATGCAAGTATTTTTTACCTGTGTGTATTTATAAGGCGAACACAACTCCACCTAAATTGTCCCAGGACGAGGCAAAAGGCAGAGGAGCGTTACTCACCGATATCTGTAAAGGGACCAAACTGAAGAAAGTGGGCGTGGTAAATGATCGCAGCGCCCCAGTGATCGAAAGTAAGCATGTGAGGATGTTTAATTAGTTAGATATTGAAACATGAGCACAGAATAATCAGTATTATGCTGTACTGCAGAGTCCAAAGGGGGTGGAGCAAGCAGTGGAAATGGACAGAATCCTGGTGGTGGAGTTAGTGGGGGAGGCGTGTCTACAGGGGCTCACCAGCCAATGGGAGACTTGTTTCAAGGTGGCGTGCCAAAATTGCGGCCTGTGGGAGGTGTGAGAAAAGCACATGCAGTTCTTTCAAAATTTTAATAACTTTATTAAAATACTGATTATAATGTTACATTTATTGTGTGTGTTTTAGATGGTGCAGCGGGCAGATCTTCACTCCAACCCCCCTCATCTCGCCCCATTGCGCCCCGCCCTCCTGGGTGCCCAGATGACAGTGAGACCCCATCCCACCAGCCATCTCCCCCTCCCCCTCCTGCAAGTCGCCGTGGCAATGCTCCGCCCACTCCTCCTCAGAAATGTGCCACTCCTACTTACAACCGTGACAAGCCCCTTCCACCCACACCAGCTCCGCCCCCACCTCCAGTGAAACCACCTCCTTCTCCAGCCAGCAGCCGCTCTTCTTCCTCATCTTCATCCTCTTTAGCTCCACCCCCTCCCCCTCCTCCTTATCGCCAACAGCTATCCGTGTCTAACGGATCATCTAGTCCAGTAAACGAACTTGCCCCTGAACTGCCACAGAGGCACAATTCGTTAAGCAAGAAACATCCAACACGGGGTCATGCCCCACCTCCTCCACCTCAAAGCCCCTGCCCCTCCCCAGCTGCCTCCCGTCCTCCTCCTCCAGTACGTGATCCCCCTGGGCGTGGAGCCGGTACGCCTTTTTTTTGTATATTTGTTGTTTTTGGTTGGTTGGTTGGTTTATTAAAGGTTAATTAATATAATAAACTTGCTTCAGCCCCTCCAGTACCTGCACAGGTGCAGCGAAGCAGTCGTGAAGCTCCGCCACCTCCACCTTATCGAACACACTCTGACGGCCCCAGTAGGGGTAAACCACCACCTCCCCCTTCACGTTCTCCTGCTGGAGCCCCGCCCCCTCCACCCCCTACTCGCAATGGGCACGCCCACAACACGCACAGTTCTCGTTCCTTTGCAGGTAAATGTCCTCATGTAGCTTTGGTCCGAATGGCCTCAATAAATAACCAAATTATCTACCTCCGTTACTTTTAGTAATTCTAATAATTCGTGATGGGAATCACCATGGACCAGCCAATACAATTTTATCACAATACCAAGATGCCGATTTGAATTCTACAGATCTGAACAAATAATTTGCTAGCTATGAATTGCAACACTTTCAGACTCAAATGCAAATATATATTCCTTTGTGTCTGTGGGTGTGTGTATACAGTATATATTAGTGCTGTCAATCAATAAAAAATTTAATCTAGATTAATTTTTGTTAAATTTCTAGTTTTACATGCATCAATGCATTAATTTTGATAATGTGTGTGCATGTGTTTAAGTAAGTTTAAAAATTGAGTTTAGTAAGTGTAAAAAAAAAAAGAAAAATGACCTTTTAGTATGGTTATATGATGAATTGCCACACAAAAGAATAATTGCCACACTGCTCTCACCTGTCTGTCACACCTGTGAAGCAGGACAATAAGATAATCAGAATAAGTACAGTAATGTATTAATATCTGGGAGGCATGCACATGATAAAGAATCCTTGCTCTAATTTGCAGCATTCCATAAATTCTGAAAAGCATGTTCACTAGCATAGGAGTGTGTTGGCTTTGAAGCGTTATGTTTTATATTTGCAACGTATATTTATGATGAATTACATGTTGCATCAAAATGGATAAATAAAAAATAATGATATTAATTGGGTATGTTTGCAGTTGCCTGATTTAACATAAGCTCTGCCTCCTGCTGATTTATAGATAAGAGTTTTTTTTCTGTGTGCATTTTATTAAATAATTAATAAATAATATTAATACATTATGTAATATTATTAATTAATAAATAACTATATTGGACTGTATGTTTTTATTTTTTATTTTTAATTGTTTTTTCTTAATTGTCCTTCAGACGATTTTGAGTCGAAGTACTCTTTCCACCCGCTGGATGATTTTCCACCCCCAGATGAGTACAGACACTTCACTAAGATTTACCCCAGTAAAGCCACCAGAGGTAAGAGGTCTTCTTTAACTTCTTCTTTAACTTCTTATATTTAATATAAGCATTTCACTTCATATCATACTGTGTATGACTGTGTATGTGACGAATACAATTTGAATTTTTTGAATTTGCATGTCTAAATTTGACCCTGTGAAGGATTTCTTCAGGCAAGCCCATGACCGAGTAATAAATAGAGTTTACTTGTGTTATGCGTTTACATTTTTTTTTTTGGTCAGATCTTCAAGAGGTGTTAACGCATTGAATTTTTTTAAATGAAAAATACTGTGTGTGTGTGTGTGTGTGTGTGTGTGTGTGTGTGTGTTTGTATTGCAGTAATGAGAGGAGCTCCTCCACTTCCTCCTGTGGGCCGGTAAACACTGTGAGCAGTTACTTGAGCACACACATACAAGTTACACAAAACCTGCACCTTATTTACATCTCGCTGAGCTACATTCCCCTTCGTCTGACTTCATCTGTCCATTTGGGAAGGACACTGAGTGGTCTTCTCCTTCACCCACAGGGAATAGGTTTTATTTTTGATGTAGATATTAAATTCAAAATGCAAGCTAGTTAGTATGCGCTGTCTTAAATGTAAATGTATCAGTATTGTCCTGGACGTGTCTGCTGACACTTTAAGGACAGAAAACACATTTCAAAGTAAATACATTGTTACATTATTTCATGTATGTTTTTAAAGGTAAGAAAAGATACTTTTTGCCCCTCATTTGTTAACAAATGCATGTCTATAAATCAACATAGACCATATACTGAAAACTGACTGTATATAAACTGGACAAACTTAATTTAATTTTAAATATTGGAGTTGCATAAAAATGACAGCTGTCATGAATGGGAAGTTTATTTCTGTTGTAAAGTTGGACATTTTACATGGGGCTCTATAGGGATTGACTCATTTTTGGAGCATAAGGAACTGGACATTTTGACACTCCTGTGCTGGTTAAATTTTTCATAACCAGAGGTCGCCCCTTGATGTTGAAGGATGTTAAACGTGTTTAAGACTCCGAGTGGCGCAGTGGGTAAAGCGCTCGCCCTATCATCCGGAGATCGCTAGTTCGAATCCCGGGTGGTGCTGTAACCTCTCGCAGCCGGAGGTCTAGAGAGAGCTGATTGGCCGAGCTCTCTCAGAGGGGAGGGATGAGAGGTACATAGTGCTCCGACATTAATCACGGCTCTACAGCCAGTCAGGGGCGTCTGTGAGCTCGCGCAGCGGAGGGAGAGGTTAGTGCTGTCCTCCGAGTGTGTTACGCCGTCCCCAACGGTGCGCGAGCGAGCAGTTCGAAAAGATGCGGTCGGCTGGCGTCACGTGGTTCGGAGGAAACACGTGATAGTCTTCGGCCCTCCCGGCTGAGTGGTAGTAGTAGCCTTAATGTGGGAGCCCCCTAGTGATGGGGAGGAATTGGACACGACTAAATTAGGGAGAAAATCGGGGAAAAATCCCCAAAAAAAAACGTGTTTAAATCTGCACACTGCCTCTAGTGACTGGCACAAGCATCATCACCTGCTGCTCGGACCTGCTGCTGGTATAGCTGCTACTGAGGAATCGCTGATTTCTAGCAAATAACATGTACAACATTTCTGGTTAAAAAGGAGAAAGACAGAGAAAAGAAGAATTAAAGAGAATAAACAGATAGAAGTCCACATCTTGGCTATATAATGCTAAAACTACTAGTCATAGGGGTTGGTTTGACAAACAGAATATCCAGGTTTTACTCTTACCGTTTTATACACTTTCAGAATTCTACTCTCCTTTAGAGAATTGGTGGTCAGTAGTAATTGTACAGTTACAGTTAAACTGACACCAGAAAAACTATTACCTCTTAAAGGTCTCTTGCTAAAAGCAGGTGATTATGAGCAGCTCCATCGAAACAGTCAGGAACTCCATGTGGAAATCATGGAAATACATAGTCCTGGTTTAACTGTAAAAAAGCATAAATAAACATTTGAGAATATGTGCGCCAACATAATATTTTTTAGTGACCGTGTATTTAAAGCAAAGATTATTAGCAGCCCTGTTATAAAGTATTCTTTTTCAGTTGCTGAAAGATTTCTAAGAAATAGGACCTACCCTATCACTTGATCAGAATTGTACTCCGTTGTCCAGTAAACTGAGACCTTTTCGGACCATGTGACTCACCAACAATTTCCAGCAGAAACTATAAATATGATGTATATTAAGTGTGTTTGTTTGTCATTTTTTATTTTATTTTTTTTGTTTTAATTCCTTCTATGTTTAAATCTCTGCTAAAACTCTTGACAGAGTTTGAAATGTCTGGTGAGGTTTAATCTGAACACATGAGGCCTATGAAGAAGAAAACTATGAGCTGTAGTTCCAGCTTTAACTACTTGATGTCACTATTGCAATATTAATCTCTTGTTCCACAATCAGTGTTTTAATAGGCTCATTACGGTTACAAGGTCAGGGCTGTGTTTTAAATCGTGTGTTTCATGTGTATCTATAGTGCGCTAGTGTGTCCACCCGGCATGACGTGTTAGTGCACTGTTAATACGGGGGTACATTGGTTCTATTCTCATTTCTGTATTGATTCAATTCTGTTTGGGTTTTATCCCAGTTCCTGTATTCGTTTTTTTTTTTTACATTCTGTTCCTTTATTGGTCTGTTTTGGTTCTGTTTTAGGGCCTTTTGATTTTTTGGTTCCTGTGTTGATCTGGTTGTTGTCCTGTTCTCTTGGTGTTTCTGATGATGATTTGAGTTTAAAACGCAGCCCTGCACTTGTGATCAGTCAGAGGAGGGGATGCGATTACTTTTGAGCATTTGTTTGGTAGTGAGCCAGTATTAGTGCAGGAGTTTTGAGTAATAATTACTTGAATTATAAATGTGTTAACTTTTGGCAGTATTTCGACTCGTGATGACGGAGTGCCAAGAGGGACTGGAGCTTCTGCTTCAGTCTGGTGTTGATCTCTGTGACCTCAGCACCTGAATTTGGAATCATTATTAGGTTATACAAATATTATAATGTATCCAGTCTGTGATCTGAAGGTGTCATCATAGTGCGTTGAACTCAATATAACACTAAATTAAACACAAAAAGAAACTGAATGACTTATTTTTGACTGAACGTGGCATGTTTTTCCCTCTTTTCCATCAGGGTGCTGTATAAACAATAAAAGTGTAATTTTTCTATGTGTACAGACCACGTTTTTTATTTTATTTTTTAATGATTGTTGTATTTTTTTTTTTTCATTTATTCCTATAAGGAAACTGTGTTTGGAAAACAAATGATAAACTTTTTATTATTATTATTATTATTATTATTATTATTATGTTTTGGATTCATTACCACATTTGCATACCTGCTGAGAGAACCCACAGTTTCTCAGGACCCAAGTTTCTCCTTGTATTAAAAGCCTGTAATGTGTTTAGGACCAGTGCTGGGTTTTTTTCTGCATGGTGAAGCTGCTATGTGCTTTTTACTGTAAATCTATTGTATGACATCACTTTGTGTCTAAAGGAACTGCAAACTAAACAGTGGGGGGAAAAAAGTAAAATGTATAAAATGTAAAAGTTTTTTTTCCCCCCACACATTTTACTCCTCAGTACATTTACGCACCTGTTACACTTACCCTCCCCTGACCTGCCCCTTTTAGTTCCCTGGGGAAATCCCTATGGCTACACACTCAGACCCCTGGGGCCATTAACCTGTCCTGGTCCTTCTGTTCTTTAACTTTATCGCTCAGCTCTACCTACTCAGAGGTTGTGGCAAGGTGATGGCTGGGGAGGCTGAGTTCTCCAGGGACAGTGTCCTGGTCCTTAACTCCTTCCACAATTCTCTTGAGCTTTTCTCTCAGCTTCACCCCCTCACCTGTCCAGACTGACAGTTCACTTGTCTTTATTGTCAGCTCTGTACATTTGAATAATATAATATAATCTACCAAGCCAGTTATATACGCCTGTCCAGTTGTACCAGGTCATGCTTCATTATCAGAGTAAATATTATAAATAAGAGTTTATTTTCGAGACAGATGCCGAACTCATCTGTGAGTTCCTCAGTATGGCTTTCTTTAAGCATGTCTAGTTTATGATGTAATTAAGTGCTTGCTAATAAGATTATCGCGTGTTGAACATTGTGATAAATTGTATAAATTATTATTGGCACCTGATTACTGGATCCATGGCGGGGGGAAATCATCATCATTTACATTGCTAATCATGAACTCACAAGTAAATTATCTACTCTTGTAGAGAAAATGGTAGTGACAGGCATTACTGTACTTTAAAGGTGTAAAATTGTTTATAAAATGTGAATAAACAGCCTCTGACTCATCATCTGTATGGTACATGTAATTTTATTAACATATTTTATATATCTCTATCATGTATTATATATCTTTTGGTCTTATTTTATCCTTATTCCTATATTTCTAACAGCATTTATAGTGGGCGACAAAGGCATAAGTAAGACCTTGTGATTTAATTCCCCTGCCATCTGATTTGTACTGTTTTGGAACCACATTCTCAACTCTGAAAACAAACAGCCAGTGAGCACCACCAAAATCTTACACCTCTCCCACTGTAGGCCTTATGTATGGTGTATAATATGGCATATAGTGTGTGTGTGTTTCAGAATAGGTAGCCTTTCTCCTGGCCAGCCTGTTGCCAACATGCAGTTTGGCATTTTGTTGATTCTCACATAGTGGTTGACATGACATGGAGCAAAGAAGTATTATATTTTAAGTTTAATGTCAAAGATGTATTGTAGACATGATAAATATAACAAAAACATCAACAATATGTTTTAAGAGTCTCATTATTGGGCTTCATTAAGCTCAAAAAGAAAGTTTAAGAGATATTAAATTACTGGAACTACTTAAGAACCCTTTCAAAACCTGGAAGGATAGTGCTGAACAGTCCGGGGTGGAAGAACTTCTGGCCCACACAAAGCCATGACTTCAACCCCATCGAGGAACTTTTTTACGATGAATTGGAACAGAGATTGCAAGCCAGGCTTTCTTGTCCAACATCAGTGTCCGACCTCATGATTGCTCTAGAGAAACATTCCAAAATCTTGTGGTCAGCCTTCCAAAAAGACTGGAAGCTGCAAAACACGGACCAACTCCATATTCAAGTATATGTATTTGTATACAATGTCAGGTTTACCCAAAAACATTTGCCCATATAGTGTATAATGACAATTACAGTTAAAATTAAGACATATTAAGCTCAAATTCTAAAGAAAAAAAAGAAAGTCATATATGTACAAAGTAAAGTATAAAACTTTCTTATGAAATTAGTTTCCTTATATTATGTTTAATTTCTTGCAGTTTTAATCCATATATTATAGGATTAATTAGTGGCATAAATACAAAAGGAATAATTGACATAACCATGGCTGTAATGTGGGAAATATTATTTGAATCTAGTCTATTATTTATCATCTCGAAACTTCCATTGACAGAAAAGAACAAGAAAATAAGAAGGTGTGGTGACAATGTCTGTACGGCTTTTTTTCTGAAGTGTTTAGAATTCTTCAAACACACAGCAAGTATCCTGACATAGGAGTATATTATGAAGACCACTTGTGGAAATACAGCAATGCCGAACAATATAATTCCGAATAAGTTATTAACAAAGGTTTCAATACAGTTTAGTTTAACAATAGAGTAATTATCGCAGTATATTCTATTTATTTTTAGTCTACACAGCTGAAGGCGTGATGTTAGTATAATGGCTATTCCAACTTCACAACAGGGCAAACACCATGATAACAAAATTAGTTTTCTGACAGTGGACATGTTTACAATGGTTGTATAATGTAATGGTTTACAGATAGAGACATATCTGTCATAGGCCATAGCTGATAGCAGTGTGAACTCTGATGCACCATATGTGTACAAACAAAATGCCTGAAATAAACAAGCTCCAAAAGAGATTATTTGCTTTTCAGACAATAAATCAGTGAGAAGTTTGGGAAAAAGAGCAGTCGTGCCAAAGAGAGCATTACAAAGCAAAGCGGCAATGAAAATGTACATGGGTTCATGTAAGTGTTTATTTTTGTATATGACAACAATAATAATGGTATTAAAGCAGATTATCATTATGTTAATAGTGAGAGTGATTATAAAATAAAGATATCTGTAATGCTCTAAATCCACATGTCCCTCTAGCATTAAATATGTAACATTGGTAATATAATCCATTAACACCTCAATAGTAAGTCATGTATCTGTGATCCTCTTGTAGTCTTTCAGACAGCAGAGAGTCAAACTACTGCGAATGATGAATCAGTCAACTTAAGCCACATTTATATTCTAATCCACACACAAATTCCGTAATGATTTGGAGCAACTAGAGCAGGGGTCTAAAGCCACATGTGGCTCTTTCATCCCCCTGTTGTGCCTCCCTGTGGCTTTGGAAAATAAAGAATGTGTATTTTAATTTAAAAAGAATTTTATTTTTGTTTGTTAGTAATTTTAAATGTAGTTCTAAATTTGAAGCTCATGGTGACCTTGCAACATTAAAATAAACCGTATTTAATTTTTTGGTGCTCAGAATATGCGTCACCACCCAAACTGCCCCAGGAGGCCAACGATGGATGAATCCAAGAAAAGATTTTGGAAGTTTTGGACAGAATAAAACAGAACTTAATACTACATGGGCAGACTCATTTGCCTTCACTGCTGATGAGGCTGTTTTATCAGCATGCTTGATATGTGGTGAGAAATTGGCAAACAAGAAAAAGTTGAATTTTGCAGGGCTTTTTCAGAATAAACACAGTCTTTGCTGAAAAATATCTGGGAAAAGGTGAGATGCAAAAAAGCCACCCGGAAGGTTGATCTGAGCAAAAATGATTTCAAGAATGAATGAAGTCTGCATCTACAGTCTTATGCAAAAGTTTGATAAATAGCAGATTTTGGTGATTTTTTTTATTGAAAAGATGTTAAAACAGTCTCTTTTTTAAACGGAAAAAAAATATTATCAAAAAATGTTGATACATAGGTACATCGTATGCCAAAAAATTAACAAAAACAAAAAATAAAAACATTATTATGGCACTGGGCAAAAGTTTGGGCACCCTAAGAGTTCCAAGGTTTCTGATTCGTTTTACAACATTTTTGACGTTATTCAGCTCATTAAATCTGATGCATGGCAACAGCTGTCATTAGTAAAGGCCAATTTTAAAGCTTCACAAATACTTTTACTCTTCAAACCTTGTGCACACACTTTTATTTTTTGTCTTTGTTCAATTTATGACATAAAAAGTAACTTTGCACCAATGTTTGCTGAAAATAATGCACTTTTTTACATTTCATTTCCAAGAGAGACTGTGTTAACATCTTTTCAATTAAAAAAATCACTCAAATCTGTTATTTATCAAGGAGTGCCCAAACTTTTGCATCAGAATTTATATTTGACTGCTTTCACACTAGTACACTTGACATCCCATACATTTCAGTAGTCTTAATGTACTGTGTTTATATTCAATCTGGTATGAACGCTAACCGTTCTAAAGCACAGAAGTGGGTTGCTGTTTTGAATGCAGCAGCATTGCCTGTCTCCACCAATAACTTGCGTGAGCTCTCAGATGCCCATTATTGGCTTTAGTGCTATGATTGATTGATGTAAGAGCGCTAAGTGCACAGCCAATTAGCTCTCTCCAGGCCCTCGGCTGTTAGAGGCTGCAGCATCACCAGGGAATCGAACTTGCAATGCTCCAGATGATAGGGCAGGCATTTATCTCCGCGCCACTCTGGGGCCCTTATTTCTGAATTGTATTTTCCAATTCATTTTTATACATCTTTAAAGCTGCTTTGTGATGATGGCCATTGTTAAAATCACTTAACGAATTGAATTGAACTCATCTGATCATAGTTATGCTTTTCAACACATGTTAATGAGGCTGAAAGGAAACTAAGATAGGATACACACAAATACAAATGTGATTTTTCTTTCCAGTACAAAGCTCTATGTGTACAAAGGAAAAAGAGAAAGAGTCCTCCCCAAGCATTTTAAGAAGCAGTGTGAAGATTGATTTTCTTCATCCTTCATGCTTCATGCTTATTTTCCTGTTCTCCTAGTGATGCATCCTCTGTTCCACAGTAAAACAAAAACATAATTAATAAATAAAGCCAAGTTGAAATTGAATTCATTATAAAATTTGCAATTTTATATGATAGATTAAATGTTAATGTATAAAATTAATTAATGTTAATTGCATGCAGAACAATTTCTTTAAAGCTGATTTTACAAAATATTACAAAATATTACAAAATGATTTGTGAGCTGACTTAGTGACAAAGATTTTATTAACATCACATTGAGTACTGTACACTGCAACCAAGATTAAATAATATCACATTCATTAACTTTTTTCTGATACAATCACATAAGTTTTCATTCCTGTAAAACATTTGAAATCTACATCTAATGAGAAACCTGAGTCCTCTTTTTCCATGTAATAAGACTTCTAATACTATTAAAAATCTCCTGCAGTTTTAATCCATATATTATGGGATTGAATAGAGGAGGAATTAGTGCATAGTCAACTGACAGGATCATAGCAATAATGTGGGGAATTTGTTTTGATTCTAGTCTGTTATTTATAATTTCAAAAGACATGTTAACAGAAAAAATTATAAAAATGAAAAGATGTGGTAAACAGGTCTGTAACGCTTTTCTTCTGAAATCTTTAGAGTTCTTTAAACACACATAGAGTATCCTGATATATGAGTAGATTATAAAGATCACTGGAGGAAAAACAGTAACGCTAAAAGCAAAAAGTCCATAAATGTAATTAACAGAGATCTCTGTACAGCTTAATTTCACAATTGAATAAATATCACAATAGATTCTGTTCAAGTTAAATTTGCACAGCTGAAGTCGGGCTGCAAGTGCAGTTGCTATGCCAATTGTGCAACATGGCAAAAACCACGACAGAAATATAAGTATTCTGACTGTTGACATTTTTACAAGAGTTGCATAATGTAATGGTTTACAGATGGACACATATCTGTCATAGGCCATTGCTGATAACAGTACAAAGTCTGATGAAGCATATGTATACATACAAAATGCTTGAATTACACAAGCCCCATAAGAGGAAATTTGTTTTTCAGACAGTAAGTCACTAAGCAGTTTAGGATAAAGAGCAGTAGCTCCAAAGAGAGCATTACAAAGCAAAGCAGCAATGAAAATGTACATGGGCTCATGGAGACGTTTGTTTCTGTAAATCACAGAAATTATTACTGCATTAAAGCAGATAATCATTATGTATACTTTCAGAGTAACCATAAAATAAAAATATTTGTAATGCTGTAAATTCACATGTCCTCCTAAAGTCAAATATGTAAGATTAGCAGAATAATCCATGAATGTAGTAAAATTAAGATTGGTGATTTTATCCTAGTTATTCCAGCCACATAACACAGATAGAGTTCCTGGGAGTGTGTTAGGGAAATAATCTTAGTGTACATTTATACTCTCTCACTGTCTCTGATTCCATAGTGATCTTCTGACAGTAACTTGCTGAGTCCTGCCCTCATTCCTCAACTTCTAAGATGATTTATCAGCAAACACTACTGTAGCAACAAGTACAACAACCAACTTCATAGTGAATGTGTTTAATAGTCAAATGCAAAATTTTGACTTCCTTAAAACTTCCTTAACATCATGTGAATCAGGCTCTGGATCTACTGCCATCCTGATAGGGGTAAAGTTAAAAGATAAAGTTAAAGGATAAAGATAAAGAGAGGAGTGATGCTTACAAGTGGGAACCACATACCACTCCAAGACGCAGACTGTTGCGTCACCTTCTTCTATGCCAAGCAACAGCTATGTGGGAAAAATTTGTGCCGCGACATTGCGCACACTTGTCCAGTGTCTGCCTGTGTGTGATTGCGTGAGGCCAGTGTGATTGCTCCTCTGCCCCATTTTCTTTTCTTTGCTCCCTCCTCAATTCCCTTCCCTTTTCCCATTATCCTAAATAAAATAAAAACTTTCCCTGTAAGACCTCACATCATGTCTGTGTGTCTGTGGTGCCACCCGAGTCAAAGATCTTACAAGCGTAATGACATCCGATGGAAACAGAAAAAGTATTATGAGTTTTCTTTCTGGTACAGAACTCTATGTAAAAAAAGACTGTGAAAGAGTTTGGCACAGGGCCTAAATTATGTAAAGAACCATTTCCACAGATTCAAACCAAGATGGATGGTCACAAACCATCAAAGCTAAGCTGTTTGCTTTTTTGCAAAAATAGTGCTAAAGTTACCCAACAGCAATGTGAAAAACTGGTAGAGAGCATGCCAAAATGCATGAAAGCTGTCATTGCAAATCAGTGTTATTCCACTAAATACTGATTTCTGATGTTATTTAGCCAAAAATAATCTGTGTACAAATTATTTGCACTTTATTTTATTTTTATGAAAGCTCTGTAAATACTGCATGATCATGGGGTTATTTTGATGTGATGTCATTTTCTTTAAATATACACTAAATATAAACTAGTTTAGGAGGAATATTGTCAGCAGTTCACAAAAAACGAAACAAAACTTTTAATCTCACCAATACAAGCACTTGTAAGAAAAATAAACATAATGCTGTAGTGGTCTCTTATTCTTTTCAGAGCTGCAATGGTGGCCTGAAAGCCAGTGACCCTTGACATTTGATATTCCACACTCAAACAACTCAAAGAGAACTCAGAGGATTTTTGCCACATTGGAAAGCTCTGCTCTGTGCAGGGAAGGGACGGGGCGTCCCAATTCACCAGCCCTGGATGCTAATTACCATCTGCCATCTTGCTGTCATCCATGGCCTCTAAAACAGCAGTGGAATCTCAGTCTGGTGAGTAAGTACATAAACTCATATCTCATATCCTATGTTCGCAGATTTAGAGAACTCCGGAAATACTTTGCTATTATTAAGACAGCATCCTGCAGCTCAATCGTGCCCTGCCGCATCTTTATCCATAGTGCGTTCTGCACTGCTGAGCTCAGCTTCCCTGCTTACCTTGCTGTGTCGCTACCACAAGGATTCAACACAAAGTATTACACCAGCAGGATCCTCACACCTGCCCATGGCAGCCCATAGAGCTGTTGAGACTTTAGAGAATGTGATGTAGATAATTTGATAATTAGCTACATTCTGAAGACGCTGCTGTTTACACTCTGTAAAAATAAAAAGCACCACATGTTTTGTGGAACTTGGTTCCCGTCTCACACTGCCTTGTTGAATCCCTACACTGGTATAGAATGCAGGCATGTGCACCGGCACATATTTCACACAGCAGTGCCAGTGTGCCGGAGCCACATGAAAGCAGCTTGGCCGATGTCACTTGCAGTCTTTATAAGAGCTGCTTCAGCAGAGCAAATGCTCATTTCTAAGAGGTGCCCCAGATACTCTTCTGTTATTTTTAGTGAGACGCTTTATTTCAAAATATACCAAAACATATTTTGCTCTGTAGTTTTGGTTTAAAAAAATAAATGTTCAATAAATGTTACAGAAACCATGCTTTATTTTTTGTTTCTCTCCCTGGCTGTTTTTGTGTGAAGAATCTGAGTGTATAGGTGTGAATATCGGCGACATCATTCGGAATCCTGGGAAAACCTGGTGTCACCTGAGCCAGGTGTCAATAGTTCTTATATATATATATATATATATATATATATATATATATTCAGAGTCCTGCTCTGAATTGCTTGGTGTTTGACTGTCCCACAATAGACATAATAGTTCCTATTGCACACTAGTGCATAAGCAATGTACATAAAGATATGGACAAGAGAGCTTGGTGTGGAACAACTTGACTGGCCTGCACTGGTCCTGACTTCAACCAAATAGAACACCTTTGGGGTGAATTAAAGCAGGGAACACAAGCCAGGCCTTCTCTTCCAACATCGTTGGCTGACCTCAAAAATATGATTTTACCAAATGTGTCACGAGCAACCGAGGGATGAACAGAAAAGCCTTAGCAGTTAGCCCGTGTAGCGTGGATGGTAAACCCAAACGCGGAAGCAGCGCGAGTAGGCAGGATAACCACGCGATTAGTTTCAGAACTCTCTTACACAAAGAGCAAGGATCTACACAAATAAACCCGCGTTCTAGCAACACACACTCAATCAAAGAAGCAACCAGAATTGGTGAGTACTCACAGAATAGTCGGCGAAGCGTCAGACAAGGCATGGGCGAACTCAATGACTGAGCAATGTGAAGCGCCATTTTGTCTCCTTTTATGCTTCCTGAAAACCCGACCGTATTACTCCCGGGTCCTAGTGCCGGTCGTGTTACGAGTGTGCATGACAGTACCCCCCTGTCCAGGACCGACTCTCGACGGTCCTGGGGTGGAGGATACCCGACGACGGTAGTCCCGGATGAGTTCGGGGTCTAGGACGAACCGAGCCGGAATCCAAGATCGCTCCTCGGGACCGTAACCTTCCCAATCCACCAGGTACTGGAGCCCTCTGCCCCGAGGACGTGAGTCAAGGATCCGGCGAACGGTGTAGACGGGACCACCCTCAATGATACGGGGAGGAGGAGCAGGGTGGGTGGGTGGAACCATTGGTGAAGTGATGAAGGGTTTGAGCTGGGAGGTGTGGAATACCGGATGGATCCGGAGCGCCGCAGGCAGCTGGAGCCGGTAGGTGACAGGATTGATACGGAGGGTGATGCGGTATGGACCAATGAACCTGGGTGATAGCTTCTTGGATTCTGTATGGAGGTGCAGGTTTTTCGTAGACAGCCATACTTTGTCACCTACATTGTACAACCGTCCCGGAGGGTGTCGACGGCGATGTTGCGTGGTGTAGCGGTGGTTGGCACGGTGAATGGCAGTGTTGGCTTGACTCCATAGCCGTCGACACCTTCGGACCAACTGTTGGGCCGACGGTACATCAACCTCCGGTTCTTGGTGTTCGAACATTGGAGGCTGGAAACCGTGGCATATCTCAAAAGGGCTTAGGTTGGTAGCAGAGGAGATGTGGAGATTATGTGAAAGTTCCGCCCAAATGAGATAGCGGGCCCAGGAGCGCTGACGATCGGCGACGAAGCACCTCAGGTAGCGCTCCAGTTGTTGGTTGGTCCGTTCCGTCTGACCATTGGTTTGAGGATGGTATCCAGATGACAAACTGCAGGTGGAATTGATCAGACGGCAGAAGGCCTTCCAGAACCGTGCCGTGAACTGAGGCCCCCTGTCCGAGACGATGTCCTTGGGGAACCCATGCAGACGGACTACGTGTTCTAAAATCAGCTCGGCTGTCCTTTTAGCTGACGGGAGTCCGGGGAGGGCTACCAGATGCACAGCTTTGGAGAACCGATCTACGATGGTCAGAATGGTGTTTTTTCCCTCGGCGGCCGGCAGGCCCGTGATGAAGTCGAGGGCAATGTGCGTCCAGGGCCGACGGGGGACGGGGAGTGGTTGGAGCTCCCCGGCTGTTGGTTGGTTGGTGTTCTTTGCCCTGGCGCACACTGGGCACGCCTGGACGAACTCTTTGATGTCCTTTGTCATTGTGGGCCACCAAAAGGCACGCTGTATAAATGTTTGGGTGCGCCCCACGCCCGGGTGGCCGGAGAACGGAGTGGAGTGGCCCCATTGGAGGACCTCGCTTCTTAGGGCGTGGGGGACGTAGAGTCGTCCAGGTGGCACACCTGCCGGTTCGGTCTCCGTGGCCTGTGCCTGGCGGACCCTCGTCTCCAAATCCCAACAGAGTGGTGCGATGATTTTGGATGGTGGGAGAACAGGCGCGGGGTCCGCCCGGGGGCCGTCTTCCTCATGTTGTCGGGAGAGGGCATCGGCCTTGGTGTTCTTCGACCCCGGACGGTAAGACAGATGGAAATTATATTGTTCAAAGAACAGTGCCCACCGCGCCTGTCTTGGATTGAGCTGTTTCAAACTCCGGATAGTGATTAGATTTTGGTGATCGGTCCAGATGATGAATGGTTCTCCGGCGCCCTGGAGCCAGTGTCGCCATTCCTCCAAAGCCCACTTTATGGCCAGCAGCTCGCGGTCCCCTACTCCGTATCGCTGCTGAGTGGGATCAAATTTTTTGGAGAAGAAGCTACAAGGGTGTAGCTTCTGATCTGGACCTCGCTGGGAGAGAACCGCCCCGGCGCCCACGTCCGAAGCGTCCACCTCCACAACGAACGGTTTGGTGGCGTCGGGGTGAAGGAGAATTGGAGCAGTGGTGAATCGGTGGCAGAGTTCATGAAATGCAGAGATGGCAGCCGAGTTAAGGTGAAAGTGATGTGAAGATGGTCGGGTCAGGGCGGTTAAGGGAGCTGCAACTGTACTGTAGTCCCGGATAAAGCGACGATAGAAATTCGCAAACCCGAGAAACCTTTGAAGTTGCTTAAGTGTCTTGGGTAGGGGCCAATGACGCACAACTTCCAGCTTCTGCGGGTCCATGGCCACACCCTGGGGCGAGATGACAAAACCCAGGAACGTGGTGGAGCGCTTGTGAAAAGCGCACTTCTCCAACTTACAGTACAATTGATGGGCGAGCAATCTCTTAAGTACCGCTCTGACATGCTGGATGTGTTCGTTGACGGAGCGGGAGTAGATGAGAATATCGTCCAGGTAGACGAAGACCCATCTACCTAGCATGTCTCTCAGGACGTCGTTAATGAACTGTTGAAAAACTGCAGGTGCATTGCAAAGTCCAAATGGAATGACCAGGCTCTCATAATGTCCAGTAGGTGTGATGAAGGCCGTCTTCCACTCATCACCCTCTCTGATTCGCACCAAGTTGTAGGCGCTCCGGAGGTCCAACTTTGTGAAAATGGTGGCACCAGAGAGGGCGTCCAGGGCAGAGTTGGTAAGAGGCAGAGGATGACGATTCTTGACTGTGATGTTGTTAAGCCCCCGATAGTCAACACAGGGGCGTAAATCACCATCCCCCTTCTTCACAAAAAAGAACCCCGCGGCGGCAGGCGAAGAGGAGGGCCGGATGGTACCTTGGCGGAGGGCATTGGAAACATATTCCTCCATCGCCTGCATCTCGGTGGTGGAGAGTGAGTAGAGATGGCCGCGAGGAGGGATGGAACCAGGCTGAAGGTCGATCGCCAGGTCGTAAGGGCGATGAGGAGGCAGGTGGGTGGCGCGTCGCTTACAGAATACTTCAGCCAGGTCCCGATAGGTGGCCGGGATGGCGTTGGTGTCGACATCGGGGGCCTCGGACTCCCTAGAACACGTCCCAGCCGGAGCCTGTAGGCAAAGCTCGGTACAAGCCGGCCCCCATTGAAGGATCCGATTCTGTGTCCAGGAGATGAGCGGGTCGTGCTGAAGGAGCCAAGGATGTCCAAGGATGATGGGAGGGGAGAAAATGGAGGTGAGGTAGAATCGGATCTGCTCCTGATGTTTGTTGATTGTGACGGTGATCGGTTGGGTCTGGGAGGTGATGGGACTGGAGGAGAGGGGCCGACCATCTACAGAGGTGATTCGAACCGGCTGGGATAACACCTCGATTTCCACCCCCAGTTCCTTGGCGTAAGAAGAGTCAATGAAGTTACCTGCAGCACCAGAATCGATGAACGCGGTACTTCTGACCCGTGTGTGGCCAAACTGGAGGTGTACCTGAACCATGAGGCGAGAGACGCTGGGTGTGGTGGCAGAGAGATGGAGGGAGCCCGGTGAACTGTTCCCAGGGTTCACCGGGCCTGGCCGTTTCCCGGGCGAATAGGGCATATGGCTCTATGATGCGCCGCCGACCCACAATAGGCGCAGAGTCCCTCCCTGAAGCGTCGTTCTCGCTCTGCAGCGTTCAAGGAGGCGCGTCCTAATTGCATGGGTTCCCTGGCTCCTGTGTCAACCACGGCGGGAGGTGGAGATCCGACGGGTGCCATGGCGGTGGTGTTGAAAGCTGGTGGTCGGGGCGTGGAGTGAGAGAAATATGGCGTGATGGGTGGCAGGGTCCGGGGGGCTGGCCTCGGACGGGAGAGCAGGCGCTGGTCAATCCGGAGGGCGAGTTGGATTAGTCCCTCCAGCGTGGTCGGAAGCTCCCGTCCGGCGAGTTCATCTTTAATACGTGAAGCCAGTCCCTCGTAGTAGGCCGTCCGGAGGGCGGCGTCTCCCCAGGTGGTCTGTACGGCGAGAGTGCGAAAATCCGCTGTGTATCGGCTCACGGACGACCCTCCCTGCCGCAGATGATACAATTTCATGTCGGTCTCCACCTCAGCAGCAGGATGTTCGAATGTGAGCTTTAGTTGACGGGTGAATTCTCCATATGAATAAGCAGTATCTGAATCTGATCGGAGAACCGCCGTGGCCCACTCAGCTGCCTGCCCGGATAGCAACGAGACGAGAAGCGCAACGCGCAGTCGGTCTGTGGAGTATCTGGTGGAATTGAACTCAAACACAAGATCCAACGCGGTTAGAAAAACACTGCATTTCCCATCTGTGCCATCCCACTTATCCGGTAGAGCTATAAACACATCAGAAGGGGGGGGGACGGCGCCGCAGCCGCTGCGACGGGCGTGGCAACAGCCGACTGAGCAGCCACCCCACGGAGGATCGCGTTCTCCTGCCGTAGCTCCGCCACCTCGCGGCGCAAGGCCGCAACGTCTTGGAGGTCCTTTTGGAGAGACACGACTTCACCACGGAGCTTATTGATCAGTTCGGCATGCTGGTCAACCACATCACAGAGGCGAGCAAACTCCGCTGGGTTTACTGCTTGAGGCTCAGTCATTCTGTCACGAGCAACCGAGGGATGAACAGAAAAGCCTTAGCAGTTAGCCCGTGTAGCGTGGATGGTAAACCCAAACGCGGAAGCAGCGCGAGTAGGCAGGATAACCACGCGATTAGTTTCAGAACTCTCTTACACAAAGAGCAAGGATCTACACAAATAAACCCGCGTTCTAGCAACACACACTCAATCAAAGAAGCAACCAGAATTGGTGAGTACTCACAGAATAGTCGGCGAAGCGTCAGACAAGGCATGGGCGAACTCAATGACTGAGCAATGTGAAGCGCCATTTTGTCTCCTTTTATGCTTCCTGAAAACCCGACCGTATTACTCCCGGGTCCTAGTGCCGGTCGTGTTACGAGTGTGCATGACAAAATGTGGTAAAAAATTTCCATAAACACACTCTTCTACCTAGTGGAAAGCATCCCCAAAGAAGTTTAAGCTGTTATAGCTGCAAAGGATGGCCCAACATCATATTAAACCCTATAGATTAAGAATAGGATGTTACCAATGATTGGATTGTTGTAAGTTCATATGCATGCATACATTTGGCAATATATATAAACATTACTTACATTATTTTATGTCAGTGTGTTCTGTACAGTATATCATGATGGCTTAGTGGTTAGCACTGTTGCCTTGCATGTTCAGGTCCTGGGTTTGATTCCTGCATCAGGTCTGTGTGCATGGAGTTTGCATATTCTCCCCATGCTTGATGGGTTTCCCCCCACAGTCCAAAGACATACAGATTAGGCTAATTAGCATTCACAAATTACCAGTAGTGTGTGCATGTTGACCGAAGGTCCTACCATGGTCATACAAATGGAACAAATACAATGGTCATTATTGGCCCACCCAGTCCCTAGTTGGACTACAGAGGTTCCTAGATGGATGGATGGATGGATGGATGAATAGTCTCCTGTATATAATATGTGTCCACTCGCTTTTTAATTAACCAAGAAACCCTACAATGCAAACTATTAGCTGGTAAAGTTTAAATTGACCTTACTTAAGCATAACAGCAAGCAATAGCTTGAAAACGTTTAGGATGAATGTCATTTGCTCCTCTGTCAGGTTCTAATTTAGTCATCCTTCCAGAGATTATAGCAGGTATGAAGTTGCAGGTTTTCATTATCTTCATTCCTTCAGCTATCCACTCTTTCTCTTTTATGGTCACAACAGTGAAGCTTTTGGCATGGCAATGGCTATTGGTGGCAATTTCACCTATCGTGTAGTGTGAATGTAAACTTTTTAAACTTTCATTTTGAATGATGAATGAGGATGTTCAATAAATAAAAGAAAGATCAGATTTTGAGGACAGAGGGCAACATTTGGTAATTTACTAATTATAGTCTCAGAACTGTCATAAAGCCATAGCACTGCCAGGCAGGGCATAATGGCCATAATAGGACCATAATCGGTTCGGATTTTAGAATGTTTAGCTATAACCACATAATTAAAGGAATGAATAAGAAGGTAACACAGTCATAAATGCTCCCTTGGACTAATGAATAGCAGTAAAATCAAGGTCCATTTTTAAATTGTGCCCAGAGGTAGCATATAAACAAAGAAACACTTGGTCTGGAACAAGGCATTAATTACTTTCACAAGTCAAATAAAGTGTGTACCTTAGGGTATTGTCTAGTGACCTCTCTAGACAAAAATCAGGGAGAGGAATTCCCAGGGAGGGCATAAAAGCAAGACCTTTAATTCCCCTTCCACCCAATTTATAATTTTCTGTAGCCACATCCATGAGAACACTGCCTCAACACTTTGCTTTTTCCCTTGATATTGTTTAGCAGTTAGAAGTTGGTATGCCATAAATGATCCGACCAACATAAACAATGTTAATTCCCTGATGGAAAACCATGGCACTGAAGCAAACAAACACAGTAACACAAATTATACAAGGATGGAAATATACATGGAGAAAGAGAAGTCATATTTATAAATGCTTTTAATGAGAAAGAAACAAATGAAAAATATTATATATTTGTTTTTCTTTTTTTTTCATTTTCTCATTTAATTTTCATTATCTTCATTCATTAATATATAATCTTATATATAAAATCTTCCAGAGCTTTAATCTACATTTAAACAGGTAGACAGCAGAACTAATTTTTACACATTATTTTTTTATTTCTATGTCTACAACAAAATGTTTAATTAGAAAACCACTATATAACTAATTAACTTTCACGTTTGATGAAACATGACACATTGCCAGCTGATTTTGCAGCAAAAGATATTGTGTTGTGAAGAACCATTCACAATAGCTTCTTTCTTTCATGTGATCAGTGAAGTGGAGATCTTTTTCATGGAATACAAAAGCTGCTGTGAGTGGATTGAATGTGATCAATGGATTTTAGGAAAATGTTTAAAAAAAGAAAAAGATATTTACATTTTTACTGCCTTTGCAATAATTCCATTAGTAACAAATAACAGGCATGCATCATTTAACATTTAACATCAGCAATATGTTATGTGAAATAGCATATTATGGATGTTTTGTGAACAACCTGTTATACCCAGACAACACACCTATGTCTTGCCAGAAAATAGTGCTCTATTTTCCCAACTCATCAAACGCATGCAAAAGTCTGCTTTGGGTTGAAATACTCCAGAAAGCTGATACTGCGCATAACTGTTTGTGCTGGCACCCAGTTGGTTTCTTGCAATGCAAAAGAGATCATGCTTCTCACAGGTGAAATAAAAATACATAGACTTGCTTCACTGCACAATAATAATTTTCTGCCATCAGAGGTCTTTCAGTCTACACAAGAGAGCATATACACTATTGCCAAAAGTATTCGCTCACCTGCTTTACATGCATATGAACTTGAGTAACACTCAATTCTTAATCCATAGGGTTTAATATGATGTTTTCCCTTCCCACCTGTTGCAGCTATAACAGCTCCAACTCTTCTGGGAAGGCTTTCCACAAGGTTTATGAGCGTGTTTATGGGAATTTTTGGCCATTCCTCCAGAAGTGCATTTTGAGGTCAGACACTGACGAGAAGGCCTTGTTGGTGTTTTATCGGGATGGGGTCAGGACTTTGTGAAGGCCAATCAGGTTCTTCCACACCAAACTTGCTCATCCATGTCTTTATGGACCTTGGTTTGTGCACTGGTTATGTTGGAACTGGTGTGGGGTGTTTTTTCCGGAGTTGGGCTCAGCCCCTTACTTCCAGGAACTCATAATGCTTCAACTGTGGGAAAAATTTTTAATTAACTGAGTATGTCTTACTAAAAGTCTAAATAATCATGGGTCAGTTAGAGTTGCAGACTTGGAATATGTGTTTGTCCAAGAAAGCAAAAGATGTTCATGGAGTAAAGGCCTTGATCTGTCTACGTTAACAGAAACTCGACATCAGATGTAACTCGCCTGCTTATCAACACCCAAGGGAACAGCTCTATTGTGTATGTGTTTTATGAGAGGTTACCATGACCTGCTCCATTAGAATATATAAGGCACTGTAATATGAGGGGGGTTACCTCTCTCTTACAGATGCTTTTGCGGTTAAATAAATCTCTACGCTTGTTGTGATACTATTTGAAGTCTCCAGAGTTGTTAATTTAATTTTCACTACAATACGAAGACATTTTGCACAATTTCATTCTCCCAACAATGTGGAAACAGTTTGGGGATGGACCCATCCTGTTTCAACATGATTGCACACCAGTGCACAAAGCATCAAACACTGTTTGCTGCTGTGCAAATAATAAGCTTTAGGTCACCAGTGAACTAAAGGCACTTCTTAATCAGAAGAAGAGAGCACGAGGGACTAGAGACAAGGAAGAGTTGATTCGAGTATGGAGGAAGCTTAAGTTTAGGATTAAGAATGCTAAGGTGAAATATGGAAAAAAGCCTAGAGAGCAAAATGGAAGAGAGTTGCACACGAGAGGTTTAGAGGCAAATGAGGAGAATTACTGCTTTTGAACCGGGCATTAGTGTGGTAGTGGAGGTTTCAAGAGGGTGAATTAATTAAACATTTAACAATTTATAGGTTTAATACATGCTTTGTCCTCTTCCAGAAAATGTGCTGAACAGCTGTATGGTGTATTACCGATGATCTTTAATTTGAGCCTGAAGCTGGAAAGAGTTCCAATTACATGGAAAACATCATGTCTGGTTTCGGTTCCTAAGAAAAGACAAGCAAAATTCCTGAATGACCAATAGATCTTACATCACACATCATAAAGACTAGTCTCCTGACTAGAACACCACTTGACCCTTTGCAGTTTTCATGTTACACAGAGCTCACTCAAACATGAACAAACAGGTGAGGATCATATTTGAGTCAGAGCAACATGGGTGACGATCATGTTTTTTTATTTTACTAGTGCATTCAACACCATTCAACTGAGACTGCTTGGAGATAAGTTCCATGCTATGCAAATCGTATCATCTATCCATACATTGAGTTACTGACAATTTAAGTAGTAGACAACAGTTTGTGAAGCTCAAGAACTGAGTATCGGACATTGTCAATAGCAGCATGGGCGCTCCACAAGGGACTGTTAGCTGCTTTCCTTTTCACACTTTACACTTCTGATTATAGATACAACAGTGAAATGTGCAGTAATTTACAAAAAACAAAAATAATAATAATGACAACAGTGGTCGGATGTACAGTATAAGGAATAGAGACCTTGATGAATGGTGCAAGTTAAATCATCTGCAGCTGAACACCACCAAAACAATATGGAAACAATATGGATATGGGTATATCAACTACAGAAAGATTAAACCCCCCTGTCTACTGTTGTCTTTGTGGGTGAGTGTGTGAAGGTCTCCAACTACAAATACTTTTTTGCATTTGAATGACAAACTTACGATGGCCGAGAAGTGCAAAACAACTTAACAAAATGAAAACAAAATAACAAATTAAAAATCACAATAACAAAACCCAAAACAAAATAAAACATTCAAAAACAAAATAACAAAACCCAAATCAAAATAACAAATTAAAATACAAAATAACAAAACCCAAAACTAATTTGTTATTTTGTTTTGAGTTTTGTTAATTTGTTTTCGGTTTTGCTATTTTGATTTTGAATTTGCTATTTTGTTTTCGGTTTTGTTAATTTGGTTTTGAATTTGCTATTTAGTTTTCGGTTTTGTTAATTTGGTTTGCACCTCTCGGCCGTTCAGAAACGAACCGGAAAAGGTAGGTATAGTTTGCGAATGAAATTCTTACTGCTGATTGGACGAGACATCTGTCACTCAGGTCCTTCGGTGTTTGCAGATCACTTTTGAATGTTTTTGTCTGTCTGTTGTGGCATGTGTGATTTTTTTTTAAACTGTGGCATGCTGGGGAAATGGTGTGAATGTGGATGCCAAGAGGCTTAAAAAGTTGCTAAGGAAAGCATGCTCTGTCATAGGCACCAGACTGGCCTCACCAGAGACAGTGGTCAAGCAAAGGACAAAAAAAAAAATACAAACGATATTGAACAATGATTCTCGCCCACTCTTTGGTTTCTTAACAAAACAAAGGAGTACATTCAGAAACAGATAATGTTGCAACTATATGGAGTGTTATTGGAGATTGTTTTACAGTGCATTTATTTGGGTCTTTTATAAGTCCATGTAGTGTAGGGGTGCTGTCGACCTCTTTGTTGCTAATAAGGAGAAAATTGTCATTGTATATATGTTTATTCTTGCAGCTGCTGGACAGTATTACCCTAGTGAAAAACAAATGCACTTTAGGGTATTACAAAATATTCAAATCTTTAATAGTACATAGCAAATATAATGTACTAACAAAAAGTTATACCATCAGTTAATATATAAAAAGTATACCAACATCATTCTTTTACCAATTTTTGGAATTAAACTTTAAACATACTTACAAAATAATACATACAAAATAATACAAAAAAAAATAATACAAAATAATTGTACTATAGTACACTTTCCAAAAATATGTTATAGGAAAATATACTTTAAGTGAAAGATCAGTGTAATTTCCAAGGCACACTTATTTAAACTTTGTTTCTATTTATTTTTGGCATATAAAAAAATATAATAAAAAAATGGAAGTATACACTAGAATACAAATTTAATATAAGGTAGTCTTATTTCAAATATTATAAAATTTTCAGTTAAATAGTACATATTTATGCTTATATGTAGTGCACTACTCTCTCAAACTTGTATTTGCGTGCTGAAACTCACACGTTCAAGATCTTTTACTATATGTTTGTTTGAATTCTCTCTCTTCTGTGCTCTCAATTTTATAACACTGTATTACACTTGCACGAACTGCAGGTTATGACTCTGCCACTATTCCAGCCAACCAGAGACTAGGGTAGGGCCAACACCAGCCAATCAGAAACTGGAGGCGGGCAAAATCGAACTGTCCATTTTCTGATTGGCTCCCCAGTACGCCTCTTCAAATTTGAATTCACGGCTGGAAGCTGTATCATTGGGTGCATAAGTTCATATTATTATTATTTTATTTTCATCTGCATGAGGTAAATTTCATGGTTTTTGTCAGGTAGTTTGCTATTAAGTACTGTACATAGTTTAAACTGTAGAATGCATTGCCTAACATGTTGCTGCTAAATCTTATGTACTTCACTTCTAGCAGAGTTGGGTAGTAACGAGTTACATTTACTCTGTTATATTTATTTAAGTAACTATTTTAATTTTTTTTTACTTTGTGTAGTTTTAGTGCAACATATTTTTTATTTTTACTCTTACTCCGCTACATTCGGCTCCACTCGACTCCACTCGACTCCATAAAAGACCATTTATTCCACAGAATTAATTTTTAAACATTTTCTTTTACATTTATTATTATTATTTTTAAATTCTATAATTTTTTTGTTTGTTTTTGACAAAGAAATGCAGCCAGTGGATCTACCATGTGACTGACCAATCATACATATATTAAAGTACATTACTGCATTTTTTTTACTGTGTTACAAATACACAAATAATATAACATGAATATATTCTTATATTGTAGCAGGAGCATGCTATTATACTTTTGGCCAATTCCAAATACTAAAACAGTACACTTTGTGTTTAATACAAATATATTTTGTATAATATAATACAGTACACATAATCATCTATACTACTCTATTGCAAACTTGTTACCAGTACACTATGTTACGGACATACAGACTCAACAGACAATGATCTTGTGAAACCCGAACTGGCGTTTTATTGACAGTTTATGAATAATGGTAAACAGGTAATGAAAAGAGCCGAATAGTCTTAACTATGGAGATGATGGAGCTGGTGGATGAGTGCTGACAAAACGTGAAAACGACACACAAACACAAACCAGGAGACGAGACGAGGAACCAGGAGACGAGATGAACAACATGGAGCAGACGCTGAGTGAGGGGAAGTGAGGTGCATATAAGGTGTGGTGCTAATGTGAATCCGATGTGTGCTCAGAACTCAGGTGATTGGGAATGGAGATTGAGGGTGGAGCCTGGTGTTTCCGTGACAGAACCCCCCCCCTCATGGACCGCTCCTGAGGGCCGCTGGACCTGTCACCGGGGTGGACGACCCCTTCCTCTGGGAGCAGGCATTTGTGGGTGTTGTTGATGGAATTCCCTGAGAAGGTTTGGGTCGAGGATGTCTTCTTGTGGAACCCAACTCCTCTCCTCAGGGCCGTACCCCTCCTAGTCAACGAGATATTCGGGACCTCAGGATTTCTCTCACAGCGTAGATCGTTCCCTCCTCTAGCTCCAGTGCAGGGAGGGGGGGGGGGTGGTTTCGTCTCCAGGACCAGACTCTGTGGACACAGGAAAACTGGGTGAGTGATAAGGTTTAAGTAGTGAGATGTAAAAGGTAGGGTGAATCTTATATGTGTGCGGGAGACTTAACTTATATGTGACAGGGTTGATCTGTGCAAGGATGGTGAAGGGACCGATGAATCTGGGACTCAGCTTTTTACAAGGCAGTCGCATGTGGACAGCGAAACCTTTAGTCCAGGTTGGAAGTTAGCAGTATCTGCTCTCCTCACATCGGCGACGATGCGCTGTCTTCGAATTGCATGTTGTAGCTGTTGGTGAGCTGAGTCCCAAACCCTCTCACTCTCCTGGAACCAGTGAGCCAAAGACGGTAATCTGGTGTCCCGTTCCAGGGGAAAAGAGGTGGTTGGTAACCGTGTAGGCAAGGGAGGGAGTCCTGTGGTGGGTTGTCGAAGTGAATTCTGTGCGTACTCTGCCCAGGCGATGAACTGGCTCCAGGAGTGTTGATGGTCATGGCTGAAGGTACGGAGGTATCTGCCTATCTCCTGGATTTTGCGTTCAGTTTGCCCATTACTCTGGGGGTGATATTCAGAAGACAGGCTTACGGTCACACCTAGGAGGTTAAAAAAGGCTTTCCAGAACCTGGAGATAAATTGGGGTCCTCTGTTGGATACAATGTTCTCTGGAATACGGAATCAGGAAAACCTGGTTAAAGAACATTTTGGCCATCTCTTTGGCTCAGGGGAGTTTTGGTAATGGAACTAGCTGGCAGGATTTGGAGAATCGACCAACGATTACCAGGATGCAGGTATGGCCTTCGGAATGAGGAAGGTCGGTGATGAAATCCACTCCTAGGTGGGACCAGGGACGCCGGGAAACTGAAAGAGGTAATAACTTTCCTGCTGGCAGGTGTCTGGACGGTTTGGTGGTGGCACAGTCCCGACATCCCCTCATGTAACTTCTAACCTGTTGGGCCATGTTGGGCCACCAGAAGCATTCTTCTAGTGAGAGGGTTTGATTCATCTCAGGGTGACCAGTGCCCATTGATGCATGCGCCTGATCGAGGAGGGTTTCCCGCTGTGTGAGAGGAACATAGAGACGACCAGCTGGACAGTCCGGTGGAGGTGGTTCGGTTGTCACAGACTGACGAATTTCATTTTCGATCTCCCACTGAATCGGAGAGACAAACAGAGTTGAAGGGAAAATGTGTTTGGGTGTTTCCGGAATGTCCTCCGTATCATAGTGGCGAGAGAGAGCATCAGCTTTGACATTCTTGGTTCCTTGTCTATAACTGATGGTGAAGCGGAACTGGGTAAAGAATAGTGCCCACCTGGCTTGTCGTGGGTTGAGGCATTTGACACCCCGCAGATATTCCAGGTTCCAGTGATCCGTTAAGACCAGGAAAGGGTGTACGGCCCCCTCCAACCAGTGTCGCCATTCCTCTAATGCCAGCTTGGTTGCCAGGAGCTCTCGATTCCTGATATCATAATTCCGCTCGGCAGGTGACAGCTTTCGGGAGAAGAAGGCACAGGGATGGTATTGAGGAGGTTTCCCCTGCTGCTGCGAGAGAATAGCTCTAACTCCTAATCGAGACGCGTCAACTTCTACCAGAAATGGTTTGTTGGGATGTGGGAGAACAAGGACAGGTGCTGAAGTGTATGCCCTTTAGAGTGTAACCATGGCCGTGGTGGCTTCAGCATTCCAGGCGAGGGCCTTGGGCTTGCCCTTCAGGAGATCGGTGAGGGGGGAGACTAATGAACTGTAATCTTGGATGAACCTTCGGTAGAATTTGGCGAAACCCAGAAAGCGTTGGAGCTGTTTAATCTTGGTTGGGATCGGCCAGGTCCGAATGGCATCCACCTTCCCTTCATCCATTTTGATCCCTTGCCAACTGATGTGATAACCCAAGAACTGCACGGTGGATTGGTGGAAGGCACACTTTTCAGCTTTCAGGTACAGGTGATGTTGTCTGAGTCTCCGAGAACCTCGACCCCATGAATGCGATGCTCCGCCTCGTTCCTGGAGTAAATGAGTATGTCATTGATGTAAATGATAACAAATCGGTTAAAAATTATCAGAACACCTTATTCATGTAGCCTTGGTACACGGAGGGGGCATTAACTAGGCTGTAGGGCATGACCAGATATTCGTAATGACCTGTGGGTGTGATGAAAGCGGTTTTCTTTCTGTGATTTGATTAAGGGCACGATAATCAATACATGGGCGAAGGCCCCCGTCCTTTTTAGCCACAAAGAAGAAACTCGAAGCAGCAGGGGAGGTGAATGGTCAGATATATCCTTGTTGAAGAGCCTCCTCAATGTACTTCTCCATGGCTTTCTGCTCTGGAATGGATAGAGAATAGATCTTCCCTTTGGGCACTGGTTCACCTGGATGGAGGTTGATGGCACAGTCCCATGGCTGATGAAGTGGCAGCTGCGTGGCTCGCTGAGGACCGAACACATCTCTGAAATGGGAGTAGCACTCGGGGATAGTCACACAGGGCTGGTCAGAGGGACTCTCCACAGATGTGGTGTTAATGGAAAGGATGGGTTTTACCTGTAGACATTGACTCATACATCCCAACCCTCACTTGAGGATTTCTCCACTTTCCCAAGAGAGGATGGGTTTGTGCTCGGCGAACCACGGACGTCCTAGAATGATATGGAGGTGGATCGTTCCAGAACCAGAAATTGCCGTCATGGGACTGGCATGAACAAGTGGTGTCGGCGAAGAAGTGAGTGTTGCCGGAAGTGGTGCAGTGGAGGTGAAAACTTGGCGGATCCGTTCCACCAGCTCGAGTAAAGGATCCAGGTCCATCGGGTTCATTGTTGTGGTCTGACCATCTGTTACGGACATACAGACTCAACAGAAATTATCTTATGAAACCCGAACGGGCAGTTTATTGACAGTTTATGGATAATGGTAAACAGGTAATGAAAAGAGCCGAATAGTCTGTGGAGATGATGGAGCTGGTGGAAGAGTGCTGACAAAACATGAAAATGGCACACAAACACGAACCAGGAGACGAGATGAGGAACCAAGAGACAAGACGAGATGAACAACATGGAACAAAGCTTGTAGACAGGTGCGTGACAGAGTCTGTTTCCATATGTGTGGTCAGATGCTGAGTGAGGGAAATTGAGGTGTATATAAGGTGTGGTGCTAATGTGAATCCGGTGTGTGCTCAGAACTCAGATGATTGGTAATGGAGATTGAGGGTGGAGCCTGGTGTTTCCGTGACACACTAAAGGAGTTTAGGACCATTTACAGATGCTGAATGCATTTTCTACACTATAACATGTTTTTGAAACACATGACATAAGTAATGATGAGGCAGATTTTATTAATGAGTTCAACAGATTTCATTTGCAAAAGGTTAAAAAAAACAATATTATAGTTTATTTGTATTCAACAAAATGTCAGGTTGTCTCTCAAACAAGATTAACTAATATTAGAATATACAGGTACAGTATTAATTCAAAGATATATATATACAGGGTGGGCCATTTATATAGATACACCTTAATAAAATGGGAATGGTTGGTGATATTAACGTCCTGTTTATGGCACATTAGTATATGTGAGGGGGCAACCTTTTCAAGATGGGTGGTGACCTTGGGGGCCATTCAACTGGCCCACGACAACCAATCCACTTTTCAGGAAACTGTTCATCTAGGAATGCTCGGACCTGACACCCATAATGTGGTGGTGCACCATCTTGCTGGAAAAACTCAGGGAATGTGCCAGCTTCAGTGCATCATCATGTAGCAATTTCAAATACCCAGTGGCCTTGAGGTTTCCATTTATGAAGAATGGCCCCACTATCTTTGTACCCCATATACCACACCATACCATCACTTTTTGTTCCAACAGTCTTGGAGGGATCTATCCAATGTGGGTTAGTGTCAGACCAATAGTGGTGGTTTTATTTGTTAACTTCACCATTCACATAAAAGTTTGCCTCATCACTAAACAAAATCTTCTGCGTGAACTGAGGGTCCTGTTCCAATTTTTGTTTTGCCCATTCTGCAAATTGTGTGCGCCGATCTGGGTCATCCTCGTTGAGATGCTGCAGTAGCTGGAGTTTGTAAGGGTGTCATTTGTGAGTAGCTAATATCCGCCGAAGGGATGTTCGACTAATGCCACTCTCCAGTGACATGCGGTGAGTGCTATGCTGTGGGCTCTTGCTGAATGAAGCTAGGACAGCCACTGATGTTTGTTCATTAGTGACAGTTTTCATGCGTCCACATTTTGGCAAATCCCACACTACACCAGTTTCACAAAACTTGCCAAGCAGTTTGCTAACTGTAGCATGGGAGATGGGTGGTCTCGTAGGGTGTCTTGCGTTCACCAGATATCAACACAATTTCGATCCTCTCATCACGTGTTAACCTCTTCGACATGTCAATGGCTGTGAACAAAGAGAAACTTGTAAATAACTCATGAAAGAATAAAGCACACCATTGTTTTCTTGTGAAATTCCCAATAAGTTTGATGTGTCACATGACCCTCTTCCTATTGAAAAAACAAAAGTTGGATCCAAGATGTCCGACTTCAAAATGGCCACCATGGTCACCACCAATCTTGAAAAGTTTGCCCCCTCACATATACTAATGTGCCACAAACAGGACGTTAATATCACCAACCATTCCCATTTTATTAAGGTGTATCCATATAAATGGCCCACCCTGTATATATATATATATATACACACAAAGTTGTTCCACTTTAGCACACAAAAGTATTCTTAAATTCTTAACACATTTTAAATTGTGTTTTTGTACAATTTAATTACAACTTAAATGCACTTACTGTAGTAAAAAAACTTGTTGATTCAAAATAGTAAACTTCAAGTATGCCAGTCATTAGACTGGAGCAAGTACATAAGTATGCTTTGGCATGCTAGGATTTAATATACTTAGCATGCAAATGTTGTGCAGCTCTAGACATACAGTACTAACTCCCCATATAAGTGTGTATACAGTATAAACGGCTTTGTTTACTTGGTTTATTTTATTTTGTTGTAAACTTTTTTTTTTTTTTGCTTTGTCCTTTGTACATGGGTATGTTGTAATTTGTGCTTTAGTCTGAGTTGCTGCAGAACTGCAATTTCCCTCAGGATTAAAAAGATTAATCTTATCTTATCTTATCTTATCTTATCTTATCGTATCTTATCTTGTCTTATCGTATATCTTATATTTATAGCATCTTGAAAAATCAAACACAAAATAAAAATAAATAAATACAAAAATCCATGCTGATATAACTCAAAGAATTCTGGAATTTGTGCTTTTCTCACTCTTTTGACTCAAAGATATTTTCTATCAGTGTCCAATACTTATGACTTGATTAAAATATAATAATAATATAATAATAATATAATAATAATAATAATAATAAATGAATAAACCTTTAGTCCATCAAAACTCATAGCATTAATTACACTAGGAGTAAGCTAAGGAATAAATGATTGGCATGTGACAATAATGTGGAAAATTAGTTTTGATTATAGTCTCTTATTATTTCATTATATGTATTGATATAGCTGATAAAAATGAGAAATGCGGTAACCATATCTGAAGAGCTTTTCTTATAAAATCTTTAGATCTTTTAATACAGTCAGCAGGTTTCATAATATGTAAGTAGATTATGAAAATCACCATGGAAAATGTAGCCATGTGGAAAAAAAGACCAAATGGATTTTCCTCCAATGCTTAATTTAACAAATGAGTCATTATAATATTATAATATATGATTCTGTTTAATTTATATTTAGGCAAGATATTAAAAAAAAAGGATGTTTATTTTAAAGTTTGTTGTTTATCAAGGTTACATAATACAGTCATACAATACATACTGTACAGGCAACAATGATTTCTATTTTAAAAAATAAACTTGTTCTTGTTTGAAAAACTGTTTGAAAATTTTTTTTATATTAATGTAAATCTCCTGCATTTTAAATCCATAAATTATTGGATTGAAGAGAGGAGGAATAATTAAATATTCTACTGACAGCATCATGGTAATAATGTGGGGAATTTGTTTTGATTCTATTCTGTTATTCATAATTTCAAAACAAACGTTTATAGAAAAATTTATGAAAATAATAAGATGTGGCAAACAGGTCTGTAGAGCTTTTCTTCTGAAATCATTAGAATTTTTTAAACACAGAGACAGTATTCTGATATATGAGGAAATCATGAAGATCACTGGAGGAAACACTGAAGTGACAAAAACTAAAAGTCCATAAATATTAATGAAAGATGTTTCTTTACAGCTGAGTTTAACAATGGAGTAATTATCACAGTATATTCTGTTCAATTTAAATTTACACAGCTGAAGTTTGGATGTTAAAGTAATACCAACACCAATTTCACAGCAAGGCAAAAACCATGATAAAATAATAGTTTTCTGACCGTGGACATTTTTACAAGCGTTGAATAATGTAATGGTTTACAGATGGACACATATCTGTCATATGCCATAGCTGATAACAGTGTGAACTCTGATGCACCATATGTGTACAAACAAAATGCCTGAAATAAACACTCTTTATAAGACACGACTTGTTTTTCAGACAGTAAGTCAATGAGCAGTTTAGGATAAAGAGCAGTCGATCCTAAGAGAGCATTACAAAGCAAAGCAGCAATGAAAATGTACATGGGCTCATGGAGATGTTTTTTTGTAAATATTATGAACATGACAATAGTGTTAAAACAGATAATCATTATATATAGGGTAAGAAAAAATATAAAATAAATGTATCTGTAGTGCTCTATTTCAACATGTCCCTCCAGTGTTAAATATGTAACATTGTTAGAATCATCCATTGATTTCTGAAATGTGATCCATGTGGTTTTATAATAATCACTCAGGGAACCAAGTTTAAATAAAGATAAATGTCAGCTACTGTATGCTGAGCATCTCAAAATATATGTTCTCATCCAGACACAAAGTCCTTGGTGATTTATTAGATATTACATAGGAAAACAAAGCCTGTCTCCTTAGATCTTTTCTTCACACACACACACACACACTCACACACACACACACACACACACACACACACACACACACACACACACACACACACACACACAAACTATAGAAGATAAATACATCATAAATATCTTTTAATATTCTTGTGTACAGTACCAGTCAAATATTTGCACACATCTTAATGTTTTTGTAATTTAACAATACCAAATATGTCAAATTAATAATATAACACATTGTGACTTATAGTGTACTGTATATTTTTCATCAACCATTTAAAAAGTGGTATTTCAAACCTTACTACTTTTTATTTCATTTTAAATTGTGTTGGTCAAGGGAGGAGTTGGAAGATGGTAAGTAACCTGAACCGGATGTAGGTCCACCATAACAGTAGTTTTATTGCCACTTCGATTTAGCTCAGTGTTGGAGCCATAAAGTACATTTTGGGTGGATCTCTGTGGTATTTGACTTCAATATTACGTAGATGTAAATGTAACCTTTTTTGTGACATATTTGTGACTATTGGCTCACGTAAAGGTCATAGGTCAATTTCATACAGTATGTTTACGGTAGCAACCATTACGTATTTGATTTATTTGAACAAAGGAAGGACTCTGTGTTAGACAGTCTTTTGACCGTTCTTTGAAACCATGTTTAATTTGAAGCTTGAAAAAGTGTAAATAGTTCTTAAGTTTAATTTGTTGAGTGTTTGCATTCAGACGAAAGAAGAATAAACCGATACACTACAAGTTTTGTGGTTTTACGCGTCAAATCCTTTGTACCAGTCCTTATAGAAATGGCGAAAAACAGGAAAACATAGATCGCCATTACATTTAAGTCAAACGACTTCTCGCATTGGAACTACGCGAAGTGGAAACTGGATTACCAATTTTGATGCTACACTTGTTATCGAACAGGATTTAAGCCACATGGACATGACAAGATAAGCGAAACGAGAGATAATCTGGTCATTTAGGATATTTAAACTTGTCTCTGCAGTTTAAAATATTGTCTATTATTGAAAGTAATATTATTGCCAGCGCAGTCTGCAAAGTCATCGTCCCGAAACCATTGTTGAAACATGGATAACGCAACGGCTGACTCGGATAAGAGTGACCAAAAGATGGCGGTCAAGTATGCGTATAAAGCGCTAGAGGAGCGTCGGGACAGGCTCATTAATTTGAGAAGGTCAAGAATGGCTCAAATCACCATTCACATAAAAATGATTGATAAATTCAAAGAAGATGAAAAAAATGCTGAAGTAATAGAACAGCAAACGCTTACAAGTCTTACCAAGTTGTATCAGGAATTCATCAAATTAAATGACAGCATTCAGGAGATATTGCTGGATGAAGAAAGGGAGAATGATCAGCGTGTCTGGTTTGAACCCAAGTCATCAAAAATAAGTGACTTTGTTCTTGCTACAGTACGATGGATTGAAACTGTAAAGGATAACAATGCAGCGAAGGATGAGGACATTGATCCAGGTGACAGTGTTTCTGAGGTTGCTTCACCAGTGAGAAAAAAGAGCAAAGCAAGTTCGGCAGCAGGACGTTCTGTAGCATCTTCAGCCAGCACATCAAGTTCAGTTCTACGGAGGATGGAAGAAGCAGAGAAAGCTGCTCTACTGGCCAAAGCTGTGGCTTTAAAGACGAAGCAAGCCCTGCAAGTAGAATAGATGAACTTGAAAACTAAACTACAGCTAAATACTGCTAAATTAGAGGAATTAGATCTACAAACAGCAATTGCTATTTCTGATGCAAAACTCAAAGCTTGTGCTGAATATGACGATGACGATTCTGTGGAATCAAAGCATCCAATAAATCTGGGACTAAAAGAAAATCCTGATGATGGAGCCTCTGGTGTTCAATCTGTAACCAGATGAAAGCCAAGGTCTACAGCTATGCATGCCACTCGGAATACTGCTAAATATGAATATTCAGACCACAGCTTGTTCCAAACCATGAAAAGGCAAAATTACATCACGGAAATGATGTTGAAGCAACAAAATCTATCACAGCTTCCGCAAAGAGAAGTTGCAGTTGTCAAGGGTGATCCCATTAACTTTAAATCGTTCTTACGAGCCTTTGACAATGCTATTGACAATAAGACTGAGAATGATAAAGACAAGCTGTTCTATTTGGAGCAATATACCAGTGGTGAACCACAAGACCTGGTAAAGAGTTGTGGACATATGAGTGCAGAAAGAGGATACAAAGAGGCAAGAAGATTACTGCAATATCATTATGGTGATGAACTTAGAATTGCTTCAGCATATATTGAAAAGGCTTTGAAATGGCCTCAGATCAAGACAGAAGATGGAAAGATGCTGAACACGTTTGCTCTTTTCTTGACTCGATGCCTTAACACTATGCAGGATGTGGATTACATGGCTGAAATGGACAACCCTGCTAATATGAGAGTTGTCATATCCAAACTCCCATACAGAATGAGAGAGATGAAAATGTTGCATATGACATTCATGAAAGGTCTGGCAGAAGAGCGAGGTTTGCAGACATAGTGGATTATATTGATCGTCAAGCCAAAATAAAAAATGACCCACTCTTTGGAGACATTCAAGAGCCAACCGGTACAAGCGTTGAGAGGAAAAGCCAGACTCCTGACTTGAAGTACAAAAAAGGTATTTCCAAAGGTAGTAGTTTTGTCACAAGTGTCTTTACCAAACATAAGAAACAAGTCGAGACAAAGAAAGAAACAAAACCTCAATGTGACCAGATAGTGTCAGAAGCATGTACATTCTGTCAAAGGAACCATGCTTTGAATTCATGTCTCAAGTTTAAAGAGCAAGAACACAAGGACAAAATTGAGTTTTTGAAATCAAAGGGGCTATGCTTTGGATGTCTCACACGAGGGCATTTAAGCAAAAACTGCAAGAAAAGACTTACTTGTCAAGAATGTTTTAAAATGCACCCAAGTATCTTGCACATTCCTAATAAGAACAGATCCTGTATTAGCAATGAGACCAGAGCAAGCTTAACTTCGGCACACCATGAAACGTGTGGATACACTGGGGCCGGAAACAGGGAATGTATCCTAGCCCTAGTACAAGTGAAGATTAAGTCAAAGAAATGTGATAAAGTTGTAAAGACATATGCCTTCATTGACCCAGGAAGTTCTGCAACCTTTTGCACAGAGGGGTTAATGAGAGATTTGAACTTGAAAGGCAGAAGGACGGAGATTCTCCTTCGTACTATGGGACAAGAGAAATTGGTTCGTAGCAATATGTTGTCAGACTTGGAAATATGTGGCTTAGAATGTGAGGACTACATAGAACTTCCTAGGGTGTTTACCCAGAAAGAGATCCCAGTGAAACAAGAGAATATCCCCCAACAAAAAGACTTAGGAAAATGGCCTTATCTGCAGCAGGTTAAACTTCCTCCTTTTAAGGCAGATATAGGTGTGCTTATTGGTGCCAATGTACACAAAGCAATAGAACCATGGCAAGTAATAAATAGCGAAGGAAATGGACCTTATGCTATTAGGACAGCATTGGGATGGATAGTTAACGGGCCTTTACGAACTGACGCGAACACAGAATCAGATCAGGAGGGAGCTTCAAGTGTCACTGTGAACAGGATTGCGGTTGTAGACATACGCTATTGGTAGAGCAATTCAATGCAGATTTCCCTGAACGCAATTACAGTGACAAACCAGAAATGTCGCAAGAGGAAAAGAAATTCATGCATTCTGCTGAACAATCAATCCAGTATAAAGATGGACATTATTGTATAGGACTACCCTTCAAGAATGATCTTGTCAAGCTCCCTAACAACAGATGAGTGGCAGAGCAAAGAGCCATTGGACTTAAAGGTAAACTCAACAAGAACCCAAAGTTTTATGAAGATTACAAAGCTTTCATGTCCAACATAATTAACAAAGGCTATGCAGAAAAGGTGCCTTCTGAACAACTAGAACGCCCAGACAGAGTGTGGTATATCCCACAACATGGCGTCTATCACCCTAAAAAGAACAAAATTAGAGTTGTTTTCGACTGCACAGCAACCTACCAGAACTTTTCACTGAATAGGCAACTAATGCAGGGACCTGATCTGACTAACACTCTCATTGGTGTACTGAATCGTTTCAGACAAGTGTCGATCGCTATCATGGCAGACATTGAAGCAATGTTCTACCAAGTGAGAGTCCCAGATGCTGATGCAGATCTTTTGAGATTTTTGTGGTGGCCCGAAGGAGATCTTAGTAAGCCTACTGCGGATTACAGGATGACGGTGCACCTGTTCGGAGCAACTTCATCTCCCAGTTGTTCATGCTTGGCATTACCAAAGACTGCAATTGATGCAAAAACAGAGACAACAGCAGAAGCAGTCAATACTGTTCTGCAAAACTTTTACATGGACGATTGCTTGAAATCGGTAGCTTTTGAGGAAGCAGCAATTAACCTAATAAGAAGTCTGATACCGGTGTGCTCTAAGGGTGGATTCCACTTGACAAAATGGGTGAGCAATAGCAGAGTGGTCTTGTTATCCTTGCCAGAGAAGGAAAGAATCACATTACTAAAAGAGGAATACTTTCTGTTGCGAACTCTATATACGATCCTCTTGGTCTGGTAGCACCCTGTATTCTTCCAGCGAAGCTCCTTCTAAGACAGTTGTGCCAAGACAAGTGGGCCTGGGATCAGAATATTCCAGAGAAGCAAGCACAAAAGTGGTTAATGTGGCAAAGGGACATAGAACAATTGTCAAACTTCAGTGTAAAGAGATGCTTCAAGCCAGACAACTTTGGTCCTATCATGTCTGCTCAATTGCATCATTTCGCCGACGCAAGTGAAGTTGGCTATGGCACAGTCTCCTACCTGTTGCTCACAAATGAGAGTGGAGAAAGGCACTGTTCGTTTGTAATGGGTAAAGCAAGAGTTGCGCCACTGAAACAAATAACAATCCCCAGATTGAAGTTGACTGCAGCCGTTGTCGCAGCAAAGATGGACAGAATGTTAAGGCAAGAGCTTCAGCTGCAACTCGAAGACTCTGTGTTTTGGACCGATAGCCTCACAGTGCTTCAATGCATTGAAAACGAAGCCTCACGGTTTAAAACATTATTTGCCAATAGAATTTCATTTATTAGAGAAGCTTCAGAGCCCTTCCAGTGGAAATATGTTAGTACCTTGTTAAACCCAGCAGATATAGCTTCTAGATGGATCAAAGTCGAAAAATTCCTGAAAAAAGGAAGTTGGTTGAAGGGTCCAGAATTTCTTTGCAAAAACAAAAGTGAATGGCCAGTGCGACCAGATCAGGCAGGTAAAGTGGAACTAGAATTGAAGAAAACAGCTGCAGTAAACTGTGTCGTGGCTACTGGAAAAGAGAAACCTCTGGATAAACTGATCAAGTATTACTCAGAATGGTTCAAATTAAAAAGGGCAATCGCTTGGATGTTGCGGCTGAAGGGAATACTGCAGTTACTATCAAAAAAGAGACGCGAGACTCAAGCTGTGACTCAAACCGAAAAGGATCCAAACAAACAGCAAGCTTATTTGGAACATCAAATGCTCAAGCTGAAAAGGACTCTGATTAAAAAACCTCTTTCAGTTGAAGACATCGAAAGTGCTGAACTGAGTTTAATCCGCTATAGCCAAAGACAGACATTTCCTGATGAGTTCAAGTCACTACAAAAGAGTAACCATGTCAGACGAAGTAGTCCTCTGTACAAGCTGGACCCAGTAGTCCAAGAAGGTGTATAAGAAGTAGGAGGTCGCTTGAATCAGTCTGCAATGCCAGAAACTGCTAAGCATCCTGCGATTCTGGATAAAAGGCAGCACATAACTTTGCTGATTTTGAAAGACATACATAAGGCCATAGTGGTAGAAATCAGATTCTTTCAAGATTACGAAGTAAATTCTCGGTTGCAGCCGCCAATGTAGCGATAAGAAAGCTGATTTCCAAATGCACCACATGTAGAAGGTTACATGCCAAAGTCAGTGAACAGAAAATGGCAGATTTGCCAAAAGATCGTCTTTTGCTGGATGATCCTCCCTTTACACATACAGGTGTGGATTATTTTGGTCCCTTCCTGATAAAACGAGGACGCAACTGTAAGAGCAGTTCATATAGAAGTGGCCAACAGCCTCGATACCTCGTCATGCATAAATGCCATAAGACGTTTCATCTGCAGGAGAGGACAAGTGTCTACGATTCGATCGGACAATGGTACGAACTTCGTTGGAGCTGAAAGAGAGCTTAAAGAAGCTATCCAAGATTTAGATCAGTCCAAAATAAGTGACGTTCTTGTCCAAAAGGGAATTAAGTGGATTTTCAATACTTCGATGGCATCCCATCAGGGAGGAGTGTGGGAAAGACAAATTCGCACAGTTCGGAAGGTTTTAAATTCAGTGTTGAATCAACAGGTAGTAGACGACGAAGGGCTTTACACCATTCTATGTGAAGTTGAAGCCATTATCAACGACCGGCCGATTACAAAATCATCGGATGATTCAAATGACCTTGAGCCATTGACTCCGAATCACCTTCTGCTCATGAAAAAAGGAGTCCATGTCCCCAGGAGTGTTTGTGAAAGAGGACTGTTATTCATGTAGGAGATGGAGACAAATTCAATATATGGCAGATCTCTTTTGGTGTAGATGGTCTACAGAATACTTGCCGCTACTGCAAGAGCGGCAAAAGTGGCAGGAGTCGAAAAGAAATTTAATGCTTGAAGACATTGTTCTCATTGTAGACAATTCGGCTCCAAGGAATTCATGGATTATGGGAAGAATTCTCAAGACCCTACCAGATGCTTCAGGTATTGTTCGACGTGCTCGTGTTCAGACCACAACCGGTCAGTTGGAAAGACCGATAACAAAACTCTGCTTATTGCAAGAAACAGAAGAAAACTAAGAATTTGCGTAAAGACTGCAATTCATGGAAACTGTCGTCTTTCAAATGATGGTTTGAGGGATAGAAAGTAATTATTAAGGCTCCATTTGAGTTTGAAGATAGGTAATTATTATGCTCCAAGCATAGACAATTAGGGGCCGGAGTGTTGGAGCCATAAAGTACATTTTGGGTGGATCTCTGTGGTATTTGACTTCATTATTACATAGATGTAAATGTCACCTTTTTTGTGACATATTTGTGACTATTGGCTCACGTAAAGCTCATAGGTCAATTTCATACAGTATGTTTACGGTAGCAACCGTTACGTATTTGATTTATTAGAAGGAAGGAAGGACTCTGTGTTAGACAGTCTTTTGACCGTTCTTTGAAACCACGTTTAATTTGAAGCTTGAAAAAGTGTAAATAGTTCTTAAGTTTAATTTGCTGTGTGTTTGCATTCAGACAAAAGAAGAATAAACCGATACACTACAAGTTTTGTGGTTTTACGCGTCAAATCCCTTGTACCAGTCCTTATAGAAATGGCGAAGAACAGGAAAACATAAATCGCTATTACACTCAGGATGCCTTTGGTGTAAGTTAGGGTTTGTTAGAATTTTTGCTCATTGTTTTATTTTCTGGCTCTAGCAGTCAAGAAGAGAATCCAAGAAGAGAATCCAATTACTATTCCTCTGTTTACTCTTATAGTTTCTGAGGCATAAAGTCTGACATTAAAATTTCTTGGGTCATTAGCATCATTATTTCTCAGGAGGAAAATTGGGGCATGTTAAAAAAGTTTGACTGCCCCCTCCCAACATTAAACGCCTTGTTAATGCCTTGGTATCCGTTCAAGTGCTGTTATCGTTTCATTATTGATTTTATACCCATTAATGGAAAAAATAATTAAATGATTAAATGAAATAATAATGTAAGATGTTTTATTTGTATTGATGATGTTTCATGTTGAGGGAATGGGCGCATGCGCAGATGGAATGCGTGGGGTTAGACATGCGCAGTGGAGGAAAAAGTGTGTGCTCGGTGTGTATGCGAGAAGTGTGCTGTTCGGCTAATAAACTAGTGAAAAGTTATAAGCTTGGCGTCCGTCTGTCTTCTTCTAAGGGAACCCATTCACAAGAGACTGGAGATTCTGCTCCTGGTTCCTGGCCCCTCTCACAATAATGCTATGAAAGAACTCACTCAATGATGCATCTAGCTGCTACATTCAAACTAGAAATTTAGAACAGTGGACTGTGCCCTTCTCCAGTTTCTGACTGAACCTACACTAGTCTCTGGTTGGCTGGAATTGTGCCAGATTATAACGCTGCTGCATTTTAAGAAAGTGTAGTTTAGTTTTGTTGAGTGGTGAGATGGAAGAAATGGAACACATGAATAAACCTGAATGGGCAAAAGTGGGTTTTGATGTGCAAATGCCTGCATACCGCCTTTTTTGGGTTTTGTATTAATTCTGATGTGGTCGTTAGTGCCTCATTATCAAGAAGAAAATTGGAGCATGTTCAAAAATTCGGCTACCCTCTCACGACATTAACACCTTGTTAATGCCTTGGTATCGATTCATAGGCGCTGTTATTGATATGTTATAGTATTGATTTTTATGCCCATTTATGGAGTTGTTATTGGTTTTTATCACCTCCTTAGCTGTTTGGGAGCATCCAAAAGCAGCCACACACACTCCTGCTCCTATGAGCAAAACCACACACACTCCTGCTCCTATGAGCGAACCACAAACACTCCTGCTCCTATGAGCGAAACCACACACACTCCTGCTCCTATGAGCGAACCACAAACACTCCTGCTCCTATGAGCAAACCACACACACAACGAGCGAACTACACACCACACTCCTGCTCCTATGAGTGAAACCACATACACTCCTGCTCCTATGAGCGAACCACACACACTCACGCTCCTATGCACGGCAACACACACTCGCGCTCCTATGAGCGGTAACACACACTCGCGCTCCTATGAGCGGCAACACACACTCGCGCCCCTGTGAGCGAAACTCACACACTCTACGAGCGTACACGGGCTTAGAGTAGGCACAGGCTGAGAACCTACACGCTGGCTGAGACACACACATGTAGGCTGAGACACACACACGCAGGCAGAGATACACACACACGCAGGCTGAGATACACACACACGCAGACTGAGACACACACGCAGGCTTAAGATACACAGACTAATTACAAATTATATAGAGCCTTCTTAACATAAAATCAAACTTAACCAAAACCAGACTTAACCAAAACCAAACTTAACCAAAACCAAGAAAAACAACGTAATGCCCTCTAAACATAATTAATGCTTGACTCAGTTTTCCAGAATAACCAGCTATTTATTACTACTCTAATGAACTACCTAGGTTCAGGTGAGCTCAGTCATCACCTGACCGAGGTGCCTTCTGGGAAACTGAGTCTACAAACAGAACTACAGAAACTAACAAACACACATGTCCACAGTGCCCTCTAGGGGCAGTCCCTTACAGTTATGTCTAAAGTCTAGGTTATTGCAATAGTGTGAATGAGGAGAGATCAATCAGTCTCAATGGAAATGATGGAATAATACTGGGAGGCCAATGTCGGCGCAAGAATGCTCTGGGGAACCAGTCCAATCGGTGGTCCAAGTTTTAAATTTCTTGGCATAACTATGACAGAGGACCTAACATGGGGCAATAACATCAACTCTGCCATAGGGAAGGCCCAGCAGCGTTTCTTCTACCTCAGGAAACTGAGAAGAACTAATCTTTCTCAGCAGCTTATGGTGAACTTTTATCGTTGTGCTATAGAGAGTGTGCTGACATATGGACTCTTGGTGTGGTTTTCCAACTGCACTAGGGCGGAACAACAGGCACTACAGCGGGTGGTGAAGACAGCAGGGAAAATCATCGGGACTAGTCTTCCGGAGATAAGTACTGTCTATACCACACGCTGCCTTCGTCGAGTGCACAACATCCTGCGGGATCAGCATCACCCTGCACATCACCTGTTTCAGCTACTGCCCTCAGGTAGAAGGTACTGGTCCTTACGGGCCAGAACCACCAGACTGTCCCACAGCCTCTTTCCTACCGCTGTGAGGCTGCTGAATGAATAGATACCTCCCTCTCGGACCTTGCGCCCATTTATTTATTTATTCTTTATTACACATCATTACAATAACTGTGAACTGGACTTTGCATTGATGCAGCACACACTTGCATATTATTACACATCATTACAATAACTGTGAACTGGACTTTGCATTGATGCAGGACACATAATACATACATACACATAAGATCGGGGTTTGACCACCCCTCTCCTTCTATAATATATATCCTTTATATCTTACCTCACATAGCCGTTATGGTTATTACTTTGCTGCACTATGGTTGCACTTTATTACTTGCCGGGAGATGTTGCCAAATGATATCTTGTTGTTATCTATACTTGTTATGTTTAACAATGACAATAAATTGAAATTGAATTGAATTGAATTTCATTGGTAACCCGGATTAAAGGAAAACCCACAAGAAACAGCCTTCGTCAGTCTCTTTGTATACTCCGTAGCAATTGCAATAGAAACAGCTCTCTGTATCTCCATATTCCCTCCTTGAGCTACTTCCTGAGCACACTTTATATGTGGGTCAGGTGACCGTGTTCTCGAGTGGAAACCAATGCACCAAATATTCACAGGCAAATAAACCTTCCCGGGCAATAATAAGGCTTTGTGGCTTCTTTAACTTTGTGGCTTGCTTTTCCCTATTTAAATGTGCCCTTTATGTGGCTGCGCTACAACTGTGTGTACAGTAAATAAACTGAAAAAAGAGTGTGGAAGAGTAATAATCTGGTTAAAGAGTAATAAAAAAGAGTAATAATCTGGGTAGATGGTCTCATTATTGCCGCCAGTGATAATGATTTTCTGAATAATGTGAAAAAGATGCTGACTTAACATGTCAAGATTTTAAATGAACTAAATGGGAAAACTCAAACATTTTCAGGAAATTGATTTCCATCAAAGTGAAGGAGTTGTAAAGATGAACCAGAAAAGATGCATTATGAGGATACTAGAAAGGTTCAGTGTTTCAGATTATAAACCCAGGTCAACACCATGTGAGCAAAAACTGGATTACAACAGTGATAGTGATCCTATCATAGCATATAGTGTTGATGACTGGGTGTCCGATCCAAGTGACAGGAGGAGTACCACAGGGTACTGTTTTAGTCTTACTCAGAATGGTCCTCTGATCTCCTGGAAGTCAAAGAAACACTCCACAGTTGCTTTATCTACATGTGAAGCAGAGTATATGGCATTGCTTTAACCACACAAGAAGGCATGAAACTTGTACAGTTGTTGAGTAGTATGGAAAATGACTGTCTGTTATTATAACTAAGGTGCTATTGCTTTATCAAAGAATCCAGTGTGTCTGTTGATGCAAGCATGTTAATGTGCGATATCATTTTGTTTGATCAGCACTCAGTAATGACAAAGTGACAGTTTAGTATTGTCCCATAGAAGAAATTGTGGCCGATGTTATGACTAAACCAGTAACAAAGTTTAAACTAGAAAAAAAAATTAAGAGTTTTATGTTTGGTATGCAAGACCAACACAAGGAAGATAATGTATTTATGTTGTTATAATAATATGTAGTATTGTAAAGTTTGAGAGCAAGTGGAGGTGTTAATGTTTTTGTTAGGTGTACTCTCACAATGCTCATGTGATATGTGACTTGTCTCTCATAAAAGGTCATGCAAATAAAAAGGAAGTTCTGGTTCCGGTTCAGCAGAATACCGAGTATTGTGCATTCTTTTTCCTCCATATAATTTACCGGTTATCTTACGGAAGAATGGCTGCTTCAACAGAGATGCTGAAAAAGGCCAAGGATGTGGCAACTTCAAACTTTGTTGTTTATAATGGTAACTGTCATGTCTGCCTGGTGAGAATTAGACGCAGATGCAGAATCCATGTGTACAAGATTTGTCTTTTATTTATTACTTCTTTTCCTTTTAAACAAAAAGAAAACAAACACACAAAGTCCCGTGGCGCTCACTGCGTTCCCGAGCGGGGCTTCCCAGGCAGGGTCTGCAGGTGGGTAAACTGAACAGTCTCGACTTCAGGAAACAAACCATAAACAAAAGGAAACACTTGCAAGGTCCTTGCGACTAGTGAGGGTTTTTCCTTCCTCCCAGGGTCCCACACCTGCAGACACTGCTCAATCCTGGGAGTGAGACGGGCAGAATAGAACCAGTAAATAAAACACATAAAACGAGGATAGGGTCAGGTGGGGACAAACAATGTGCACAACAGTGAACAGGCGAAGCCCTACGGGTTCGATTGGAATAAGTAGTAGACACACAAGGGAATCACAGGTGTTCGTGTTTAGTGCTTAAGTGCTGGTAGTACATACATAGACACACTAGGTGGGGACAAAGGGTCAACTCAGTAATCCGGGGAACTTGATCTTATTCCCCTGATCTGTGGAGGTACAGTTGTTACAGTAACATCATATTAATACACAGCTAACAATTATTCTGGTACTTGTTTGAATCTCAAATAAGAGAAAATCAATTATTTAAAAAGAAACCTGAGCTTGTTTGAAATTGAAAAATATTTTAATATTAACGTAAATCTCCTGCATTTTTAATCCATAAATTAATGGATTTAGAAAGTCTGTTTTAGTAATTTAATTAACATAGACACCACAAACTCAGAGCACACTGGAAGCTAGGACTGTTAAATATTAGATCTCTCGCATCTAAAGCATAATTGTTAATGAAATTATCACAGATCAGGAGTTTGATATATTATGTTTAACAGAAACCTGGATTAAACAGGATGAGTATGTAGCTTTAAATGAAGCTAGTCCTCCTGGATACAGCTACATACACCAGCCTCCGCTAACTGGTAGAGGAGGAGGCGTTGCAGTCAACGATAATCTGTCTATCATACAAAAACACAGATTTAAATTTAATGCATTTGAAGCTCTCTATAGTAACATAAAGTCAGCTCAGTCGATCCCGCTAATCATCATTTACAGACCCCCAGGGCCATACTCTGAGTTTCTCTGTGAATTTGCAGATTTCCTCTCAAACCTTGTTGTTTCTGTAGACAAACTGTTAATTGTTGGAGACTTTAATATTCATTTTGAGAATACAGAAGACCCTCTGAGAACAGCATTTATGTCCATACTGGACTCAGTAGGAGTAAATCAGTGTGTAGTAGACCCACTCATAAAGCAGGTCACACTTTGGATTTAATATTATCCTTCGAATTAAGTATAAGAAATACAACCACAATTCCACAGTCTGAAGTTATCTCAGATCATTATCCTGTCTCGATTAAAGTGTGTCATAGCACCACGCTACCGCCTTAAACGTACATTTACATCAAATACCACACAGAGCTTTATCAATAATCTCCCAGAGTTATCAACTTTGATCGGATCGGCATCTGACTTCAGAGAACTTGATCAGACGACCAAATATTAAGAGTCAACACTTTGTTATAGCTTAGATAATGTAGCTCCAGTTAAAAGGAAAATGATTAGTGATAAGAAACTCGCTCCTTGGTATAATGACCACACACGCACTTTAAAACAAACCACTCGAAAATTGAAATGCCGCCAAACTAAATTGATAGCATGGAAGGAGAGCATCCTGAACTATAAAAAAGCTCTCAGTGATGCTAAATGAACGTATCTCTCCACTCTTATAGAAAAAATTATTTAATGCCGTACAGTAGCTAAATTAACTAAAAACAAGACCACTGCAGAAATCTCCACAACAACATCATGCAGTAGTGAGGATTTCATGAACTTTTTCAATAACAAAATCATAAATATTAGGCAAAAAATTCAGGATTTGAATCCAAAATTTAAGTGATACAGATGATAAACTAACCACACCACATCAGAACTTAGAATACTTTACTCCCCTTAAAGCAGAATAACAAATTTCACTCATCTCTTCTTCAAAATCGTCAACCTGTATATTAGATCCTATAATACTGACAAATTTTCTCAAGCAGATAGTACCAGCAATAACAGAACCCCTGTTGAAAGTAATTAACTGGTAATTAAATTAGCAGATATTAATCCGCTAATCAAGAAACCTGACCTTGACCCCTGTCAGCTTTCCAATTACAGGCCGATATCAAACCTCCCTTTTATCTCTAAGATTCTGGAAAACATAGTATCACAGCAGCTATGTTCATATCTACATAAACGAACTATATCAGCACAGAGACAGCACTTGTTAAAGTAGTAAATGACCTCCTATTGGCCTCTGATCAGGGTTGCGTCACTATACTTGTGTTACTGGATCTCAGTGCAACTTTTGACACCACTGATCATAGTATTCTCCTTTACAGATTAGAAAATGTAGTAGGAATTAAGGGAACAGCCCTCTTGTGGCTCAGATCCTATTTGACTGATCATTATCAGTTTGTAGATTTAGATGGTGACCATTCCTCATTTTCTCAAGTGGAGTTTCGTGTTCCACAGGGTTCAGTTTTAGGCCCACTGCTTTTTTCCCTTTACATGCTTCCTCTGGGCAACATAATTCGAAAACATGATATTACACATCTACATTGGACTATTGTAACACCTTACTGTCTGGTTGTTCAACTAGGTGTATAAACAAGCTTCAGTTAGTACAGAATTATGCAGCGAGAGTCCTCACTAGAACCAGAAGATACGAGCACAGCTAGAGACTGTCCACATCACCCCTATCTTATCTACCCTGCATTGGCTCCCTGTGAAATTTTGCATAGATTTTAAGATAATACTTTTGAGGTTTAAAGCATTAAATGGTCTTGTGTCGCAGTATCTGAGTGAACTGCTAGTGCCTTACGATCCACCACTCCTACTTCGATCAAAGGATGCAGGCTGCTTGTCAGTACCACTTATTATTATAACTACAGCAGGGGGCAGATCTTTTTCTTATAAAGCCCCAAATTTATGGAATAGTCTTCCTATTAATGTTCGGAACTCAGACACAGTCTCAGTGTTTAAGTCTAGGCTAAAAACCTATTTATTTAGCCAAGCATTTTTATAAATAGATTAGCCTTAGGTAAAGTAGCAGACCTGGGGGACTCATGGATGTAGAGTATTATGGTGAACTGGTATGTTTAGATGCTGTCTTCCCCACTCTCATTGATCACTCAGGTTTGTCGATGGTGAGGTTTACATTACGCTTTACATCTCAGGGAGCCCTCATGTCTGTGTTTCCTTCTGGCTCTCCCTTTTAGTTATGCTGTCACAGTTAGTCCTGCTGGAGTCCCTGCTTGCACTTTGCAGTAAATATACATTCACCTTATACATGTTGACTGTGACAATACCCAACTGCCATTTCTCCATCTCTTCTGCTCTCTCCTCATCTGCTCTCTCCTCTCTCTCTCTGCCTCTCTCCTTTTCCCTCTCCCTGTCTCTCTGTCGAGCTATACATGGCTCTCCTGAACTGCCAGTGATCCAGACCCCTCTGCCCTCTGGACCTGTCTAATTCATCCTGAAGTCCTGCTTCTGGATGGAGATCTCGTCGCATGGATGCCCCGTGTGGTCTGCCTGGGATGCATGTTGTGGCTGGGAATGGATCCACTTTTCCATGAAGGTCCTGTCCTCAACTGATGCAGACAGCTGTTCTCTGGGGACTTCAGTCGCTCGATAGTTCAGGACTGGAATTTCCTAGTCTACCTGAGCCTCCAGGAACAAACTGGACTCCATTTAATTTAAACACATCTCCTGTTATACTGAACTTCCAGTCTTACACAGTATTATGCAGATCAATAACTGCCATCCGTTTTCACCAAAATGGGGATGGGTTGAGTCTGGTTCCTCTCAAGGTTTCTTCATATTACCATCTCGGGGAGTTTTCCCTTGTCACCGTTGCCCTCGGCTTGCTCATCAGGGACAATCATTTTTATTCATACACATTCATATTTCATACAAACTTTATTATTTTGATTGAGTAAAGCTGCTTTGCGACAATGTCAGTTGTTAAAAGCGCTATACAAATAAAATTGAATTGAATTTCATTTAAGTTATTTTACAAAATCTGAATATATTCAGTAAATTTGTGAATTACACTGAAAGTATCAACTCCAACTATTAAGTCTGATTTAATTGGTACCCTTAAACATTTTAGGCAGAGACATCTGCTCTGTCTTGTTAATTCGTCACCCTCAATTCTGCCAATTCCCCTTCAGCGAAAACAGATTGATAACTTCACACCTCCATGAAATGTGAGAAATCGCACACGTTTATCAGCCTTTTGATCAAAATGCTGCCTTTTGTAAAGTGAAATTGCAAACCGCAGGTTTCCGCACGGCGAAGAACAGCTTTATTTCACTCATAAGTTCACAATCACATTCCAGCCATTATTTCCATGGTCAAATAATGGACGAAATTTATATTTACTTTTATATATTCATGTCTTCTGATGGTGCTTAATGTCGACACATTTTTACGTTTTAAGATATGTTGGCATATTCACAAATCAGGACATTCACATAGTTAACACTATAAGATAGCCTACTATCAGAAAATGTTATTACATTTAAGACCATTTAACCTGAGGAATTGCCATGTCTTTCATCGTTTTATCCCTGTTAAGACATTACAAAATATATATAAGAAACTTTTTATTATGAATTTTAAAGAACGATTTTGGGCATCTCATTTCATCATTATGAAAATAATATGAAGCACATATACACACATTCATCATGAAATATCTATCAATTTCAATTTCAATTCAATTAATTTCTATAGCACTTTTAACAATGGTCATTGTCTCAAAGCAGCTTCACAGAAATGAAAAGAAAATGAAAAGAAGATTTATGGAAATGTATATATGTGTAAGAAAAATGTGACTAGATAATGAGATTGTCCCTGATGAGCAAGCCAAGGGTGATGGCGACAGTGGCAAGGAAAAACTCCCTGAGATGGCAATAGGAAGAAATCTTGAGAGGAACCAGACTCAACAGGGAACCCATCCTCATCTGGGTGATAACAGATAACAGAAATTGTATAACATCATATGTGTTATGCAGATGAAAGTCGATATAACAGAAGTTAATTTAAATTAACACAAAGTGCAGTTCAGCTCAGGGATGAGTCAGCAGGTGCAGAGGGCAGATGGGGGTCTGGATCACTGGGAGCTCAGGAGCAGCATGTTTAGCTCCAAACCAACATGAAGCAGAATTCAGCTGGGACTGGTCCTTCTCTGGATGCCTCTGGGTCAAAGCAGGGTCGGCCTCTGTCTACTGAAGCTGGCACAATCTCCAGATGCCTCGGGATGGGTGGAAAAATAAAGAGCAGGTGAGAAGAATTAGCGTGGTTGCCATTCAGGATAGATGTACTGGAGTATCAGGTAAAGAAATTAATTATGTGTATGCCAGATTAAAGAGATGCGTCTTGAGTCTACTTTTAAATTGGGAAACTGTGTCTGAGCCCTGAACATTGTCAGGAAGGCTATTCCAAAGTTTTGGAGCTAAATATGAAAAAGCCCTACCTCCTTTTGTAGATTTTGATATTCTGGGAACTACCAGTAGTCCAGAGTTTTCTGATCTTAAGGAGCGTGGTGGATTGTAACGTATCAGAAGACTGGTTAGGTATGTGGGAGCTAGACCGTTTAGAGCCTTGTATGTAAGTAATAGTATTTTGTAATTAATTCTAAACTGAACAGGTAGCCAGTGCAAGGATGATAATATTGGGGTTATATGATCATATTCTCTGGATCTAGTGAGAACCCTGGCGGCTGCATTTTGGACTATCGTAAAACAAAATAAAATCCATATTTGCTTCAGCATTGGAAACAATATTGTTTTAGGCTAACTAATTATACACACTTCTTCGTTGTACTTGGTCTGGCTTTTAGAAAAAGTGCTTCCGTGCGCCATCTAGCGGGTATTCAGTTAAACACAAAATTCCCGAATGTTGTGTGTGGGATATTGTTGCATGGTGTCGCATATTAAAGCAATTATATAAGGGAGGGGGGGGGGGGGGGGGGGCTTTTACGAGGATTCATCCTAGAGGAGCATTTTAGAACACTGGACTTTCAGTTTGGATATTTTGCATGCCCTCTCCTTGGACTGCTGCAGATATGTTTGCTCTAATTACCTATGTTTTATCTCATAGTGGCTCTTCACTGCTTTGTGCCATGATTTTGGAACATATAAGATAAACTGATTTTAAACTAAGCAAAAATTTTAAACTAGGAAGCATAAACTAAAGTTTAAAAAAATATTATAAGAAAATCCTAAAATGCCAAAGCATACTTAAGTGTACCTTTTAGTGGGAATCCTGAAAACATTATAAAAGCAAGTAATTCACGCACTGGGTAAGAGCAAAGTCACAAAGGTTTCATTCTAACTTCTGCAGAAGAACCAGTCTCATACAGCAAACAGTTGCAGCATGAAGAAATGTGATTTCTTCCTCCAAGTTGTCCAATTTTCTACAGAAAACATTTCTCCTAACATAATCTATGCCCTGTACATGATGTTCCCACATTCAATATCATGACCCTTTGTCTGTCTTTATCATTCATTCAGTGGCAACTGCAATCAGTCTGTTTCTGATCTATTCTCGGTCTTGTCTTCCTATGTGTTATCACACAGTATATGGCTGTGTATGTCCTAATTTACACACCTGACACAGTAAGTAATGTATTATAGGTAAATTAGAGCAAATTTTGCTGTGTTACATATACATGAGACTATATTTTTATTTCAGCAGTATATATTATTTCATGCTGTTATACATCTGATCAATTCCAAATATTAAAAAAGAACACGTTGTGTTTAATTGAAACAAACAAACAAAAACATCCAATCAGTACACAACTTGGCACAGGTTATAAACCAAGTGATCTTCCTGACACAACCTTCCAATTTTGGGGTTTGGGACCAACACTGCTTGCAGTGGCTGGGTAGTATGGGGTGTGACAACTGCCCAAAGCAGAGCTCAGGCCCAGGCCCTCAGATCCCCACATAAACAACTTATAGTCTTAGCCACCTGAGCCACCACTCCCCTTCTTTGTGGTTAATTTCAAAAATAAAATACTTGGCTACATCATGTAGTACACATAGTCTTCTATTCCACTGTATTGATTTTTGAACACTAAATGTTTTAGGACCTTTTACAAATGCTGAATGCATTTCCTATGCTATAACATTTTTTAAAACACATTACATTAGTATTGATGATTGATGAGATTTCATTCAACGTTACAAAAAATTATAAAAAACAAATGAACAAACTGCACTATAGTTTATTTGTCTTCAACAAAGCTTCACACACAAAACTCTAAACAAAGACAGCATAATTGAATATATTGAATATATATATATATATATATATATATATATATATATATATATATATATATATAATATTGAATATATTATATTTTTAGTTCAATATAAAGTGATAATAATATGGTGCTTTGATTTTAGGTATTACACAAAGACTCAGGGTGAAAACAGGGTGGAAGCTACAGAGCAGAAGTGAAGTACATAAGATGTAGCAATAACACATTAGACAATATATCCTATAATTTAAATTCTGAACTTAATTTCAAACAACCTAACAAAAGACATGAAATTTACTTTATTTTGATGAAAATAAAATAATAATGATATAAAATAGCGCATGCAATAAGGAACACAATGATGCATCTAGCCGCTACATTCAAACTAAAAATGGAGAACAGTGAAGTGTGCCCTCCTCCAGTTTCCGATAGAGCCTACTCTAGACTCTGGTTGGCTGGAATTGTGCCAGAGTTATATTGCTGCAGCATTTGAAGCAAGTGTAGTTTTGTGATTTGTTAAGTGCATGCACGAGATGGAGTTCAAACACACATAAATGAGCTTGAACAGGCAAAAGTGGGTCTTGGTGTGCAAAAACCTGCTTGCAGCTTTCTTTGGGCTTTGTATGAATTCTGATGTGGTTGTCAGAGTAGTTATTGTCGGGAGAAAAATTGGAGCATGTTCAAAAATTTCGTTTTTGTTAACGCCTTAATTGGTATCAATACATAAGTGCTGTTATCGAGTCATTATTGATTTTTATGCCTGCGATGGCCCCCATACACACACACTATACACCTTACACTGCATGGCTCAGGCTCTGTATATACTATTAGAACAGAGAAAATTACAATATCTGCAAAATATTTATATCAGTGCGCAATACTTATTGCTTGATAAAAAAAAAAAAAACTTCAAACTGATCATAATTTGGGATCAATTAGACTAGGAGTAAGCTAAGGAGAATTGCTAGTGACAATAATGAGGAAAATTTGTTTTGATTATAGTGTCTTATTATTTCAATCGACAATTTTCATTGTCAATATCAATGAGAAAAATTTGAAATTAGAAAATGTGGTAATTTTCTTCAAAAATCTAGATATTTTTCAACAGACAGCAAGTTTCCTAATATACAAGTATATTATGAACATAACCAAAGGAAATGGTGAAAAAGGCTGAGGTTTAATTTATATTTAGGTGGTAAGTTAGAAGAAAGCATGTGGCAACTTCAAACATTGTTGTTTATAATGGTTACATCATACTAATACAATCGCTCACAACTAAACATTTATTCTGATACTTGTTTGAATCTTAAATAAAAGGAAATCAGTTATTTAAAAAGAAACCTGTGCTTGTTTGAAATTGAAATATTTTTTAATATTAATGTAAATGTCCTGCACTTCTAATCCATAAATTATTGGATTGAAGAGAGGAGGAATAATTAGACATTCTACTGACAAGATCATGGTAATAATGTGAGGAATTTGTTTTGATTCTATTCTATTATTCAGAATTTCAAAACAAGAATTTACAGAAAAAAATATGAAAATAAAAAGATGTGGCAAACATGTCTGTAGAGCTTGTTTTCTGAAATTTTTCTGAATTTTTTAAACACACAGAGAGTATTCTAATATATGAGTAAATGATGAAGATCACTGGAGGAAACACTGAAGTGATAAAAATAAAAAGTCCATATATATTGCTAAGAGATGTTTCTTTACAGCTGAGTTTAACAATGGAGTAATTATCACAGTATATTCTGTTCAATTTAAATTTACATAGCTGAAGTTGGGATGTTAAAGTTACACCAACACCAATCTCGCAGCACGGCAAAAACCATGATAAAAATAATAACTTTCTGACCGTGGACATTTTTACAAGAGTTGCATAATGTAGTGGTTTACAGATGGACACAAATCTGTCATACGCCATAGCTGATAACAGGGTAAACTCTGATGCACCATATGTGTACAAACAAAAAGCCTGAAATAAACAGTCTTTATAAGACACAATTTGTTTTTCAGACAGTAAGTCAATGAGAAGTTTAGGATAAAGGGCAGTCGATCCAAAGAGAGCATTACAAAGCAAAGCAGCAATAAAAATGAACATGGGCTCATGGAGATGTTTCTTTTTAAATATTATGAACATGACAAGAGTGTTAAAACAGATAATCATTATATATACGGTAAGACAAAATGTAAAATAAATATATTTGTAATGCTCTATTTCAACATGTCCCACCAGTGTTAAATATGTAACATTGTTAGAATCATCCATTTATTTCTGAATTGTGATCAATGTGGTTTTATAATAATCACTCAGGGAGCCAAGTGTAAACAAAGATAAATGTCAGCTATGCTTAGCATCTCAAATGCAAGGACATTTATACGTTCTCATCCAGAGAACAAAGTCCTTGGTGATTTTTTTAGCCATTAGCTGAAATAACTGTCATTCATGGGAAAGAACTTATAGAAAAAGATTAAAGCTAATAATAAGCTTTGATTAGCTTTAATGTAATTAGTGATATTATTATTTCAGGTTGAAGCCCACAGACATGCCTGCATGTCTTTTTGTATGGCAAAGAAATGAAATTTTGTTAGGTTTCATTAGGGCACCTTCTTCTTGCTCAAAAGCTTGGCTGCAAAATTTAAACTTGACCAGTTTACAATTTGCCACACATTAGAGCATTATGAGACATGCTGTAAGGATGACTTATTATTGCTTACAGATTTCTATCAGGTTTCAGAGGTTTCAGAAGCATGATATTAAGAAGCTGCTGTATGCTAAGCTGCGCGACCAGTGCATTATGTGTGAGAGTCCCGAGGCTTGTCCTGTAGAACAGCGACCTGAGGCAAATCCTCTAGAACGCCGCCAGCCATGTGCCCGCATGCCATCTGGGCACTGCCTCGGACCCTGCACGTGCACATATCATTCCTTCCCTTTCTCTCCGTCCTCTATTGTTACTGTTTTTCCGACCCTTTCCTTCCCCTATTTATTCCTAATAAATTACCCTTTTCATCTAAGATCTCGCCTCATGTCTGTGTTTCATGGTACCGCCCGTGCAACAATGGGTCGAACCCGTTACACTAGGTTTTCTGGCCCATATGTTATTGAGTCATAACTGACTGATACAGATTACATTGTAAAAATTCTTGACCGAAAGAGGAAATCTTGTGTATGCCATATCAATATGATTAAACCTTATATCACTCTCTCCACCACAGATGACTCTGTCCCTTTTGTGTGGTCTCCAAGCTGTTAAGCAGCATTTGAGACTGCTAAATCGCTTTTATGGAGTGCCTCTGTTGTTATATCGTCCTGATTTTTCTAGACCTTTCAAACTTGAGGTGGATGCGAGTGGTACGGGTGCTGGTGCTGTCTTGATTCAGGATGATGCAGAGGGTATAAAGCATCCTGTAAATTACTTTTCTCATACGTTTAACCATCACCAGTTGAACTACAGCACTATTGAGAAGTAAGCCCTCGTCCTTTTGCTTGCACTTCAACATTTTGAGGTTTACATTGGTTCCACCACCGACCTCATTACTGTTTTTACAGACCATAACCCCCTTGTGTTTTTGCATCGTATGTCAAACAGCAACCAATGTCCCATGCAATGGTGTTTAATCGTGCAAGGGTTTGACCTAAACATTTAGCATAATAAAGGGTCTGAAAATGTGATGTCTGACTCGTTATCTTGATGCCATAGTCATAATTGTGAACAGGATAGTAACTCATAATTGAGGGGGTGTTATGATATTGGGTTTATTTGTTTTTTTTTGTGTCTGGTTATGCTTGTTTGTCTCTGCTGGTGGAGGGATGGGGGTGTATCTTCTCTTGTTTTTTCAGGTTTAGTGTGCTTGCAATCTATTTTTTGCTGCCCTGTCTGTCCTTTGTTGGTCCTGCCTCCTGCGAGATGATTGGGTATTCAGGAGACCCAGAGGCCTACTTACGGCCTTCAGACCACAGTGCTACAGACCATATCTTTGCTTACTGTTTATCTGATGACCTCGTGCTATGTTTCCGACTACGTTTTTGTGTATGCCCTTGTTTGGTTTTGATTGCCCAGTTGTAAATATGTTTTGTATATATTTTTATATAGTTATAGTTAGCAAAGGAGTAAGGGAGGAATTTTGTATCTTTTTTTTTTTTTTTTTTTTTGGTGCAGGTTAGTTGTATGGCCTGACCTAGACCGGGGTGTATCAGCAAGTGATCCCAAGCATTTGAGCAATAGTGTACACTGCGTTCCAAATTATTATGAAAATTGGATATGAGTGTCAAACATTAAATGCTTAGCTTTTTAATTAAACTCATGGATGGTATTGCATCTCTTTACTGTGTTACAAATACATGAGGCTATATTCTTATTTCAGCAGTAACAAGCTGCTATACATCTGGTCAATTCCAATTATTTAAAAGTTATACATCAAGTGCACTTCCTGACACAACCCTCCAATTTGGGATTTTTAGGACCAGCACTGCATGCAGGGGCTGGGTAGTACGGGGTGTGACTGCTCACAGCAAGGCTCAAGCCCAGATTGTCAGATTCCCAAATAAACAACTTATAGTCTTAGCCCCCTGAGCCACAACTCCCTTTCTTTGTGGTTAATTTAAAAAACATACTTAGCTAGATCATGTACACAGTCTTCTATTCCACTGTAATGCAAATATTTTACCAATAAACTAAAGGTGTCATGGTTGCTGAGTTTGGGCTTTAGGTAAGGAATAAACGCAGAGGTGAAGAACTTTAATAAGTAAGTCTTTAATAAAGAACAGAACAGAATCAAACAAACTTGCACTATGAAACTAAGAAGAATTAAACTATGACACAAGGAGAAATTCAAAATATCATTAGCATGACTAACTAGAAAAACAGGAACAAAGGTAACTGGTATATCTAAAACATTGGTTAAACACGACAGTTTGTTTGCCAAACATAGACTTTACTATACAGAACAGTATATTTACTAAGACCGGAACTTTATGCATTTGAGCTGTAATGTGTGATGTAAATACATGGACTGTGTAGTGTCATCTTTAACTGGATTTACATACAAGAGACAAAAATAATCCATTTACCAAAAACATGTAAATAATGTATTTTACATTTATTAAATATGTGTTGGTTGTCTAAAAACACAACACAAACCGTTTATATAAATGCACATTTTTGAAAAATAATCAATGGAAATCACTTAAAACTGAAAATAAAAAACAACAACAGAGACCATCATAGCTGGTTACCAGCTTGACCAGCAATTATACCAGCAGGGTTACCATTATACCAGCACCAGCACCATGGGGTTAGCTGTTTTGGCGGTGGGACACCTTGCATTTTTTTTGGTAACCATCAAAATAACTTAAAATGTTCCATCATTTTTAAGCATAAATATATGTGTAATGTATTTGTATTTATATCTTTATTTGTTAATGTACACTCACATATCAATAAAACATTGTGCTTTTGTAAAATAAAGAAAATAAACAGGGTGCGCTTTCTGCCCTCTCAGTCTCCCCAAAAATCTTTTTGAAACATGTCACTAAAATGAACTAAAATGAACACACACATATTCATATATCTATATATCTATAAATATATATCTATAGAAAGCTTAAAGTGTCTACTTTTAAAAGTAGCAAGCTTAATAAAAAAAATGTTCTCAGTTTATGTAATCCATATGAATCTAAGGAGAGATACAGTCTTTCTGCCACACTTCATTATCTGACCTGAGACAGGACAGGGTAATCTACATACAAGGCCACGCCCTCAAACACACACAAACACACACACACACACACACACAAACACACACACACACACACACACACACACACACACACACACACACACTAGATCCAGGTTTCCATATACAGGTTTCTGAAGCTCTACTATCTACTTTTATTATCATCATGCTTATGTTTCTTTTTCCTTTTTATGTGACCATGAAAATGATCAGCCACCAGTTTTATAGAGACCAAATGCAAACAAGCAGACAAGATACAGACGGACCATCACTATGTCATGGGAACCTCGACCACGACTGGGGTCTGGATTCGGGATGGAGCTCTTGTATTCTTTATATTTTTTAACCCTTTAAAGGCTTCACCTGTGACTGCATACAACCAGCATATGGATTGCCTCAGATCCCCAAAATGTTACCACTGCTGGTCACAGGGTCTGTGTGAATTGCAATCAGTTTATGGTAAGCAGCCATAAACACCATGGAAATGCCAGGTATGCGATGTTCATTTGTGTCTTGAGTTAAACAAGAACTGCTTTTCAAAACAAAGATGTATGAATGTGTATAGGGTGTAAAAGTGGCCTTTTACAAACCTAACACCCTTTCTTCATAGTGCACTGTTCCTGTTTCCACTGTTTTACCCCGAATGCCTGTTTGCACGGCCATATTTGCAGTATGCCAGAAATGTGCCGCTTGTGTATAAGAACATCTGTGTCCCTCTTCCCTCAATCCTCAAAATTTACTTTGCACTAGGTGAAAGAGGTGACATTTATATGTTTATAAGTAAGGTTACATTTATATGTTCATAAGTAAGAAAAATACACAAATGTCAGGACATGTCAGAACTACTTCAGGGCCCATAAACCTGCAGGCCCCTAAATAAAGAGTGAGGGCCAAGCTCACTCATTTACACTCCTGTGGTGTGAAAGTAACTGTGTGAAAGTGTTCCTGGGAGGTTGGTCTCATGTTTTGTTTTTGTTTTGTTTTTAAAAAAAATCAAAACCTATTTGCTGTTCATTGTTAAATTATCATATTGTTACAAATGTGCATATTGTATATATTGTTACATATTACACAATGTTAATATTGTTTGTGTTGACCAATAAACCTGATTTTATACTGATTCTGTTTTATATTTTACATATTGGATGACAATCTTCCATGTATTCTGGCTTTGATACCATACCAACATTAGATGGGGTGGTGAACAGCATAGTATCATGGCACTATAATGCTAAATATATGCTGGTATGCTGTGGACCAGCATCAGTAAAGTGACCAGGAACAAGGAACAGTCTTGATAAAAAAAATAATAACAAAAAACAAAACATGAGACCAACCTCTCAGGGACACTTTCAAAATATGTTCTGTCAGTGTGCAATACTTATTGCTTAATAAAAAAAAAAACAACAACAACAAAAAAAAACTGATCGTAATATGGGATTAATTAGACTAGGAGTAAACTAAGGAGTAATTGGCTCATGACAATAAAGAGGAAAATCTGTTTTGAATATAGTCTTATTATTTCAATTTCAATTTGTATTGTCAATATATATAAAATTGAAATTAGAAAATGTGGTAAACATATAAATAACATTTTCGTAAAAAATTGAGATATTTTTCAACAGACAGCAAGTTTCCTAATATACAAGTATATTATGAACATCACCAAAGGAAATGGTGAAAAAGGCTGAGGTTTAATTTATCTTTAGGTGGTATGTTAGAAGAAAGTATGTGGCAACTTCAAACTTTGTTGTTTATAATGGTTACATCATACTAATACAATCGCTCACAGCTAACAATTATTGTGCTACTTGTTTAAATCTTAAATAAGAGGAAATCAATTATTTAAAAAGAGAACTGTGCTTGTTTGAAATGTAAATATTTTTTTTATATTAATGTAAATATCCTGCATTTTTAGTCCATAAATTATTGGATTAAAGAGAGGAGGAATAATGAGATATTCTACTGACAGGATCATGGTAATAATGTGGGGAATTTGTTTCGATTCTATTCTGTTATTCATAATTTCAAAACAAGAATTTACAGAAAAAATTATGAAAATAATAAGATGTGGCAAACAGGTCTGTAGAGCTTTTCTTCTGAAATCTTGAGAATTTTTTAAACAGACAGAGAATATTCTGATATATGAGTAAATGATGAAGATCACTGGAGGAAACACTGAAGTGATAAAAATAAAAAGTCCATAAATATTGCTAAGAGATGTTTCTTTACAGCTGAGTTTAACAATGGAGTAATTATCACAGTATATTCTGTTCAATTTAAATTTACACAGCTGAAGTTGGGATGTTAAAGTTACACCAACACCAATCTCACAGCCTGGCAAAAACCATGATAAAAACAATAACTTTCTGACCGTTGACATTTTTACAAGCGTTGAATAATGTAATGGTTTACAGATGGACACAAATCTGTCATATGCCATAGCTGATAACAATGTGAACTCTGATGCACCATATGTGTACAAACAAAATGCTTGTAATAAACACTCTTTATAAGACACAATTTGTTTTTCAGACAGTAAGTCAATGAGCAGTTTAGGGTAAAGAGCAGTCGATCCAAAGAGAGCATTACAAAGCAAAGCAGCAATGAAAATATACATGGGCTCATGGAGATGTTTCTTTTTAAATATGACCAAAATGACAAGAGTGTTAAAACAGATAATCATTATATATACAGTGAGACAAAATGTAAAATAAATGTATCTGTAGTGCTCTATTACAATATGTCCCTCCAGTGTTAAATATGTAAAATTGTTAGAATCATCCATTGATTTCTGAAATGTGATCCATGTGGTTTTATAATAATCACTCAGGGTGCCAAGTGTAAACAAAAAGAAACGTCAGCTGCAGTATGCTGAGCATCTCAAATCCATAGGCATTTATACCTTCTTATCCAGACACAAAGTCCTTGGTGATTTATTTAGACACTAGCTGAGATAACTGTCATTCATGGGCAACAAATTTATAGAAAAATATTAAAGCTAAAAATAAGCTTTGATTAGCCTTAATGTAATTAGTGATATTATTATTTCAGGTTGAAGCACACGGACATGTCTGCATGTCTTTCTATATAGCAGAACACTGTGCCTGTTTTATTAATACAAAGAAATGAAATTTTGTAAGGTTTCATTACGGCACCTTCTTCTTGCTCAAGATTTTTTTTTCTTCCTACATTGTTGTTGCAAACCAACAGAATTCACGCACAGAAGTCACTGAACTGGCCCGGCAGCACGATTTATTAACAGAATTAAGGGCAAACAAAACACTGGGTTCAACAAAAATATTATACTCAACACTGTAAATCAAACTTGGGAACAAACGGAAACCCTTTAGAAGACTGGTGAGCGGGGCGACCTTTATACCATACCCACGGATGAATCTGCGATAAAAATTTGCAAAACCGAAAAAGTGTTGTAGCTGTTTTACATTGGTCAGAGTAGGCCACGACCGGACAGCCTCCACCTTCCTCTCATCCATCTGAATCCCCCTTGGGCTCATGTTATAGCCCAAGAAGGAGATGAAGGACTGATGGAAGAGACACTTTTCCGCCTTGAGGAACAGCTGAAGAGATCGGAGTCTCCTAAGCACCTTGTTTACATGTTGGAGGTGCTCCAAGGAATCTCACGAGTAGATAAGAATGTCGTCGATGTAGACGACCACAAATCTACCCACGCAATCCCGGAATACCTCATTCATATAACCCTGAAAAACAGACGTAGCGTTCACTAGGCCGTACGGCATCACTAAGTACTCATGGTGACCCTTAGGAGTAATGAAAGCAGTTTTCCACTTATCGCCTTTGCGAATGCGAATCAGATTATACACGCTCCGGAGGTCTAGCTTCGTGAAGATGGTAGCTCCACGCAGCGGTTCCAGAGCGGACGGGACGAGAGGAAAGGGATAACTGAACCTTACCGTGACTTTGTTTAACGCTTGGTAATCAATACACGGCCTAAATCCTCTGTCTTTTTTGGCCACAAAGAAGAAGCTGGACGCAGCAGGAGAAGTCGATGGTCTAATGAAGCCTTGCCAAAGGGCCTCCTCAACGTACGTCTCCATGGCCTTCTGTTCCGGGAGAGAGAGTAGATCTTACCTCTTGGCACCAGTGCACCTGGAAGGAGGTCAATGGCACAGTCCCATGGCCGGTGTGGGGGTAGTTGTGTGGCTTGTACTGGCCAGAATACATCCTGGAAGCTGGAGTATGCCTCTGGAAAATCGTGGTGAGGTAACCCAGCTGGACTCTCCACGGAGGTCGAGTTAAGTGATAGACCTGGAACACACAGGTGTTTTAGAGGATTTGCCTGCCAGGCCCAGGGATCCCGCACACATAGATCCCGCAGAAGGAAGCTCACCGTTGGAGGAGCCCATTCTTGTGCTGCAATTAAAACAACTTGACTTGTTAAGTCTGCAGCAGTACAAAGCTCAGCAGCTAAAGTTCCAAACCTTGGAGCTCGAAACTAAGAAAGAAATAAGGCTGAAAAAGCTGGAGCTGGAGTTGGCCTTGAGGATCGGGCCCGCCCCAGTGCACCTAGGTCTCCGGTACCGGTCTCCTTGGCTGTGTCTGGACCCGTGCCTGTGCCTAAGTCGTTGCCTGTGCTATCCAATCGCATATTTCTTTGATGATGATGTTTAATGCAAAAGTCATCACCCTCTGGTGTTAAGCATGAGTCAAGAGCTGTTTTCCAGGTTGTGGTTCCAAAACCATATAGAACACAAGTTTTGCGTATTGCCCATGACCATGATCTTGCTGGTCACCTTGGTGTAAGGAAGACCCACCTCCGTGTTTTAACTCATTTCTTTTGGCCTGCCATGAAGTCTGATGTTGCTAGGTACTGTCAATCCTGTCATGTTTGTCAAATTTCAGGGAAACCTAACCAGGTTTTCCCCCCTGCTCCACTTCAACTTGGAATTTTTCTAGATTGTGTTGGACCTCTTCCTTGAACTAAGTCTGGAAATGTTTATCTGCTAACCTTCATGTATGCTGCCACTAGATATCCTGAAGCCATATCTCTGCGTAGCATCAAATCTCGTGCCATCATTTGAGCACTTTTGGTTTGCCCAAATATGTTCAGTCAGACCAAGGTTAAATTTTTATGTCTGGTTTGTTCAGGAAGGTTATGAACCAGCTGAACATCCATCATCAGGTTTCTAGTGCTTATTACCCAGAGTCTCAAGGTGCATTAGAGCGTTTCTACCAAACCTTAAAGTATATGCACCGAACGTACGTTTTGAACCATGGAAGAGATTGAAGATGAAGGGGTACCATTAGTTCTATTTGCTATTTCCGTTAGTTCTATTTGCTATTTATGTCCTGTAAAAGTGCTGCAGGAAAAGCTACTGTCTTCAAGTTTTGTAAAAATTCCAATTATGAATGTTTTAGATTATGTGAGTTCCTTTTGCGTAACCCTACATGCAGCATGTGAGTAGCAAAATATTCTCTTGCCTCCTCACAAACTTGTATAAAGAATCATTTTGATAAAAAGGCTGTTCCTGCTGCAAAGTGTTGTTCCTGCTGCCAGTGCTGGGTTCTGCTCTCCAGGCTAGGTTTTCTGGCCCATATGTTATTAAATCAAAACTGAGTGATACAGATTACATTGTAAAAATTCCTGACCGAAAGAGGAAATCTTGTGTATGCCATATCAATATGCATAAGCTATAAATACACTTATATCACTCGCTAAACCACAGATGACTCTGTCCCTTTTGTGTGGTCTCCTAATTGTGAAGCAGTGTTTGAATCTGCTAAATCGCTTTTATGTAGTTCCCCTGTCGTTTTTGCTCCTGATTTTTCCAAACCATTCAAACTTGAGGTGGATGCCAATGGTACGGGATTTGGTAATGTCTTGTTTCTGGATGGTGCAGAGGGTATAAAGCATCCTGTAAATTACTTTTCTCATAAGTTCAACCGCCATCAGTTAAACTACAACACTATTGAAAAGTAAGCCCTCATCCTTTTGCTTGCAGTTATTCACCTTTTTCTAAATAAACACTGGTCTCACCCCCCTTTTTTTTCTTTTCATTCCTGCTACAGCCCGACCTAGACCAGGGCGTAACAGCAAGTGATCCCAAACTTTTGAGCAGTAGTGTACACCGCATTCCAAATTATTATGAAAATTGGATGCAAGTGTCATAAACATTAAATGTTTAGCTTTTAAATTAAACTCATGGATGGTATTGCATCTCTTTACTGTGTTACAAATACATGAGGCTATATTCTTATTTCAGCAGTAGCATGCTGCTATACATCTAGTCAATTCCAATTATTAAAAAAGTACTAACCTTAATTAACCTTTGCGGTTAATTAAAACAAACACAAAAACTTCCTGACCCATCACAGCAGATCATCCAATCAGCACACAACTTGGCACAGGTTATTTACCAAGGTGCACTTCCTGACACAACCCTCCAATTTTGGGGTTTAGGACCAGCACTGCATGCAGTGGCTGGGTAGTATGAGCCACCTCAGTTCAGGTGAGCGCTCCCATCATTCTGGGAATTGCAGTTCAATAACACAAAATTCACAAGAAACAACAGAGGAGTCTCTGGGCAAGGCACCCTCTAGGGGTTATCCGTGACAAAGGGTTTTAGGACTTTTTACAAATGCTGAATGCATTTTCTATACTTTTTAAACATATGAGGCAGATTTCATTCAAGGTTACAAAAAATAATAAAAACAAACAAACAAACTGGGGGTTATTCCAGACAGCTGGGTTAACTTAACCTCCGGGTTGATTTACCCCAAACCGCATACCATGAGTATGTCGGTTCCAAAACACCTGAGAAGAGTAAGTTTAATCAACCTCCTACTGGTTACCCAGAGTTAATGCGCATGCACGGTGCATACATGAAGACATTTTCAATGGATCGCCGATTTCACGAGTCAAAATGGAAAATCAAAGTGAAAAAAAGAGTAAATGCGTGAGAGTATTAAATAGCAAATTTGACATCAGCTTCCCTTTTATAATACACTGTAAACCTTAATGCTCAAAGTAATTAAACACATTGAGTGCTGTTAATGTAAATAATTGCAATTAGGTAAAATTAATAGACCTTTTTGAGTATTCAGAACTTTTTGATATTTTAAGTAATTGTGACTGCGTGAGTAACAGTAAACGTCACCTTAAAATTCCACCAACTTAAACTCTATAGGAGCACTAATGCCTCAGTGTTAAGTGTTTCGCCTGCCATGCGAAAGACCTGGGTTCGATTCACAGCAACAATTTACTTGATTTGCAGCAAGTTCAACAAACTCCAAAATTTATAATTCCGTTTACTTAAAATTGGAAACATCATTATTAAAAAAAAATGATGTAACTGATTACCTCAATTTTTTTGAGTTGTGCCAACTTAATCAGGTTTACGGTGTGTGTAGAAAGTGTTTAAGTGCCAGACATACTGTGTGAACGGCTCTGCACACAGTTGCCTTTCCCACATGCTCTGTGTCACCCACATTGTACAAAAAATGCCATGACGCAAAAAAAAAAAAAAAACTAAGTGCTATGTACAATGTAATAAGTTGCATCATTTTTTTAAAAGTGATGATATTCCCAATTTTAAGTAAACAGAACTATAAATTTTTTAGTTTGTTGAACTTCAAATAAATTGTTGCTGCTGTCACCACATCAGACAAGTCAGCCCAGGGATCGAACCCGGGCCGTTTACATGGCAGGCGAAACACTTACCACTGAGCCACCAGTGCTCTATAGAGTTTTACTTGGTGGAATTTTAAGGTGACGGTTACTGTTACTTACGTACTCACGATTACTTAAAATATCAAAAAGTTCTGAATACTCAAAAAGGTCTATTAATCTGACCTAATTGCAATTATTTAAGTTAACAGTACTTTACAAGTTTACAGTAACAGTAATGTGTTTAATTACTTTGAGCAAGAGATGTGTTAAGTAAATTAACGATTTCCCTGACAACCGATAAGACTCTTTCAAATAATCATTAAGAAATTAAAAGACATCAATACGCGGTCTTATAACTCTCTCTCGGCGAAAAAAAACTTGTATAATTTCTGCCTCCGTGTCCACAGGATTATCATCAAAAGCACATGTCATGCTCAATAAACTTCTGAAAAAAACTTACCCTTGAACATAACCTGCTACCGAGCAGTTTATCTTCAGAGAGTAAGTTGCTATGGTTACAAACATACCCAGAAAGTTACCTCCGTTTTTGGAACCGAAAGTTGAGGTTATCCACTAACTTACTCTTAAACGTACCCGGGTACGTCACATAACCTGCTTTCTGGAATACCCCCCTGCACTATAGTTTATTTGTCCTCAACAAAACATCACACACAAAACTGTAAATTGTTGTCTAAACAAAGACAGAGATTTTTATTGTCTTAGTTTAAACCTGGTGCTTTGATTTTAGCTATTACACAGAGACTCTGAAAACAGTGCGGAAGCTACAGAGCATTATACTAGAAGTACAATGTATACTGCTCTGTATAATACATAAGATTTAGCAATAACACATTAGACAATATATTCTATAATTTAAATTATGAACTTAACTTTAAACTGTTAACAAAAACCATTGAATTTACCTAATTTTGATGAAAATAAAATAATAATGATATAAAATAACGCATGCAATAATGCCCTCAATGATGCTCATTCAAACTATAATTGAGAAAAGTGTAGTGTGACCTCCTCCAGTTTTTGATATAACCTACTCTAGTCTCTGGTTGGCTGGAATTGTACTAGAGTTAAATTGCTGCAGCATTTGAAGCAAGTGTAGTTTTGTGATTTGTTGAATGCACACAAGAGTTGGAGTTCAAACACACATAAATGAGCTTCAACGGGCAAAAGTTGGGTTTGGTGTGCAAAAGCCTGCTTACAGCCTTTTTTGGGCTTTGTATGAATTCCAATGTGGTTGCCAGTGTAGTTATTGTCGGAAGGAAAATTGGAGCATGTTCAAAAATATCGGCTGCAACCTTCCGATATTAACACCTTGTTAACGCCTTAGTATCGATTCATAAGCACTGTTATCAAGTCATTATTGATTTTTATGCCTATTTATGGAGTCATTATCGGTTTCTATCACCTCCTCATGTTTGGCAGCATTCGGGAGTCTAAAGTCCTCGTATTAAATGTAGATGGAAGTAATAACAAAATCACTTCAAAAAACAAAGTGAAATTTTAAAGAAAACAGTCATGATTAAACATGATTGAAAGATAAATTACATGCTAAATTCAGATGCACAATAAGTTTTTTAAATTTAAAATGTCTGTAGTTTGATCATCCCTGTTAATGTCATGATAAAGTCTGATGACAAATTTACCATGTCATTTTTATTTCTAAAATATGTGTAGCATAGCTGACAACTTTTCAAAAAGCTTGGAGTGAGATTTTAAAAACAAGGCCATGGTTTTGCATGCACATGCATGCGATGGCACCAGCACACACACACACCATACACCTTATACTGCTTAGATCAGGCTCTATATACTCTATTATAACAGAAAAAATTACAATATCTGCAAAATATGTTCTATTAGTGTGCAATACTTATTGATTGATAAATAAACTGATCTTAATATGGGATTAATTAGACTAAGAGTAAGCTAAGGAGTAATAGGCTTGCGACAATAATGAGGAAAATTTGTTTTGATTGTAGTCTTATTATTTAAATTTCAATATGTATTGTCAATATACAGTATATAAGAAAAAATATTAGAAAATGTGGTAAACATATAAATAACATTTTCTTAAAAAATCGAGATATTTTTAAACAGACAGCAAGTTTCCTAATATACAAGAAGATTATGAAAATCACCAAAGGAAATGCTGAAAATGGCCAAGGTTTAATTTATCTTTAGGTGGTATTTTAGAAGAAAGCATGTGGCAACTTCAAACTTTGTTGTTTATAATGGTTACATAATACTAATACAATCGCTCACAGCTAACAATTATTCTGTTACTTGTTTAAATAAGAGGAAATCAATAATTTAAAAAGAAACCTGTGCTTGTTTGAAATGTAAATATTTTTTTTATATTAATGTAAATATCCTGCATTTTTAGTCCATAAATTATTGGATTAAAGAGAGGAGGAATAATGAGATATTCTACTGACAGGATCATGGTAATAATGTGGGGAATTTGTTTCGATTCTATTCTGTTATTCATAATTTCAAAACAAGAATTTATAGAAAAAAATATGAAAATAATAAGATGTGGCAAACATGTCTGTAGAGCTTTTCTTCTGAAATCTTGAGAATTTTTTAAACACACAGAGAGTATTCTAATATATGAGTAAATGATGAAGATCACTGGAGGAAACACTGAAGTGATAAAAATAAAAAGTCCATAAATATTGCTAAGAGATGTTTCTTTACAGCTGAGTTTAACAATGGAGTAATTATCACAGTATATTCTGTTCAATTTAAATTTACATAGCTGAAGTTGGGATGTTAAAGTTACACCAACACCAATCTCGCAGCACGGCAAAAACCATGATAAAAATAATAACTTTCTGACCGTGGACATTTTTACAAGCGTTGAATAATGTAATGGTTTACAGATGGACACAAATCTGTCATATGCCATAGCTGATAACAGTGTGAACTCTGATGCACCATATGTGTACAAACAAAATGCTTGTAATAAACACTCTTTATAAGACACAATTTGTTTTTCAGACAGTAAGTCAATGAGCAGTTTAGGGTAAAGAGCAGTCGATCCAAAGAGAGCATTACAAAGCAAAGCAGCAATGAAAATATACATGGGCTCATGGAGATGTTTCTTTTTAAATATGACCAAAATGACAAGAGTGTTAAAACAGATAATCATTATATATACAGTAAGACAAAATGTAAAATAAATGTATCTGTAGTGCTCTATTTCAACATGTCCCTCCAGTGTTAAATATGTAAAATTGTTAGAATCATCCATTGATTTCTGAAATGTTATTTGTCAGGTTTTATAATAATCACTCAGGGGGCCAATTGTAAACAAAGAGAAACGTCAGCTATGCTGAGCATCTCAAATGCAATGACATTTATATGTTCTCATCCAGACACAAAGTCCTTGGTGATTTCATTTAGACACTAGCTGAAATAACCATCATTCATGGGAAACAAATTTATACAAATAGTTAAATTTGTATAGCAATGTATAGCATAACTCTGTGCCTAAATTAGTAATACAAAGAAATTTAATTTTGCATGGTTGAGTATGTGACAAGACCACCTTGTTCATGTTAAGTTGACTTACGTACACTACTGCTCAAAGGTTTCAGATCACCTTCTAACTACATGGTTGTTCCTGATTTTTATTCTTTCTATGGTGTAAAGCTATGTTTAAGGTGTCCACAGTACACAATAATCTGCTTTGAACAGTTAATACTGAGATGTTTCTGCTACTCATGATCTGTAAAGCCAAAATAACGGCTCTAATACAAGGTACTGTTAATAGGTAATTTTTTAAGCTGGTAACTCTTCTGCAGCAGAGGTAAGTTTTGGTCTTGCTTTCCTGTGATGATCTTCATGAGAGCCAGTTTCATCATGGTGCTTGATGGGTTTTGCAAATGCAATTGACAAAATTGTTCTTGCAAGCATGATTCCAGAAACTGACTGTTGTTGTTACATCATTACCTATTTCCATATGTGTTATTTTATTGTTTTGAAATTCCCAGTATTGTTGTAGAATGTAATATATAAAATATTCACTAAACAATATAGAAAATAAATCGCTAATCACTTTATCCATATCTGATGCAGAAACCCTAGTTCATTCATTCATGACCTAGCACTACAGGACTTTTGTAATGCATTATAAAAAAAACATTAAACAAGCTACTAGTCCAAAATGCAGCTGCCAGAGTCGTCACCAGATCAAGAAAATTTGATCATATAACCCCAATCATCCCTCATCCCTGCACTGGCTAGAATTGAATACAAACTACAGTAGCATTACTTACCTAAATGGTTTAGCTCCTACATATCTAGCCAGTCTTCTGGCACGTTACAATCTGCAGTGCTCCTTAAGCTCACAAAACTCTGGATTTCTGGTAGTTCCCAGTATATCAAAGTCCACCAAAGGGGGCAAAGCGTTTTCATATTTAGCTCCTAAGCTTTGGAATATCCTTCCTGATAATGTTCGGGGCTCAGATACAGTCTTGCAGTTTAAAAGCAGACTTAAGACACATCTCTTTACTCTGGCGTACACATAATTAATCCAATAACCTTATAATCCAATACATTTAAATGCACACTCTCATTTAGTGCTGATAATATAATAAATGGCATTTTCATTTCACTGTTCTTTCTTTTTCTCCCTATCCCGAGGCACCTGGAGATTGTGCCAGCTCCAGTGAGCAGAGGACCACCCTGCAAGGATCCTGAGGCATCCAGTGAAGGGCCACCTCCAGCTGGATTCTGCTTCATGATTGTTTGGATCTACACATGCTGCTCCTGATCTCCCAGCAATCCAGACCCCCTCTGCCCTCTGCACCTGTCTGACTCATCCTGGTGCCATGCTGGTACTGAACTGAACTGGACTCCATGTTAACTTAGACATCTTCTGTTATATTGAACTTCCAGCTGTCTAACACAAAGTATGACCAAACTGAGGTTGGGTTTCCTGGTGAGTCTGGTTCCTCTCAAAGTTTATTCCTATTGCCATCCCAGGGAGTTTTTCCTTGCCACAGTTGCTAGTTCCCTTGTCTTGCTCATCAGGGACAATCAGATGATCTATATACATATTTAGTTGATCTCATAAATTTCCATAATGTTCTGCTGCAGATATCTTTTAATTTTGCTTTGAGACAATTGACTATTGTTCAAAGTGCTATATTAATTATACATAATTAAATTGAACTGAATTAAATAAAAACAAAGAAAGTTGCAGGTGATCCCAAACTTTTGAGCGATAGGTTTTTTTGTCAGCCAAACAAAACACTTGGACATTCCCTTTTCAGAAACTGAAGAGAGAATTACAGATAAGAAATAAAAAAAGAGCAAGTAGCTTTTTAGTATCTTATTTAAAAGCAGATTATTAAATCTGGCACATAACTGTCCATAACACCACTTATACTTAATATTTTTATTTCACTTATGGTGCAGATTAAACTTTAGCCAGATATCTAAATACTGCAAAGGTTTTATTAAATTCATTTATTAAAATGATAATCTGTCATATAATTTGGCTAGACAGACATCCATACAGTCTGTCAGATATACAAACAGAAACTTTTCTTTGGGGACTGGTCCTCCAATGTATGAAACAAATTAAATCATGGTGCTGATATAAATGAGTGAATCGCCACTATGAGATAAAACATAGGTTGTAATACATTATAGCAGCCAGACTAATGACTAGTATATTTGCTATTATACGCAAATATTATTTATTTATATATATAATTATTATTATTTTGGAACAAGTGCATTTAAGTTGTAATTCAATTATACTAAGGCACAATTTTAAGTAGCAAATTAAGTGTTCTTGCACAGGACGGTCTGCTTGAAAACATGCAATTGAGTTAAGGTTGAGTCAGTGAGAACCATTTTACAGAGAGATTTAAGATGTAATTCATACAATAATAGGAAATAGCATATCCTGACTGCTGTTTTTGAACAAATACAGTGGCCCTTGGATTGTAAGCATATAATTTGTTCCAGGAGTGTGCTCGTATATATCAAAACACTCAAAGCTAATTATCCCATAAGAAGTAATGGAAATGTATTCAATTCATTCCACAGCCCAAATAAATATATAATAATTATTTATACAAAATTTTAACAAAAAATAAAACAAATTAACCTGCACTTTTTTACTTAAAAAAAAAAAGTAAAAATAAATCCGAACAGATAAGTGTTTCTGTTTGTGCGCACAGCCGCTGTGTATGTGTGTGTATGTTTTTGTAAGTGTGTGAAGCTAAAGTAAGAGGAGAGGAGGATGAGATCCTCCCCTCTCCTTCTTTTCGTCTTACACAGTAACACTTCCTCCTCTTTTATTTGAGTTTCACACACACGCACTCACTGATGGAAACACTGTTTTATCACAAAAATAAATAAGAAAGCTCTCTAATGATACTCGAGTGAGCACACTCGAGTGAGCACTCATTGCTGTAAAAATAAAAAAATAAAAATAAAACAAATTAACCTGCACTTTACCTTTGAAAAGAATCACAACAAAGCATACTATGGTGACATACTAAGGTGACATACTAAGGTGACAACAGAGTGTGTGTGTGCATGCGAAAGTGAGAGCAGGAGGAGAGGTGTGTGTGTGTGAGAAGGCAAGAGGAGGAGGGGTGTGTGTGTGTGTGTGTGTGTGTGTGTGTGTGTGTGTGTGTGTGTGTGTGTGTGTGTGTGTGTGTGTGTGTGTTAAGGCGAGAGTGCAGGCTGAGACAGAGAATCTTTAACCTCTCTAATAAGACCTGCTCTTGCTTTACACTTGTGTTATAATAAACAGTACATACAGTACACACGTGTACAAACACAAAATAAAATATGTTCATGCTCTAATTTATCCCAAAGGTGTTCTTTTGTGTTGACCTTGTTGGTGCACTGGTGCGCAATCTTGTTGGAACAGGAAGGGGCATCCCCAAACTGTTCCCACAAAGTTGCGATTGTGAAAGTGTCTTGGTATGCTGAAGCATTAAGAGTTCCTTTTACGGGAAGGTTTTGACCTCAACCCTGTAGAACACCTTTGTGATGAATTACAGCAGAGACTGCAAGCCAGGCCTTCTCGTCCAACATTACTGACCTCACAAATGTGCCTCTGGTAAGAAATTCCCATGAACACAGTCCTAAACCTTGTGGAAAGCCTTTCCAGAAGAGTTGAAGTTGTTATACCTGCAAAGGGTAGGCCAACATCATATTAAACCCTATGGATTAAGAATTGGATCCAAGTTCATATGCATGTGAATGCAGGTGAGTGAATTCTTTTCACAATATAGTGTATGTCAAGATTTCTTTTTAGGTAAACATATTATACGTCATATTAAGGTTGAATAAATAATATAAATGGAAATCTGGAAAGAACAACTTCTGACAGGAAACAGATGTCACAGTCACAAAAAATGAGCTTCTTTAATAAGTGATTTCAAGTGGATTATAGGAATGCAGTCAGTGAAGTTACACTCTGTATAAGTAGTATGACTCGTGAGCCATCTCGGTGAGTGTCACGGCCCTGTGGGTCGAGGCTCAGTATGTGCAATGTCAAATGTTACTACTTAAATCCGCTTTCCGCAGTTTACCCAGCACCCATTTCAGGTGGTGCAGATGAGGCTCCCAGCTTCTTAAGTGGATAAGGACATTGTCCAGATAAGCAGCATCATAAGAGCTGAGGTTTTTTAAGATGATGTCAATGAGCCACTGAAAAGTTGGACGAGGGGCTAGTCAACTTCTCAATTATTCCATGCCGGAACATTCTGTCCACGTCAGCATTTATGTAATGACGGCAAGCTTCTTGGGCTCTAAGGGGCGCTGGCGAATAATCACGTTGGGTGGCATCTTGATATCATCAAGCACAAAATGAGTGGGCCCTGGTTTGGTGGAGAACACATCCATAAAGTGGTCCAACAGTTCACTCAGCTCCTGGTTCGGAGTCGGCATCGGATTCTCTCCTCACTGGAGATCACCACTGTGTGTGCGGTATGGTTTCTAGCCACGATTTTAGCAAATTGACATGGTACAGCATGGTACAGTGCATTTGCACTTACTGGTGCAGGCGATAGTTCACTGGCCAGACTGGTTCCACAGCGGTGAAAGGTCCTTGCCAGCAGGCCAGTAGCACAGTAGCACTTACAAGTATTACTGGGCAGGAGCAGTAGCAAACCTGAAACTTACGCATCTGTGCCAGTCTGTCATTCTCATGCTTCTGCTCTGCTTCTGCTTTTTGCATGAGTGAATAAGACATAACATTACTGATATTGGACTTGAAATCTTGTACATTATCTACAGAGGTGGAAAGTAACGAATTACATTTACTCGCGTTACTGTAATTGAGTAGTTTTTTTGTGTACTTCTACTTTTTAAAGTAGTTTTTAAAATCTGTAATTTTACTTTTACTTAAGTTTGTTTTGTTTGAAGTATTGCAATTCGCTACATTTTAAATCATATGCGCTACTGAGTAAAACAAATGAATGAAAATGCAAAAAATATTATGCTTTATATAAATGCTTCGTTGCGCTCGCATGTGTGTATTGTGTCCTTTTCGTGCGCCGCTCCAGACTCCACTCCAGGGTTTCTGACTGTCCCCACATCGGCATCTACCTGACCTTCCACACGGTCGCTTCTGCCCTGAGAGTGACGTCATCAACCAGAGTGACCATATATAAACCGGAGAGAGACGCGGGAAAGAGGAAAGAGATTGTGAATTTCACTGTATGCTTGTGCACTCACCAGTAGTAGGGGCGTGGCTGCCATTTATTTTGGGAAGAGGAAATTTATTCACTGTTTTTGGTTTAGGGAGTCAGGGAAGGTACCTGTATTTTTCTTTGTGTTGTTGTTGTTTTTTTGTAGGTAATCTAGCTACTAAATATAAATACCATTTTGTTTATTATTCTGGCCTGGGTCCACTCTGAATCTGATCCTCCTCCTGTTGTGTGTGTGTGTGTGTGTGTGTGTGTGTGTGTGTGTGGTATGTATTTTTTTGTAAAGTAATACAAACCTCATTATTTCATCAGTTAATGACTGGATCTAGTTCTTTCTGCCATATACCACCATTTCCATACAGTTTAAAATAGAACCCTGAACCATTCTTTTGCTATACGGCTCAACATTAGACTGGGACATAATGCCATATTTAAGTGACCACTTTGATTTTCAAGCACAAGAAAGACAACAGCTTTATTATGCAAAGGTGTTCCTTCAGTTAAAAACAACTAGTTTGAGATTTATATCTGCTCATCTTTTTTGATCTACGCTAGAATGCCTCATCCCATCCCCGCTGTTAAAAACATTTACTCTGAGTTATCCTCCTCTTTAATTTCCTACGTAGATCAAAAGCAGACATGAGCAGACATGTCCCTCCCCCAAACAGCGCAGCAATGAGCATTTACTTACATCTGAACAGAGTCGTTTGCATGAATGAATGATCAATAACGTTTACTCTGAGTAAATGTTTTATGAGGTACTTTTTACTTTTACTTGAGTAGATTTTTATAATGGTAACTTTACTTGTACTTCAGTAAAATTTTACTGAAGTAACAGTACTTTTACTTGAGTACAAAATTTTAGTACTCTTTACACCTCTCGTTATCTATGACTGACTGAAATGGTGAAGGCTGCATCTCCAAGGCTTCTTTTGTGAAGTTGAGCCAGCAGTTGAAGAGCAGCTCGAATGGGGTGTTTATAAAAATGCAGTCTATAAGAATAGTTACAAGTTTTAAAAAGTTATGCTTTGTATAAGGAGTAAGGCTTGTGAGATGTTTTGTAAATGTTGCTGGCGCATGGGTTGGGCCTCAGGAGGCGCGGTGTCATTGAGTCTCACAAGAGATCTGAGGATCTCATATCTCATCTCAGTACCTAATGGCAGTAAGGCTACCTCTGGCAAGCACATGGAGAGCTGTGCTGCCTTCCAAAGAAATGCCACCCCACACCATTACTAACCCACTGTCAAACCGGTCATGCTGTAAGATGTTGCAGGCAGCAGAACGTTCTCCAGGGCATTTCCAGACTCTGTCATGTCTGTCACATGTGCTCAGTGTGAACCTGCTTTCATCTGTGAAGAACACAGGGCGCCAGTGGTGAATTTGCCAATCTTGGTGGCAAATCTCTCTGCCAAATGCACAACCCCCACCAGTGGACATCGGACCCTCATACCAATCATGGAGTCTGTTTCTGACCGTTTGAGCAGACACATGCACATTTATGACCTGCTTAAGATAATTTTGCAGGGCTCTGGCACTGTTCCTCACAAAGGCAGAGATATCTGTCTTGCTGCTGGGTTGTTTCCCTCCTACGACCTCCTACATGTCTCCTGATGTACTGGCCTGTCTCCTGGTAGCGCCTCCATGCTCTGGACATTATGCTGACAGACCAGACACAGCAAATGTTCTTGCCACACCTCGCATTGATGTGCCATCCTGGATGAGCTGCACTACCTGAGCCACTTGTGTGGGTTGTAGACTCCGTCTCATGCGTCCATCAGTAAAAGCACCGCCAGCATTCAAAAGTGACCAAAACATCATTCAGAAAGCATATGAACTGAGAACCTGCAGAACCACTCCTTTATTGGTGGTGTCTTGCTAATTGTATATAATTTCCACCTGTTGTCTATTCCATTTGCACAACAGCATGTGAAATTGATTGTCAATCAATGTTGCTTCCTGAGTGTTGTATAACTGTGCAAACATCTTAGGTGCCATATTATCTGTAGTACAAATTTTGTTATACAAGTTTATTATGTCTGCATTATTATGTACAAGACCCCTCCCTACAAAGATACACTACAATTAATTAATAAATAACATTACAGAAGAATGTTTGCATGCCTGTAAAGAAAACAACATATTACATGACAGACAAGTCATGACTGGGTTTTGCATAAAAATAGAAAGGAGCGAGTTTGTCTCAAAAGAACTCATATTCTCTAGTGTGCTCAGTAAAACCTAACAGCTGTTTTACTAAGAATACCGACTGTTTATTGTTTATGTTATTACTAGAAATGTTTTCAAAAGCATTTTTGGCAAATGGCTTTTGTTTGGATGTTCCCAAGACTTTTGCACAGTACTGTAAATGAAATGTTAGGTTTTACTGAGCACGCTGGAGAATATTTTTTAGTAACTTCGTAACACTCACTCCTTTCTATTTTCATGCAAAACCCAGGAGTCTACATTATTGTTTTTTTTTTTTTTTCCCCAATAATGAAATCTGTCATGTGCGGCCTTCTTTACAGGCATGGAAATATTCTTCTGTAATTTATTAATTAATTTTAGTGTATCTTAGTGTATCTAACAAAATTTGTAGTACTAAATTTGTAATATGGTGCCTAAGACTTTTGCACATTACTGTATATTATTTACATAATTAATTAAAATATTAAGATGGGGAATGTTTGATGTCATGTGGGCATTATAAGATTTGTATTGAAAACTGAATAAAAAATGACAGCTCGCACGTTTAGAAAATGCTTTTCTAAACATGGGCAATTTTTGTTTACGTACAATATTTCGGGATGTTGAGTCGGCATTGTTATCAGTGGCGACAGGTGCAAAAACATTTTTTTTGGGGGGGGGGGGGGGCAAACAAAATTAAAATTAAAATTTTAATACTCGCCTGTAAATAGCCATTTATCAGGTGATTAAGCATCATTACTACTAGCATAAAAAAAGTATCAAAGTATCCTTTACGGTGATATACCTGTATTTCTTTGCATTAAGAGTCTTATACCATTGCAGATTAACAGTTTTTAATTATAATTTACATAGCCAAACATTTTTTGTTAAAAAAAAATTTGTACTAAAATGACCATTATGGTTACTAATGGAAATTGATAATTAAGATAAAGCAAATAAATATATGTGTGATTTGGATAAAATTGGAACAAAATATCTCAAAGTAAATGCTTATAGTATAGAACAATTAAGTGCATGTAATGATACATAGTGATGCAAATCGAGCACTTCAAAATATCACAATATCTTTTAATAGCACTAGACTGATAAATATACACACTGACAAGAGGCAGCAATGGATAACAGGCAGCGATGGATAACAGCGATGGAAAAAGAAAAAAAGAATAGGCTAAATAAATTGTTCCAAACACAAAAGGGTTTTACCACTGGTAGTGCAATCCCAGTGTAAACAAAAGCTACTGATACCATTTAGTGGGAAAAAGAGCCTCTAATAATAAATCTATATATATATATATATATATATATATATATATATATATATATATATATATATATTTTTTTTTTTTTCTGTATAATTTTCTAACAAGAAACTGTAGAGTAAAAAAACACTTAATTATTTCATAAAATCAATCTTCTGTTCCTTTTTTAATCCCAATATAATGGAATTAATAAAGAAACAAAATATGATCAGTAAATAATAATAATAATCATTATCATAATCATAATAATAATAATTAAGACAACAAAGAAAAAATACATTTATATAAAAGAACAAACTTTCCTTTGACATGAAATCATTGTTCTGACACTATTAAAAATTTCTTGCAGTTTTAATCCATAAATTATGGGATTAACTATAGGTGTAACGACTAAAAAGATAACAGATATGATCATGGTGAATATGTGCGGGATTTGTTTTGATTCAATTCTGTTATTATATATGTCAAAACCTACAGTGACCGCATAAATAATTAAAATAAGAAGATGTGGTAAACATGTCTGTAATGTTTTCTTTCTAAAATCTTTAGAATTCTTCAAACAGACAGCGAGTATCCTGATATATGAGTAGACTATGAAGATCACTGGTGGAAGTGAAGACAAGCTGACAATGAACAAACCAAAAACATTGTTTAAAGATGTTTCTCCACAGCTTAGTTTAACAATTGAGTAATAATTACAGTATATTCTGTTAAATTTATTGTTACAGAGCTGAAGTCGGGATGTGAGAATAAAAGCTATAGCCATTTCACAGCATGGAACAAACCATGATAAAAATATTAAAATTTTCACAGTGAACATTTTTATAACTGTAACATACTGTAGTGGCTTACAGATGGACACATATCTGTCATAGGCCATAGCTGATAACAGTGTGAACTCTGACAACCCATATGTATAAAGAAGAAATGCTTGTAACAAACACACTTCATATGAGATTATCTGCTTTTCAGACAGTAAATCAGCGAGCAATTTAGGATAAAAAGCTGTCGCTCCAAAAAGAGCATTACTAAGCAAAGCAACAATAAAAATGTACATGGGTTCATGCAAACATTTGTTTCTGTAGATAACAGATATTATAACAGTATTAAAGCAGATAATCATTATATACACTGTAAAAGTAATTATAAAATAAAGATATCTGTGATTCTCTAAATCCACATATCCATCCAGAGTAAAATATGTAGTGTAATTAAGTGTATCCATTCCTAAAAAAAGATATATGTGTATGAAAGTATGTAGAGCATGGAGAACATAGTGTGGAAGATATAGAGATGTGGTGAGAAACTGAATATTTTCATGGATATTTATACTTTCTCATATAGACCCATATTCTTTTGTGATTTGCTTAGAGCAACTGCGAGAAAAGTCCCACCTCCTTCCTGCCCTTCGCCACAATAAATCAGGTGTGTCAATATTATCTCTAATCTTCATCTCATTTAAGATGTTTAGTATCTTAAACCTGCAGAGCATCCTCATTTAAATACATCTTGAACGTTATGACAAAGATTGATGCTAAGACCCAGGGACTGTTGTGTTCAGTGAGAAAATTGAGTTCTGTAGAAAAAGCCAGATGAGCGCTGGGCAATATCTGTTACAGGGGCCAATTTTTTTTTATTTCTATGTACTGTAGGTGCTACTAACTTTCAACAGTTTCAAAACTTCCAAGATGAAAATAACTAGGTACGCTTTCTTTAGGAAAAAAAAGCAAATAAATGTAATTACAGCAACAACCACATTCTAACCTTAACATAATGCATTTTAATATTATTGCTGATGGGTTTATTATCCTAATAATATTTCCAGGTCATTGTTTAAGTTATACCCTACTAATTGTGTAGATTGGTTGACTTCACATGGAACTGAAGAATAAAATATGTCTGTGAAAGTATACAGTACAGAATATATTTACACAAGTCATGATTGATTTACTAATTGCAGTGCTGTACAAACTAAGATATGTGTTTTTCCCGGCATCCCTGTAGTCAGGCTTCCAGTAGGGAGGCCTGAGTTGATGTTGACTTAGCTACTGCGCTCCCAATCTCATATTTCATGTACATGCTCAGGTCTTCCATCTCTAAATATGCCACTGGTTGCAGTCTTACCTTAAATTTTATTTAATAATGTTACAGTTATTGTATAATTTTACACTTTTATCCAATAACTCATTTCAAAGTTGATGTCTGCTAAAGGTCTCAAAGAGGTTGGGACGGGGCAACAAAGTGCTGAAAAACCAAGAAATTTTTGAAAAGATTCAGTTGGGAGATTCAGTTGAGAGAACATCTAGCATCAAGTCTGTAACATGATTAGCTGTAAATGTCGTAGAGAGTCAGAGTCTCTCAGTAAAAATGGACAGAGGCCCTTCAATCTGTGAAAGAGTGTGTAAAAAGATTGTGAAATACTTTCAAAACAGTGTTCCAAAACTCCAGAGACCCATAACCTCAATTCCCAGATGACTTCAAACTGTTTTAAGAAGGAGATGCTACACCATGGTAAACACAACCCCATTCCAACTTTTTTGAGACTTGTAGCAGGCATCAAATTTGAAATGATCTACTTTTGTTTTCTACATTTTTTTATTTCTCAGTCTAAACATTTATGTTCTCTATGTTCTAATGTAAATAAAATATTGGCCCATCTTTTCTTAGTTTTCATTTCATTAAAAATAAATAAATTAATTAATTAATAAAATGTCCCAACTTTTCCGGAATTCGGGCTGTTATTCTGGTGGTGGTAAGATTAGGATAGACAGATACAATTTACTAAATAATTTTATCTCGGTGTAATATTAATTAATGTTAGAACACAGAATTAAGATGTTGTCTAAAATGGGGAGTTTAGCAAACTGGTGATCGCTCCTGCAGGAGGTTACTCCAAGTTTGAACTATTGAAATGTGGGAAAAGTTAGTGGTGATATGCCCAGACTTCCCGAGGTTAAGTTTACAAAGCAAATACATTAATAAAGTATACCTAATACATTAAATAAACTGGTAGAAACATGGTGAGGACCTGTATTCAGACTGAGAGCATTTTTTTTTCATCTGTCATTCAGTTTTGTGTGCAATCCAGAATCATACTAAGTGCACATATATGTGTGTATATATCTATATGATGATAATGATAATTAGTTTATTTCATTATGTTATCAGGAATGTTGGGGAACATTTAGTTACTTTTTAAAGTAACTAATTACATTACATAATTGTTGTCATTAAAAAGTAATCAGTTAAATTACAGCATTACTTTCTGATAAAAGTAACTAGTTTTATCAGAAAGTTGTAGAGTACTTTTCTATTGCAGAAAAGAAAAACTCCTTTGTGATTCCTCATGCATGTTGTTTTAGTCAAGACCTTTATAATTATTCTACCATCATCACTTAGTTTGGCCACTTAAGTTTGGCCCATAATCTGTTAACTACTAATACCCCTATCCCACCTGCGTGGTTTTGTGCAGTGGCCATAAGTACGGTTCATTATGATTCACAGCGTGTTTTGGCACTGATTATGTTTCCGTCTTTCTGCGCGGTCCTTGCAGAAGCCTGCGGACCTTGCAGAACTTCGTGAAACGTTGGGCGGTCACATGCAGCGGCTTACGGTGCCTAACACTGCTTCTCACCACGAGTCAAACTGCGTAGGTGAGATAGGGGTATAACAGCAGGAATAACAGAGGGGAGTGGGTTACACCATGGGTATAACAATTGACATTGTCGCAAAGCAGCTTTACACATTCAAAATAATTACATTTGTATGAAATGTGAATGTGTATGAATCAAAATGATAAGATTGTCTCTGATGAGCAAGCTGAGGGCGACGGTGGCAAGGAAAAACTCCCTGAGATGGTAAGTGTCATGATTCCCGTAATCAGAGGATATAGCTTTGCAGTCTTTATTTACAGTTTCACAGGCTTCCAACCAAAAAATGCAAACTCAAAGAAACTAAAAGAAATGTTCACTGTGAACACTCAGGCAGGATCTGCAGGCGGGCATGCTTACCGAAAGAACTGAAAAGACAAAGGTAAACAAAAAGGACTGAGAATTCTCAGCCTTGACCTTGGCTGTGGTCTATGTAGTACAACGGGCCCGGCACTGCAGATTCCACTCACTCCTGGGGAGAAAACACATGAAATTGGTTGTCATTACAAACAGACATTCTTTCAGGCTTACACAACGGTGGACGGACAGGGAGCTACGGGGTCGACTGGTATAAATAAGGTAATACAGGGGAGACACAGGTGAATTCCATTTCCGATTAATGTGACACATGTACAAACAGACACAGTAGGGGGAGACAAAGCGGCGGCTCAGTAAACCAGCGATCCAGATCTTATCCCCTGGGACTGGGATGACACAGGTGTCACAAATAGGAAGAAACCTTGAGAGGAACCAGACTCAACAGAGAACCCATCATCATTTGGGTGAAAACGGATAGCAGGGATTGATCTGCGTAATACTGTGTAAGACTGGAAGTTCAGTATAACAACAGATGTGTTGAAATTAAATGGAGTCTAGTTTATTCCTGGAGGTTCAGGTAGTCTGTAGGAAATTCCAGTCCTGAACTATCAAGCGACTGAAGTCACAGGTCCCCAGTATAACAAATATAACAAAGAGTGAAAAATTTAATGGAGTCTGGATACTTTCCGTACCCACTGTACATCTTATGCATGTAAACCACTATCCGTGACTGTCATAATTGATACGCCCCAATACTCTGTTACAGTGAAAGCTCTCCTAGATTCGCGGTCAACCGGTAATTTCATCTCCACATCATGTCATGAACATCATGTCATCATATCAATAACCATGATTCTCCATTCAACCCAATTTTAAATCTGCTGTGTCACGGGTGCTCCCTCAAGAGGAGGATGGGTACATCACATCACACCTCTGCTTTACATGCGAGTGGGTTGGCTTCATGAAGAGGAAATCAAGTTTTTTGCTTCTGGAATGATCCACCACTGGTCTCATTCTCGGATGCCCGTGGCTAACCCAACATTAACCCATTATCTCCTGGGAGAGTGGAGAGATCCACTTCAGGGGGCAAATTGTGTGGAGCATTGTGTAAAAATGTATCGTCATTTCAATCAATACAACTTCCATAGAATGCCTGAGTCACCAACAATCTACAGTTAGAGTGAGAGTGTCTATTCCCAAACAAAATGCCATGGAAGAATACATCAAAGAGGCCCTTAGACAAGGGTACATGAGGCCATCCACATCACCTGCTGCTTCTAGTTTCTTCTTTGTGTCTAAAGAAGACAGAGGGCTCCGTCCATGTATTAATTACCACACCCTAAATCACATTTTTGCATTCAACCAATGAATAATTGTAATGCATTATCACACATATCACTATCAAATACTACTAAGGATTTGTTTGGTTCTTTGTGTACAGCTGATTTTCCAAGCCTATGAGATTTTGGACTTTTCTTCTGGTTAAATTTTTAATTCGGCTTTGCCATTTGTTTACTTCCTGACTGTACCTGTCCTTTAACTATATGTTTTGCCTGTTGTTTTGAATTCTTGAACATGTTGATCACTCATCGTCTATATCGCTTTATCATGTATTCAAGCCTATTACAGGAGTCTTAGGGCACAAGGCAGGGTACACACACATACACTCACTCATTCACTACGGGCAATTTGGGGATGAGCCTAATCTACAGTTCTTTGGAACGGGAATCTACCCTGGCCAGGAATAAAACCCAGACCCTGGAGGTGCAAGGTGACAGTGCTAACTACTACACCATTGTGCTGCCTTGATAATAAAAAAAAAAAAGTATTAAGTCTGGCATTCACCAGCAGCAATAGAGGGTGTGTGCGAGAGAGCGAGATTAGCATCCAGCAACAAGGTAAAGAGATCATCATAAGGCTGGACATTTGCCAATATGCACTCCTAGCACTACTTGCTCACTGATGCTGCGCTGGTGCCGCCACCTGATTACAGGAATGCGATGCTGCTGCTGTTACTTGGATTTGGAGTCATGCAGGCACAACACATTTGGTGAAAGCCCAAGAAACCTTACCCCCGAGCTCCGTTCCCATTCCTAGTTCCAGTCGCAGACTTATGATCATGCCCGTATACTCCATGTCACAAGGCAGAGCAGAATGAAGTAAATCCATGTGCAGAAGATTGATCACAATGATAAAAAGAGCATGGTTGGAAGGCGGAAGCGAGGGTCAAACGCCGGAGAATCAATCAGCGAAGCATCTGAGCCAAATCAGAAAATGGAAGCTGTAGTCAAAAGCAGAAGCGTTAAATTGGTAACCGGGAAATCAACGAGCAAAGCAACAGTCCAGAGACATGAAACAAAATTCGTGGTCAAAAATAAGTGCAAGATCAAAACTGGAAAATTAAACAGTGAAGCGACAATCCAATTAGAGAGATCTAAAATGAGAAAATAAGACAAAATCGGCAACATGAAAACCAGAAAAACAAAATTTGCGTTAATTCTCTCAATTTAACACACAATAATCCAGTGCTTAAGCAGTACACTGTGCATAATAGGCACTTAATGAGGGAGACACCCCAGTAGATGACAAGACTTGTCAAAAGTCTCTGAATATGTCATTAATGAAAGCCTGAAAGTCTGCAGGAGCATTAGTAAAAACCAAATTGGTCCAACAAGTATTCATAATTTCCTGTAGGGGTGTTGAAGGCTACCTTCCACTCATCTCCATTTCGAATGCGGATGAAGTGGTACTGTACGCATTACGTAAATCTAGCTTGGTGAAAAGTTTGGCTTTCTGGAGGAGTTCAAAGGTGCTTACCATTAACAGAATGGGGTATTGTTTTTTTATCGTGATCTTGTTCAGGCCGCTATAACCAATGCAGGGATGGAAGAAAACATCTTTTTTCCCACAAAGAAGAGGAAAAAGGATGAATGATTGTCGCTGTGAGGAACTCAGAGATGTACTGATTCACAGCCTTGTGTTCTTTGGGTGATAGAGGGAGTACAGGTTGCCCGGGAGAAGGTGCAGTTAAATGGTCAGTGTGGGGGATGAGAGACATTTAATGAAGATTTAATGAAAACATCCTTGAGATTGTGGTACTCTACAGGGACATGGGTGAGATCCGGTGGTTCCTCCACAGAGGCAGGGCTGAGGCAAGACAGCTCGCAAGCAGGCCGTGGAACATGACGGGCTCCAGGATATGGTTGAGTCGATGGTTGTGACAGGTTAACCAGGGCAGGCCTAGGATGACAGTAGCATTAGCAACGTGAAAACCATGAAACAAAACATGAGAGAATTGAGGCAAAGAAACACACAATTCAGCACTTAAGCAGCAAGTGCTAGTGTAATCCACCAGGAATTTGAGACAGGTGTGCATCCAGGGTGGAAATGAGGGCATGGGGAAGAACACATGACAGGCTAGGGAAAACATGAACACATGGGGAAAGTGACAGTAGGGGGAAAAAAAAAACAGGCAATGCCCTGCACCAGAGCCTCAGTGTTTGAGAACCCAACAAAATGTTTTGGGGATGACCTTGACATCTGGTGTTACCAAACTTCTGCAGGTGCACCCTTTGGACTCTTAAAGTTTTTTATTATATTAATATATATTAATTGAATATTAATTTTCACAAAGTTTGCTGCTTTATTGTTTTTAGACATTTTTGTCAGATGTTACTATAGAATACTGAAGTATACTTGCAAACATTTAATAAGGATCTGTATTGTCAATACTGCAACTCAATATTTGGAGTCTTGACCATTGATGGCATGCTGTCAAACAGCTTCTGGACCACAACCTACCTGATGGCAGTCCATTCGTGCATAATAAATGCTTGGAGTTCGTTAGGATTTCTGGGATTTAGTTTTTTTGGTTCTAGTGAACAAAGCCATTTGGATGTACTGTATATTCGTCTGGATACAGGACATAGAATGTGTTACCACATACTGTAAGGAGTCACAAAGCACAGTAAAGAGGTTGTTTTATGAGCACAGGAACCTTATCACTAGATTATAATACCTTACAAGTTCTCAATGGGATTTATATCTGGGAAGTTTTCTGGCCGAAGATACAAAATGTCAATGTTTTTTTTATTCCCAGAGCCACTTAGTTATCACTTTGGCATTATGGCAAGGTGCTCCATCATGCCATAACAAAATTAATTGTTTGTCGGCAAATTGATCTTAGATGGTGGAGAGAAGTTGCTCTCTGAGGATGTTTTTGTATCATTCTTTATTCATGGCCGTGCTCTTCAAAATTGTGAGTGAGCCCATTCCTTTGGCTGAGAAGTATCGTGTTGCATTTGATAAACACAAACTCAAACAGGAAATATCTATCTGCAAAGGAGGAACCCTTACCGGTGTCAAATTCTGTAAAGGCCAGCACAAGACTCATCTTAGAAATGGAAGTCCCCGGAATCGTCTGTTGCCGAACTCAAAGAACTCACAGCTGCTGCACAGTACTGGGAGTACTAACCTCACAATGGGAGGCAGTCCTTTTATTATGTTATATTGCATCTAATTACAACTTCAGTAAAGAAAAGCAATATATGGTAAATAAGTAGGACTAAGCAAAGGGTTCAAAGGAAAATAAAAGAACACAAAGCCTTGTGAACTTAAATTAACAATGCGTGGTAACCCTGGCTGAGAACATTATCGAAGTCCAATACAACTCTTTTATACCCTGGTTCTGTGACTCATGTTCTATCAGCCTTGCCCTACTAATCACTTAGCAGGTTCTTGCCTTATACTGATGCACTAAGCTGCTCTCTACTTCCTCTAAATATATTTAACATAATCAGCAGAATACATATTTTTGTCTTGTGTCTCACTAACTGCTAAACATTACACCATCCAATATATCTTAGGTGTGACGAACCTCGCTGCTAACATTAACCTTGCAAATGTCAACTGATTCTTTCTCCACCAATGTTGCAGTGATGTCTGGCAGAAGGGTCTTTGCAACATTTCCTCTCGCCAGAGCTTTGCGCATCTTCTTAAGAGGTCTTCGTTTTCATCGTGCTGCAACTCGCCCTGCTTTGATGTCTAGAACATCTCCTATAGTGAGCTGGGACATATGACAACTTAAAACATTAGCACATTCCATAACAGAAGCAACTCCACTTTGCTTCTCTTATGAATGGTACTGGGAATGATACAGCATCTGTGTATTTTGGTGCTCCCTGTACAAATTGATAAAAGCCAACACAGTTTCATTTTACATTTTGTGTGACAGAAATCACTTGACCATCAATCCGTGTACAAAAACAAAGAAACAAAAAAGAGAGAAAACTAATTGTTTTTTCAATATTAATTTCAAAGGAAAAAAAAACGATGTCTTATGTTTCTGGTTTTGAGCTCTAATAAAAAATTAAAAAGTAATAATAAAAAACAAACAAACAGGTAAGGTTCTTCCACTTTTCATGTGTTTACTTTTGTGAGTAAATCTCAATATGTAATTGACAAGCTATACTTATGCCAAAGTAATGCTTTAATTTAAACATTAACTCATACTAGTAATATGTTATTGTTATAGAAAAGTCATAAGTAATAGTAATGTATTACATTCACTGAAAATTAACAAGTAATATGATGACCTATTACTTTTATTGGTACAGTAACTAGCACAATGCTGGATATAAGTTAGTTATATGTCAAGCAATATACACATATTAACCATGCTCGTCTTAAGCGATGCTCCATCTGAACACTGTCACTGTTTTTTATGGCCAAAGCACTTCCAAATTAAAAAAGATAAATTTTTTCCTTCGGTATCTTCCATCTTCTTGCTTTTCCTGATTTTTCCTCCCCTCTGCTGTATTCATATACGTATTCAGAACGAAAAGATTAGCATTTTTGAGTCTCTAAGAATTTACAATGAACCGTCTGATTGGACAGTTTTAGCATAAAACATGTAGCACAAGAACATCAATGGAATACACACACAACATTATATACATTTGTGGTTACATTGTAAATTTGATTACATAACAAATGTCTTATTTTCAATGTAATGGTTAAGACATATGTTTTAGTAATATAGAATGTATAAAAAAAAGATTAAAAGAAAAAAAATCCATGAATAAAACCTCATGCTCTTCTTTGACATAAAATCAGTGTCCTTATACTATTACAAATCTCTTGCAGTTTTATTCCATATATTAAGGGATTAATTAGAGGAGGAACAACTAAAGGAATAACAGATAAGATCACTGTGAATATTTGGGGGATTGGTTTAGATTCTATTCGACTATTGTACACTTCAAAACCTACAGCGTGAGTGTAAATGATTAAAATGAGAAGATGGGGTAAACAGGTCTGTAGAGCTTTTCTTCTAAAATCTTTAGAATTTTTTAAACACACAGCAAGTTTCCTGATATATGAGTAGATTATGAAGCTCACTGGTGGAACTGCAGACAAGCTCACAATGAACAAACCAAAAACATTGTTTAAAGATATTTCACCACAGCTTAGTTTAGCAATGGTGTAATTATCACAGTATACTCTGCTTAATTTATTGTTACAAAGCTATGAGATGTTAATATAACTACAATACCAATTTCACAGCACGAAACAAACCATGATAAAAATATCAACATTTTCACAGTGTAAATTTTTATAATCATAGTGAACTGTAGCGGTTTACAGATGGACACATATCTGTCATAAGCCATAGCTGATAACAGTGTGTACTCTGACAAACCATATGTAGAAAGAAGAAATGCTTGTAACAAACACACTTCATAAGAGGCAATTTGCTGTTCAGATAGTAAATCAGTGAGCAGTTTAGGATAAAAAGCAGTCGCTCCAACACGACCATTACAAAGCAAAGCAGCAATAAAAATGTACATGGGCTTGTAAAGACACTGCTTTCTGTAAATAATATAAATGATTATAGTGTTAAAGCAAATAATCATTATGAACACCACAAATGTACTTATAAAATAAAGATATTTTAAATTCTTCAAACCCACATGTCCACTCAGAGTGAAATATGTATTGTTAGTATAATTCATTAATTAATTTTAAATTCATTAGAAAAGAAAATGATTTTATGGTAGTCATTCAGAGAGCATGAGCAAAAGTTTAAGTAAAACTTGTGTAAAACTGTGTGAACACATGTTTGTTAGTGATTTGCTGAGAGCTAATAGGAGAAAAGTCCCACCTCCTTCCTGACCATTACCATCGGGTCTGTCGATAATACCTGTGATTTTAATTGTAAAAAAAAAAAAATGGAGAGAAAGAAAAAAAGAAAGACAGAAAATTAGTTAGGTTGTAAAAGTTTTAAATTAAAGAATTAGAAAAATAATGCATTCATTTTAAAACACCATACTCTTCTTTGGCATGAAATCAGTGTCATGACAGTATTAAAAATATACTGCAGTTTTAATTTTTAAACTGTCAGATTCATTAGAGGAGTAATATCTACACCCAAATGGGTCCTATTGTCAGGAATAACCCCTAGAGAGCGCCTGGCGCCCAGAGACTTTTTGTGTTTGTTTTGTAGTTTTCCTAAGTTGACTTCATTTCCCAGGATGCACCTCGGTCAGGTGACGGGGGCGCTCACCTGAACCGAGTTGGCTCATTTGTTTCATTATAAATAGCTTGTTTTAGTTCAGTTACGTGTCTTGCATCTGTTGATTTAGTCCTAGTAAATGTGGTTCAAGTTTAGTTCATGGTTTTCCCGTCTTTATTCGTGTTTTGGTTTTGTTTTGTCATAAAGTATATTTGTTATTGATTTCCTATTTTCTTTAAAATAAACATAATTCTCAAAAAAAAACATCGAGATCTCTGCGTTTATGCCTCGCAACTACCGACGTGACAGAATGCAAGACCGTACCAGAGGCATAGCAGAGGAGCCTCCCTGGGAGATTTTTTTGGGGGGGCTATGGTGTTCGCGTCTGAGGGAGCCGATGCGTAGGGCGAGCGGACTTCCAAGCGACGTAGCGGCAAGAGGAAAAGAAGGAGGCTTGGCAGGGGAGCGCAGGTAATGGCAGAGCAGGAGGAGCTGAGAGAGCAGCTAAACTGGGATGGCTGCCGGCTGGCAATACGACGCACGCCGTTCCAAAATGGCGCAGCTCGGGGTTACGTGAGTCCCTGCACCCACTGGAGGATAAAGACCAGGAGGTCTATGTTTGGCTGGGACCAGGGCGCAGAGGCACCCACACCGAGCGTCAAGGGAGAACGGAGTGTGAGGAGTCCGAGCAGCAAGGAGCAGCCTCCCAGCGTGACTGGAGCAGCTTTGGGCGGTGCGCCAAAAGGAATGAAGGGCGCATTCGTGACCTGCAGGAGCAGGTAGCCACGCTCCAAGGGCTGCTAACGCAGCTAAGCCTCAGGGAAGGCCCAGATCTGCCAGCCAGCCTCACTAGTCACCCAGAACTGCCAGCTCCTTTCTCCTATGTAAGGGACGACGACGGCGAGTTCCTGTACTGGCCGTTCAGCGACAACTACGACAGTGAGCTCTTCTACCCGCTGTATAGCGACGACAGCGAAGGCGAGCGCTGCAGCGGCGATGAGGATGACGAGCTCCTTTTATCGCCGTGCGGCTGCGGCGACATCAGCAAGCTCTTTATCATGCCGTGTAGCTGCTTTGTCGAGGACAGCGAGCTGCCGCCGCTGCACCGCACCACAGAGGACAATGAGTTTCCTCCGCCTCTGCCAGCATGTTTCTCTAAGTAGCCTCTGTTTCTCTAAGTAATCCATGACTTTTCATGAATATGTATGACCTTAAAGTTAAGCAGAGAAGAATGCTCGTTTAACATGTAATTATTTAACATAATAATTATTTATTTTAATAATGAAATAATAATAGTAATTTAGTCCCAATATTCCGCTGTATTTCTTTTGTAATTTATTTGCAATTAAAAAAAATCTAAACTGTACTACAGTACGTTCATTTGTGTTCGTGTACACAGGGCACCAGACAAACAAGTGTCTATGTAGGCGCGTAAATTTTTGAAAAGCATGTGACCTGAGGCTGAGCTCTGATTTGATTTTGTCAAATCCTCCTTAGGGCGCAGCACTGTGCGCCCTGAACCCTCCCACTTTTGTTCTTAGCGAATCAATATTGTTTTTAAATATTTGGGCTCATGTGATTGGACCATTCTCAACGAGTCTTTTCCAGCACTTTTTATGGCAAGCGGAGCTGGCTGACATGAGTCATGTGAGTAATGCCTTTATTTTATACTAGTAGTAATGATGCTTAATCACCTGATAAATGGCTATTTACAGGCAAGCATTAAAAGTTTAATTTTGTTTCTTTGCCTCAGTCTCTTCACTTTCTGTGCGCTTGTCTTCTATTTTCTTTCTTTCTTTGTCTTGGCCCTGATACCTTTACCGGTGCTACCTAAATGATCACACAAAGTGTGTCGGTATCAGGATATATAAACACGTTGCCTGGCAACCGCATATATAAATGGCCGCGCCTTTGCCTGTTCAGAACTCTGCGTGCTAGCAGCCTGCGGATGTGACCATTCTGAACAGGTTATGCGCAGTTCTGCCCCTCGCACTACCCACGTCGTTAGATAAATGTGTGCGATTTATCGATAAAATGCCAGAAAGTCATCGTATCTCGCAATAATGCAGACCAAACATAATACACATGTCCATAAATAAAAAGGAATATTTAAGCATATATGTGAAATACATTTCACTTATTATTTCATAAAATTACAGATTAAAACAAGGAAAGAAGAGGTGCTGAGATTTAGTACATTGTACTGGCGAAATACAGGCAGAATATTTAGGCAGAGACGGCTGCTCGGTCATGTTAATTCGTTTTAAACCCCTCAATTCTGCCAATTCCCCCATCAGTGAAACTGGTTTGATAATTTCCCACCTATTATGAATAATAGTAAGGGTCTGCGGGTGTCACGTTGTATTGAGTGAATAGACTAAAACAAAAACAAAATCATGTTTGCTTCAGCATTGGAGACAATATTAATTTAGGCTGACTCTTATTAAAAATTATACACTTTGTATTCTTTGTTGTACTTTGTCTTTTTGCACATGCGGTATGCATCTTAAAATTTGAACAGAAAATAATAGTGGGCTGGTTGGCACTTTATTTTTCATATAACTTAAACGGCTGAATGAAGTTACATATACACAATAAATTAATGCTAATTTTTGCTAATTAATTGCTTTACATTTGAGCACTCATGTAAATTGCTTTTTCATTGTATATACTACTATATCATATTTGTGTCTAATACAGTTTTATTCATATTTTACATTACAGCCAGTTTGTAATTTACTGTTTGTAATTCACAGTTTGCAATTGTACAGTTGTGTTCAAAATAATCGTAGTGTGTTGAAAAAAATGAGTAAAGCTCCATATCCATATAATAACTTTTAATCCAAATCACACAAATGCATTGGGCATGCATTTGATATGAGCATGTTGATGATTGCGACCCCTTGCTGTTTTTTCTTCTTAGAATAAACTGCAGAAATCAGAAATTGGTGTAAATGGTTTTCATTGCAGACATCAGCTACCATTTTACAGCTGCTACACACAGGTGTTATTTTGGCTTCTGACCACATCCACTGAGATTTTTTACAGTGTGGAACATCTAGTATTTTTTAATGACACTTTTCACTGTAGCCACTGGAACTTCAAAACATTTAGATATGGATTTATAGCCCTTTCCTGACTTGTGAGTAGCCACAATGCGCAGCAGCAGGTCCTCAGTGAGTGCCTTTGTCTTAACCATGACAGTCCAAAAACCAACAGCAGAGAGCTTCTGTTTTTCACCTATTGAGTTCAGTCCTGTGAATCCTGTGAATTCAATCCATTGAATGATAATCCACTCACTGTGAGGCTTTCCATGTCATTACTGCTCCCCTAAGACAGCCTGTTTTTAATATGGAGACGTAAACAGCATGTTTCTCCCTACTTGCACTTTAAATGGGATCACCAAACAGCTGTTCCCAATGAATCAGAGTATTTACAATGCTTTAAAACAGCTTGGACTATTTGGAATGATATAGACCTGGATTTTCCCACGGTTTGCAAAGGGTATGAATAATTTTGGACATGCCACTTTTTGTTCAAATGTAAATACTGTAAAATTCACTCTTTCACTCTGGAAATGTTAAAAACAGGAGAAAAATATATGGCCAAAGCATGTACTAACCGATTGTGCTAGTGTGACACGCACCAGTAGTTGGTAACAATTGTTGTGTTAAGATTTATTGTTTTTTAAATATATATATTTAACCATGGTTTGAACTGCCAGACTTCAAACCATGGGGGGGCGGGGAGGATGGTGGGTAGGGTGAATGCACACAGCTAATGTCTCCTGTCTCTACTTTCTCCTGTTTAAAACAGGTTAGTAGCATGTTTAAGTTGATCACAACACACCCTATAGCATGTTTAAAACCTGTGATGTAATTCCAGTTAAGTTGTTGAAAGATACAAATGGAGTTGTGCAGTTTAAACTAAAAAGTTAGTTGCCTTGGGAAGGGAAGTTTTGCTAGCTCTCGTGGTGCAACACGAGGTAATGGTTGCTTTATTTTTCAGTAGTTATTTCTGATTTCATGGCTTCTGGACATTTGCAATATTATGTTAAATATTTAAAATGGATATTCCTTTTTAGTTAAGTCGTCTGTAAGAATATTAGTAGTGCCAACTGATTTTTTTCCTGTTTTGGGGTAGTTTTGGAGGTAATTGAGTTATTAATTTATTTGTAAGTATTATAAGTATTAAGTGTGTTATTTTGTATAAAATGTTGTTGATATTTAATGTGTATAAAACAAAGAAAAAGTGATCAAAGGGCTGGAATGAGTAAGTAACTGGATTACTGATGTAGTAATTAGCAAAAGCTACTATAATAGACACTGTGTGTCTATATATTGTCATATTGCTCTGTTACACTTGGCAACATAATTGAACTGTATCTGTTATGTACAGTATATAAATGAGTGAGATTGAAATCACAATTAGTTAATAGAAAAATATTAAGTTATAACGAGAAAATTGTGTATGCAAAAATAAACTAATCACCGTCTATTACTAGATAATTTTTTTCATTGATTGACAGAACTACTTTAAATATTCACACATTTTATTTAGATTTATTTATTTTCATTTCATATGTCCACGTTTAATTTTCCTAACTCAGTCCTCGACATGGAGGTTATTAGTTATTAATTCTAGGACACTCCATATCACACTTTCACAAAAAACTATTAAAAGTATGGACAGTGAAGAACATGGTTTGGTAAACATAGTAGACTATTTTCTCTTTCTTCCTTTCCTTGTTTTTTTAGCTGGATTTATTGCGCAGGAGTATACCTTATTAAATTGTATTAATATTGTAATAAGAAATTTAGTGTGATTTTTTTTCTGGACTGAAAATGAGACCCAGAAGTCTCTCAATAATCCTGGAGGACTATTTCTTCTTCCAGGCTTCTCCTGAATGCCTCAGAACTACAGAAGAATACAAGAAAGTCTGGCTCTTTGGAATATAATATAAAAAATGGGGGGGATGGTTTACCCAGTACTGTATATTAAATAATAAAAGTCTCTACATTTACAGCATTTGATTGTTATTGTACATAGCTCTTTTTCTGAATACTGTTTACATATGCAAATCCTTTATCATGGTATACATAACCTTCCTTATTCCACCACCTTCAATCATTTCCACTCAGTGTATTTACCACCCTCACTGTATACTGTTTCACTTACCCATCTTTTATACCGCTTTATCCTGTATTCAAGTTCACGGGGGGCCTGAAGCGTATCCCAGGAGGCTTAGGGCACAAAGCGTGGTACACCCTGGACAGGGTGCCAATCCATCGCAGGGCACACACACACTCATTCGTACACTACGGGCAATTTGGGAACACCAATTAGCCTAAGCTGCAGGTCTTTGGGAGGAAACAAGAGTTCTCAGAGGAAACCCACCAAGCACGGGGATAACGTGCAAACTCCATGCACACAGAGAATTAGGGAATCTACATGTTCTATCTACATTTGCAGTGACAATAAACTTAAATAGAAATGAATCTAATCTAATTTGGCAGATAACCTTATCCAGAGTTACTTTTTATCTCATTATATAATCTGAGCAGTTGAGGGTTAAGGGCATTGCTCAAAGGCCTCCGCAGTGGAATATCTTTCAGAACCTACATCACTCAATAAATTTTTGAAACCCAAGAATATTATACTTCAACATTATAATACAATATTATTATATAATTACAGTATATAAATGTAATTGAAATATTCCTACAGATTATTTTAAACTGCTGTTGATGGGGGATCTTGATGTACAATTTTAACAGAAGTCGTCAATTCATGCTGTGATTGTGCTAAATATGCTCTATAAATTATTTATAGGAATGTAAAAACAGTGTGGCTTTGCTTAGTATTATGTCAGTATAGTAGAGGTGGAGGGCTGCTGCTCCCCAAAATCACTTTCTATAGGTTATTGGTATTCTCTTCTCTGCCAGCTTAAAGCACATGGAATGAATTTTAAGAGACTCCATATCACACTTTAACAAAAACTATTAAAAGTATGGACAGTGAAGAGCATGGTTTGGTAAACATAGGAGACTATTTTCTGTTTCTACCTTTCCTGGGTTTATTAGCTGGGTTTATTTTGCAGGAGTATACCTCATTAAATTGTATTATTATTGTAATAAGAAATTTAGTGTTTTTTTATTGATTTAATTATGGTGAGAACTTGATTTCACAATTAAGAATGATAATTAAAAAAAACTTCTAGTTGCACACAAAATTAATCAACATTCATCACATATAATATCACAAATCACTCATATAATCACATATAGTTAACAATGACGCTGTAGAAATATTTACTATATACAGTATATATCTAACATTAAATTTGATCCAGGTTTTTACAAGAAATCAGCCTCTTGATACTATTCAAAATTTCCTGCAGTTTTAATCCATACATTATGGGATTGAATAGAGGAGGAATAAGTAAATGTTCAACTGACAGGATCATGGCAATAATGTGGGGAATTTGACTAGAGTCTATTCTGGAATTTATAATTTCAAAAGAAATGTTGACAGAAAAAAATATGAAAATCAAAAGATGTGGTAAACAGGTCTGTAGAGCTTTTCTTCTGAAATCTTTAGAGTTCTTTAAACACACAGAGAGTATCCGAATATATGAGTAGAATATGAAGATTACTGGGGGAAATACAGTAATGCTGAAAAGAAAAAGCCCATAAACATTACTAAGAGATGTTTCTGTACAGCTTAATTTTACAATTGAATAATTGTCACAGTATATTCGATTTAATTTAAGTTTACACAGCTGAATTCGGGATGTTAGCAAAATTGTAATACCAATCATACAACAAGGTAAAATCAATGACAAACATATGAGTTTTTTGACAACTTGCATGTTTACAATCATTGCATAATGTAGAGGTTTGCAGATGGAAACAAATCTGTCATAGGCCATAGCTGATAACAGCACAAACTCTGATGAAGCATATGTGGGCATGCAAAATGCCTGAAATATACAAGCTCCATATGAAATCATTTGTTTTTCAGACAATAAGTCAAAGAGCAGTTTAGGATAAAGAGCAGTTGTTCCAAAGAGAGCATTACAGAGCAAAGCAGCAATGAAAATATACATGGGCTCATGTAAGTTTTTGTTTCTGTATATGACAAAAATGATAACAGTATTAAAGCAAATAATCATTATATAAACTATAAGGGTAAATATAAAATACAAGTATCTGTAATGCTCTAAATCCACATGTCCCTCCAGAGTGAAATATGTAACACTGGTAAAATTATCCATTAATATCTGAAAAAGTATTCCAAATGATATTATGGCCGTCATTCATAATGTAGACACTGGAGTCATGGTGAGAAAATCATCACATTTATATTCTTACAGTGACTCACATATTCCTCTGTGACAGTATCTACTGTAGCTGAAGTCTCACCCTCTTTCCTTGCAATTGCTGCCAAGGATGCATCAGATATTTACCTGTGACTTGTGCACCTTTTAAAAACTGAATAATAAATTCATTAGTGCCATGTTGGAGGCACATTTTATACTTCAAGTTAAATCAAGTAAAGTAGGCTTTTATTGTAATTTCAACCATAACCAGTTGAAATTAAACAGCATCCCTCCTGGATCAAGGTGCTACATACAAACAACATAATTTAACATAAATGAGCAAAACCAAGACACCTAATTAGCTGACTAGCTGAGACCAAACAGATTGATACTAAAAATTTATATATACACCATACAAAAAGACGCCATAAAGTGTGCGTGCAAATGTTCAAATAAGCACGACAACCCGACAAGCAATATAACCATCCAATACTGTGGTAATGAGTTGATGTGATGAGAACAGTAAACATTTCTTGTTACCCCTACAAAAATAACTTTAGTATCTGGGATAAAAAACTGCAGTTTTACTGCAGTTCTGTGAAGTACAATGCAATGTAAATGCAGTTGTACTGTAATATGCTTCTGCAACTTTGTAGTTATTGAACAGATCATTGATAAAATAGCTCCATATCAAGGTAATGTCTGTAACTTAAGCCATTATATAGCAATAGTTTAGGACATAATGACAAAGTGTCATGGGTCTAGCTGGTGTAGTTGCTAGACCAGCTGATGTTGCCGTGGGCATGAAGGTAGGCATGAAGGCAGAGGGGTGTGCAAACAGAGAGTCTTTTATTAAAAAAAAAAAATAAAAAAAACTCAAACAGAACAAAGGAACTAAAACAACAAACTCAAACTAAGGCTCAGGAAAAACACAGGGAACCAGGAGCTGACACAGGGAACCAGGAGCTGACACAGGGAACCAGGAGCTGACACAGGGAACCGACAGAGAACTAGGGATGAGGAAACATGGAGCCGGAGCTAACTAAAGACACAGAGGGGACTAGAGACAGGGACTGGAGACTGGAGAGACAGGACTGGAGGCACAGAGACTAGAGAGACCGGACTAGGGGCACAGAGACTAGAGAGACGGGGCTAGACAGGAACTAGACTGGCTGGGTTAGTGAGGTTAGTAGCTACATGTTGTACTGGGGGACACTGGAGGCTGACCTAACCGGGTTAGTGGCTAATGGGGTTAGTATTGACCTAGGGGACCGGAAGACAAAAGGCAGGGCACACATGAGGCTATACCAAACTAGCGGCTAACCTACTAGTGACCAGAACCACTAGCAGTCACTCCCAGTAGAGATTAGCCTACTGGAGGCTAACCCTACTAGGGGCTAACCCTACTAGCCATCAAGGCCTACTAGCTAACCCTGTATCTCAGTCAATATCACACGTGTACTGGTTATTATAACATTCTGACAACGTGTGTGTGCGCTCAAAGCATTTTTTTTATTGTATCCAAGTGTAGTGACTGTTCTTTAGTAACTATACTGTTAGGAACCTCCACTAGAGGTCACTGTTCATGTCTGTCTGTCTTTTTGTGTAGTTCTTGTTGGTTGACTCAGTTTCCCAGAAGGCACCTCAGTCAGGTGATGAGGCTCACCTGAACTGAGGTGGCTCGTTAAAGCTTCTATAAATAGCAGTTTGTTCTGGGAAACTCGGTCGAGCATTGTTTGTTTGTTGGTTGGTTGGTTGATTGAGGTTTGTTTGTATTACTGTCATGTGGGCAGTCCTTTAAGTTTATATTTGGTTTATGTTTTGTAACCTTTGTTTTCAGAGGGCTCTAGTTTTGTTTTCTTGATGTTCCTTGTGTCTGTGGATTCATGGAGCTGCTCTGTTCAGTGTGTAGTTAGGCTGTGTCTCCCCCTGTGTCCTGTGTAAGTACTGTTCTGTCTTCTGGTCTATTTCCCTTGTATGTGTAGCCACATGAGGGCTTAGCCATTAGCAGGGTTAGCCCCTAGTAGGGTTAGCCTCCAGTAGGCTAACCTCTAGTGGGATTGACTGCTAGTGGTTCTGGTCACTAGTAGGTTAGCCGCTAGTTTGGTATAGCCCCATGTGTGCCCTGCCTTTTGTCTTCCAGTCCCCTAGGTCAGTACTAACCCCATTAGCCACTAACCCGGTTAGGTCAGCCTCCAGTGTCCCCAGTACAACATGTAGCTACTAACCTCACTAACCCAGCCAGCCCTGCCTCCTGTCCAGCCCTGCCTCTCCATCTTTAGTTCCAGCCACGTCCTGTCAAGTCTTGTCTCTAGTTCCCCTATGTGTCTTTAGTTAGCTCCAGGTCCATGTTTCCTCATTCCTAGTTCTGTCAGCTCCCTGTGTCAGCTCCCTGTGTCAGCTCCTGGCTCCCTGTGTTTTTTCCTGAGTCCTAGTTTTAGTTTGAGTTTGTTGTTTTGGTTCCTTTTGTTTGTTTTTGTTTATTGTGTTTACAAATAAAGGACTATTTCTGTTGAACCCCTCTGCCTTCATGCCTACCTTTTATGTCCACGGCGACAACATCAACCACATTATTCCACAATAATAGCTAGACTTAAGATTTTATAAGACTCTCTCTCTCTTTCTCTCTCTGCACATGCGCTAGGTGTGAGGAGAGCTAAGTGATCACACACACAGACACACACTGAGGAATAGATCAATGAATTTTTACCGTTAAATGAATAAGGAAGGAGACAGGTGGTCAATGCTTTTTCCTGGGGAAAAAAATTAAATACTAAACTCTCACAATAGAAAAAAAAACAACTGAAATCTGCTCCTAGTCAGGAAAGAACAAAGGCCATGGAGACAGACAGTAGCTCAAATCAGAGCGAGGATATGAACATTATATGACATTATATTATATTCGCCACATTGCATTTGTCAATACTCTTGATTTAGATGGAGATCAGATAGCATTTTATGACCTATTCATAAAATTCTAAAAGTTGCACATTCTTTTTCTTGCCACTGTATTTTTGTTTACTTTATGATTCAGTCATTGTCTATAGTGCTTATCCTGTACAGGATTTCAGGAGGCCTGAACTCTGGACAAAGTGCCAATCCATTGTAGAATACACAAGCAAACACACTTGCAGACTGCCTATTTGGAAATGCCAAGTAGCCTAATATCCATATATTTGGACTGTGGGAGGAAACCTACCATGCAAACTCTACACACAGACCTTAGTGGGAATTGAACCCTTAATCATGGCCACAGTCCTAACCACTATACCACCATACACATTTCATTATGGCAGCACTAAAGACTCAGATAACACATGCTCAGTCTGATTTATGTATGTAATGTATGTAAAGTATGTACAGTAAAGTCCAATACAATGAAAATAGTTCAGCTCTGAAACAGGTCATTGGATAGCAAAACAGTCACTGTTAAAGAAGTCACTCTACTCCTTTAAAGTCACTTAACAGGATAATTTCCAGCACACTTTTTCTTGATCTCACATTAGCCCTTGAGAACATACACTGAGAAAATAGTTGCAGTGTCAATCAGCATTACTATCATTACCATGCTAAAACACCAGCTGTGTTTAACATGTTTGCTTTTTATAACTGAAATATCATATTAGCCATTGGTAAAAACATACACTAAAAAGTGAATGTTTAACAAACAATACAATTTTATTTATACTATAGCAGACCACCTAATGCACTTGGGGTAGGTTATAAATTAAACACAATGCTTTCAGTTGCTTGTAGAAAAAAATCTATTTTAACTAGCTTTATTAGTTAGCAGACCCTATTGAAGTCTTAAGGACCACAGATCATCCAATTCCATGAATAATGCAGCAACACGATGCTCTCTCTTCAAACATAAAAAAAAAAAAAAACAGGCATAGGTTCTATATGTCTAAAGATAAATAAATATAGCAGCCTAGAATTTAAAGTATGGTACTGAGTCAAAAAAAGAGTTCTATACATTTTAACTTAAAAAAAAAATCCATTGTACCTTTTTTATTATCCTTAAACCTGGTCATCACATTACCATAGCCAATATTTATTTTTTTAATCCCACAAAACATATTAACTGACCTTCTGACATACACATGCTACATACTACATTATGTTATATTTTATTATCTTATCTTATATTATTTTATTATATAAAGTTAATAGACATTTGTATTTCTAGTATTAGCAAGACTAATTTCTAGTTTCAGCAAGACAGCAACACATTTACATTTATATGGAAACCTTTGCCTCTTTCACCCAAAAAGTCAATCTTTTAATACTATTAAAAATCTCTTTTAATTTTAATCCATATATTATGGGATTGAATAAAGGGGGGATAACTACAGGATTAACTGAAAATATTATGGTAATAGTGTGTGGAATTTGCTTTGATTCCAATCTGTTATTTATAATTTCAAAGCATGCACTGACAGAAAAATTTATAAAAATAAACAGATGAGGTAAACAGGTCTGTAGAGCCTTTTTCCTGAAATCTTTAGAATTACTTAAACAAAGAATGAGTATTCTAATATATGAATAGATTATAAAGATTACTGGAGGAAATACACCAATGATGAAAAATAAAAGTCCCCATAAATTAGTCATAGCTATTTCACCACAGCTTAGTTTTGCAATGGAGTAGTTATCACAGAAGATTCTGTTTAATTTATATTTACAAAGCTGAAGTCTGGATGTTAAAATAACACCAACACCAACTTCACAGCAGGGCAAAAACCATGATAAAAATGTGAGCTTTCTAACAGTGGACATTTGTATAAGAGTTGCATAATGTAATGGTTTACAAATGGACACATATCTGTCATAGGCCATAGCTGATAACAGTGTAAATTCTGCCAAACCATATGTGTAAAGTAGAAATGCTTGAAACAAACAACCTTCGTACGAGGCTATTTGTCTTTTAGACAGTAAATCACTGAGCAATTTGGGATAAACAACAGTTGCTCCATAGAGAGCATTACTAAGCAAAGCAGCAATAAAAATGTACATGGGCTCATGGAGGTGTTTGTTTGTTTGTATGACAACAATGATAACAGTATTTAAACAAACTATTAATACATACAGAGTTAGAGCAAATGTAAAATAAAGATATCTGTAATGGTCTAAATCTACATGTCCATCTAGTGTTAAATAGGTAATGTTGATAGAATAATCCATTAACTGCATTAATTAACCCATGTGAATTTATGTGAAGATAAACTGCACTTGTTGAAGGAAATCAACTTTGAAGAGTTTATATACTTTCATCTAGATGCACTGATTGATTCTGAGCAATCTGACCTCCTCCTTCCTGACCTTCACCATCACCTGCAAATAAAAACTGATGTGAACATTTCTGTAATACATCAACCAGAGAAGGGAAAGAGACAAAGTTTAAAACTAATTATATATATATATATATATATATATATATATATATATATATATATATATATATATATATACTAAACATGAAAACACCACTCATAATTCACAATTCAATTTGACCAGCCTTGTGTCCGAATGTTTTGCGTAATTTTGTTACTGAAAAAAATGTATCTTCTAGTCTAACTTATATTCTTGTTATCTTTTATAAGAGTGGAGAGATACTTTGATCCACCAACACTAGAAACTTTTTATAATTCTGAAAACTCTCTTTCCATGATAAATTGCTATTGATTTAGTTTGTTGCTATTTACTTTGTACTTTTTAAGTGATCCATTTAATTTAAGTTATGTCAAAATTCAAAATCAAATTCAAATTTTATTTGTCACATACACAGTCATACACAGTACGATATGCAGTGAAATGCTTATACGACCGCTCCGTGACCTTAAATAATTTTTACAAAAGGAACCTATAAAACAGATTCCAACAAAGTTACAAAATATATATATATACATAAAATCTGGAGTATGAAAAAAAATGTGCTCTTGTCAGAAGTGGGATGTGATGTAATATATTGCGACTATAGTCTGTGAAAACTTGAGGTAGTTTTTTAATGAGATGAGGGGGGTGTGAAAAGAAGTCCTTGAAGTGTGCAAAATGTGCATATGTGCATATATGTGCAATGTGCATTGACATAATTGTCCGTTCTGTTGTGTGCAAGAAAATGCAAAGGTGTTTAGTCCAGTGTGTTGGTTTGGTTGTCCAGCCTTTATTCATCACATATACAGCACAGTGAAATTCTTTATTCTTTAAATAGCCAAGATTTTGTTACAGGTCAGAGGGCAGGGCCAGCCGTACTACTACTACTACTACTATCTTTAATTTTCTGTACTTAAAGCACAGTGAAATACATTTTTGCAGTTAGGAATCTGGTGTCACGGTCAGCCAGGATACTATGGAATAAATATCTAAATATCTATTCCCTCGGATAGTAATGCCAGTGCATGTGGCCTTGATGACTTATTTGACAGTGGTCTAACACACTACATTCATGGGCATAATTTCGCAATTTGTCCGTGTAACAGAGGAGTTGTAAAAATGAGTTTTGTGCCTGTAAACGGTCAATGTAATATATTTCAGAGTTGTACTGTAACAAACATACAAAATATCGTATCTGTAAGCTGTCGTGGCCGTAGATTTTGGAATCCAACTCGGGGTGGAGAACTGATGCAAGAGGGCATCAGGCTTCGTATTCTTTGAGCCTGGGTGGTAGGGCCTGGTGAAATTAAAACTAGAGAAGAACAACGACCACCAAGCTTAATGGGCATTGAGTCTCTTGGCAGTGCATAGGTACTCGAGGTTCATGTCGTTGGTCCACACTAGGAAGGAGAGCTAGGTCCCCTCCAACCAACTTGATCCAGAAGCTCTCAGGCACCTACATCATAGCTCCCTTCATCTAGGGATAGGTGACGGGAGTAGATCAATGTGGACAAATGTGGAGAATACCTTCTGGACGGTTGTCTTGAACGGAGACATGAGTCGATCCGTCCGGCGAGATCAATGAGTTTGTGGAGGTCTGTGGAAAGCTTGTGAGAGATGAGCTCATCCTTGAGTGCCTCAGATAAACCCTCCAGAAAGATGTCGCTAGGGCTCTTTCCACTGCAGAAAATAAAAACTCCTTTGTGCTTCTTCATGCATGTTGTCAAGACCTTTATAATTATTATACCATCACCACGCACGAAGTTTGGCTATAACCTGTGAACTACTAATACCCCACGAAGTGAGATGAGGTGTTTTCGAGTTGTGTTGAAACTGAAACTACAGTAGAAGTGAATGTGAAAGTCGCTACAAAAGCACATTGAGAGAAGAGCAAGTTCTTTCTCTTATAAGGTCTTCATAGTGAGCGAGAAGTGCATGTTCCACTTTCAAACTCAGCTATAAAGGTTAACTTTTGTCTGCTGAGACAGACCAAGTCGCGATAGAAAAGCGCTCCAAGAGAGGAGTAAGCGAATTCTTTGCTCTTTCTCTTTAAAGAGGCCTCCCATAGTGAATCTGTCTGTGCGTTTTCCACTTTCAAATTCATCTATGTCCCGGTACCGAGCTTAGAGTAGCTAACTAAAGTCTCGATACCTCTTGATTCGCTGATACTAGTGAATTCGCGCGGTGCTCTGAGAGAGCATCCACGCTCGTTCCAGTAAAGTGTGATCAGGGAAATTGTGTAGTTAAAACCTACGCGTGTTTTATGTATTTTTATATGTGTGTCTTGTTCAGCAACGACTGGGATCCACGGAGATCTCAACAACGTTGTTGTGTTAAATATAGTAATAACTAATTTGTTTGCCTCACTCTAACAAGTGAAGTCGAGGTTGTTCAGCTACAAGGAGCTAACTAATGTTTTCGTGCTGTTCAGGGTTAAATGCACTGCCGTTTCACCGATTACAAACAACTGTGTTGAAGTAGCATGCTCGTTTAAGCGGTACACATCACCATAGCTACGACCGTGACCCGGAAACACAAAACAATCTTTTCCGGAATAATTTTTCAGCGCGCATGTGCGGTCACCGTGCCAGCGCCATTTTGAATTTAATGAAAACAAAGGCTAGCGTAAGCTAAACTACTTACGGCTAGCGTGTTTACATGGTAGCCTATGTGCATGTAGCATACATGCTAGTAGCATTGAAGGCTAGCGGTTAGCACATAGTACCTTTCGGTTGTGAATGCACTGTTCGAAAGTGTTTAAGTGATCTAACCCTTTCTTTGTTCAAATTTTAACCCACTCTAGTATGTTTTTTTCCCCTCTTTTCACCTAATACATACCCCTTTGGTACTTTGGAGATTAACCATAACTACCCTTAGTAGTTGTAAGTGTAGGGACTGATCTAACCATAATTACATGTGATCTTGATGGCAGATTTCAATAGTGACCTAGCATTGTTAATTACAGATTCCTTTGTGTTGTTGGGGTAATTGTTCATTACATTCTTATTGATGATCAATTAAGCTAATTACAATTGTCGCTACCTACTTTAGTGCTAATTAAAGCTCAGTAATTAGCCATGATTCATATTTGTCTAATTCAAATTGTAACATTTCAATTAAAATTTCTTTCTGCAACCACTCGGTTTTAACTAACTGGTTCCAAGCCTCATAGGTTTCCCCTCGTTTAAGCCTGGTAGTTGAAAGCGCTGCCCTAGTGCTTAATTGGTGCAGTGACGGTTGTCCTCACGGTGAGTTACAGCGGTGTGAGTCACCCGCTCTGACGTAACCTGGTGCTGGCTGGGGGTGTAACCGAATATCTTGGCCCCATTGTTGCACTGTGAGCACGCAGCAGGAATCAGCAATCGTGCAACGGAGAAGAAGTCAACAAAGACTAGCTGGGCGAAGGCTTGGGCATATCAGCTGGTGGCTATTGATGGGTAGCCCCAGGTGTAGTCCATTTGCTCTCAGGCCAGTTAATCATTGACATACCTTCCCCGAACCTTGCACTGTTGTGCTAAAAGCCACCGGCTATTTGAGAGGTTCACTGCAATAAGGTGAGACAGAGTGTTTGGTAGGACCTTACAGGAGCTCACCTGATGCGCTCAGGCGGTGGACCCTACCATTGTGCTCCGACTGAATCAACCCAGCTCATCACTGAGCCGAGGGTATAAGCACATCAGCCATTCGGTTAGCAAAACCCTGAGGGAACCTAGGCCCCTTTTTGGATACTTAAACCAGTTATTTTCTGCTAGAACACCACAACCAAGTGCCCAGGTGCATTGACCCCACTCTGCCATCTTGTTAAGCATCCTAACCTTGCACTTCCTTCTCTCTTTCTAGCTTCTTCCTCAAACCTGACTACAGCCGCTATATTTGGATTATACCCGTGAAAGTCACAAAAGCAGAGAACTTTAGAAACTAACACAGTAGTGAAATGTGAATTCTTAAGTTCAAAAGCATCCGACTCTCACCATACCTTTCCCTTTTCTGCCGGGATCCTACCCAGCTAAGGCTAAACAGGTTAACTAAGGGACTAACAGGCGCCCACCAAAACGCGAACACACTACTAGAAGCGTTCCTTTTGCGTATGGTCGCCTACTCTACTAAAGTTGCTTTTCCCTTATTATTTTGGATCTATATGAAAAATAAACAAAAGGAAAACCATAATACAATTTCGTTGAAATCAACTGCACCTGTCTTTCTTTAACTCGCTGTTAGCTCCAACCTTTCCTCACAAAGGGGGGGGGGACCTCCTCCTATAGAAAAGTGAAAGCAGGACATTACTTCTCTAACCTTACTCTGTGTTTTGTTCTTCTGTTCTGACTCTGCCTAACCATGCCATCTGTGTGTCTTTATTAGTTCCTCGTACCTAGACGCGCAGTCTGTAGAACGCCCACCAGAGGAGCACCGGCGCCGGAGATACATCCAGCCTCAGCCACCCTTGATAGTGCACATTCACACACCTGTCTGCCTTACTTGTTTGTTTCATTTATCCTCCTCCTCTTCAGGTCTGTGTCAGTCATGGTTCTAGAGTCCCCTTTGAAACATGTCTCACAACGTCAGACCACACTAGTCACTGGGAAGATCTGGAGACCTGGCTAAGTGTTGCAACCGAGGGCCTCCTACCGAAGGCCACCGAGATACTGCAAAACCAGACACAGAGCCAGCTGGATGACAATCTAACAAGCCTCATGAAGCAAGATCCAGGCCAGAGCTACAGTCCCAAGGAACTAGCTAAGATGACAGGGTCTTTAAGCCACACGCTCATCGCTACCCTCAAAATAAGCGACAGGCACACCGCTCACCTCCAGCAGGAGCTTAGAGTGTCCCAACGACATGCAGAACAACTAGAGCGCAAGGTTTCCAAGCTCAAGAAAGGGCACGACGAAGAAGAACAAGACACCCGATAAGAAATCATCAAGCTACAAGAAACCCTAACGGCTACAACGCGAGAAAAGGAATGCAGCAAGACGGACTGTGCTGAGCTCGCCAACTGACTACAGTATGCCACACAACTGCTGGAAAAGGCCAAAAGCGCCTTCAAAGACCGGAACAGCCGAATTAAAGCCCTTGACACCAGCTGGACGAGGCGAGGAACGAGATCAGTCGTCTCAGGCAAAGACTGGACGACGTCAAAGAGGAGTCAGACAGCGTGAAGGAAGAGCTCAAACACGCCTATGAACTGCGCCACGACCCGTCATACAGTCGGCGGGCACTCATCTCAAGCCTGTCGAGCAGAACCCAGTCGCCCATTCCAGGGACGGCACCCAGCGGGAACAGCGAAGAGGCGATGCCGAAACTCTCCTCAGTGCCAGCATATAAAGAACCCCATGTTGTGGCGGGACCCTGAGGAACAGGTCCACCCAGCCACGGAGAATCGCATGGCTTGGAGCTCAGGGAACTTGATAAACTCGCCAGGAATATTGGCAAATTCACGCCACACATGGTGGGGGGTCAAAACGTCCAGGCCCCCCTGCAAGACATAGACTTCCACTTGGAATTAAGACCCAACATAACCGACCAAGACCGGCTCTATCTGCTCCGAAGCACCTCCAGTCTCGAAGTACGTCGATTCCTAGACTGCCAGCCTGCTCACACTAAGATTAATTACCAGTTAATCCGTGAGGCCCTCATCAGAGAGTTTGCAGACTCTGAGTCAGAGCAGGGACTCGTAGCCGCCCTGGAAACCAAACAAGGCCGCAACGAGAGCTCACAGGGCTACTACAGTCGACTGCGGAAGGCATACTTCACAACCCGAAATGAACCTGACATGGAAGAAGACTTTAACTTTAAGACTGTCTTCTTAAGAAATCTCCATCCAGGAGTTAATCACCACCTCGGTGTTCTCGCCTGTCCACGAACAATGGACGTCCAGCAGCTGCGAGATCTGGCACAAAAGGCCTACAGCAAACAGAAGGCGGCTTCCGAAAAACATGCTAAATCACCCGCGGTTCTCGACTTCAGCACTCAGAGTCCCGGGTTAGCACTAGAAGGAGCCCGAGGCCAAGACCAAGCCAAACCACCGCCCAAAGAGTGGAACCGGTCCTCGTCCAACAAACAAGAACCAGCACTGGGAGGGGACTCGGGAAGGACCGGGCTCACCTGCGGGCTACCGGGGAAAATCCTGGGAACAATCCAAATCCCAGGAAAACCAAGGGGAACAGTCAGGGAACCCATCAAACTCCTCCGGAAACCAAAAAGGAAAATGCCCATGGGAGGCCAACGGGAACTCCCAAGGGAAGAGACATAGGAACCATTACAGATCTCAAGCCAACCGAGGGCAACGTGAACTACCACAAGAACAAAGAACATCATCACGCCCCAGTACTCGGGACTTGATGGAAATGATGATGAAAGAATTTTTCCAACGAGAAAAGGAGGAGCGGAAGTGGGAAAAGAAAGACAAGCCAGAGTCGTCCTGACTAGCCGACAGAAAGAAAGGCAACCTTACCTGTCCTGGCACAAACTACTGTCCCTCAACTCCTGGGCGATCTCGTTGAAAGATGGGTAGCGAGGAAATTCTACCTCTCCATCATCCTCGAACGCCACATCCATGTCAAAGCCCTCCTAGACACCGGAGCTGACATTACCCTAATGTCCACGGAACTCCTCAGCAAAATCACTGAATGGAAAAGTGGGGCCTGAGGAGCTTTCCGACTGCAAAGGTATGAACTGAACCTTCAGGCATACTCCCATACCGGCCTACAACTAAAACACGTGGCTCCCATCCACCTGACGGTGGGACCAATAGACCTTGTGCACCCGGTATACATTTCACCCCTCAACACGTACCCGCTCCTCATTGGCAAAGACCTGCTTAACCGTTTGGTACCACTTATAGACTTTAAGCAGCTGAAAATATGGACCCAAATCCGCGAACCTTTGCCCCATCAAGCAGTAGGCTCCAGTGAGTCGCAGTGCCAAACCACTGCCACTGAGTCATGGGCAAATGACCAGACGTCCACACAGAGCTCAGAACCAGATGTATGTACGAGCCACAATGGCCCAGACCCCTTCCTCTGTTCACTACAGGTGGACGACCCACACTCTGGTCCCCGTCGAATCACGACCGAAATCAATGTCCAAGGTATACCTGTACCCGACGTAGTACTAGCCCTGTGGGCAGAAAACTCGGCCATCAGTCAGAAACTCTTCTGGGCCTTGAAACGGAGACACCCCAGTTTGACACACGTCCCACGACACAGTCGCCTGTCCCTTAGCCCAGGGTCAAACACCATGGCTACGTCCAAAATCATCTGTGCCGTGGATATGGCATGGAATAACACGCAACTGAGTCATTATTTCCTCGTCGTCCCGAACCTACCACATGATATCTATGTGGGAGCAGACGTCATGGTCAGACTCAATGCCTGCATGGACACGCTGAACTACGTCATCTGGCCCCCCCCATCACTTCAACTGACAAGGTCCACCTCTCACAAGAATCTGCGTTCAGGCCAGACAATACCGGATGATCAGTGAACAACATGTCACAATACCTGCACAATACCTGCAAACAGCAAAAGTGTCAGCAACCGCCTCAATATGCAACCTGGCCAGACCCTCAACAACCAATTAGGCTTTTTCCAACCCTCCAGAACCTGCACGAAACTAGGACTAACCCTGGAAGCCACGCCTCTCGCCGAAGCATTGTCTCGTGCTGTATATGTGCTGTTCAACAACTGTACGGCCATACACATCAATATTCCCAAAGCCAGTTACATGGGATGGCTCATCAGCCAAGTGTTCCATGATTTCAAGTTGACGGTCCCTGTCATAGGCCCCATACCGGCTGAACTCATGACAGACGAGTACGACGACGCTGTGTCCTTCACCAAACCAAACGAAATCATCGCTATCACCTCTGTCCTGCCAGTTCCAAGAGAAAGTGTCTGCCGATCGGAACTCGTCGATGACAAATTCCTCGCGATCTACACTGTCTCAACGCAGCCAGAAAAGGGACTACCAGTAGAAGAGAATACTACAGCTGAGGAGCCTTCACAAGACACCGCAATGGAAGAACCCTATGTTGGATTCAACGCACAGATACAACAAATACTGAACGATGCAGATGTCCTCCACAGTGAAGCGGATCGCCAAGGACTCAAAGAGGTGATGTGCAAATATAAGAACTCCTTTGCAAAGGATACCCTGGATTGCGGCCTGACCAACATCCATACGGTGCGCATCCCAACCTATCCAAATGCGCCACCCACGTTTGTACGACAATACAAGATTCCCATAGCATCATATGAGCCGGTGCAAGAAATCATCGACTCAAAAAGGGGGTCATCCGCCCGTGCAACAGCACATACTCCGCCCCGATATGGCCAGTCCTAAAGCCTAATGGCAAATGGCGCCCTACTGTCGATTACCGGAAATTAAATCAGCAGACACCTCTGTCACGTTGGCCCATGACTCAGCTGGACCAAGAGATCCCCAAAATCAAGGGCGCGACGATCCTCTCAACACTGGATGTCGCCTCTGGATTCTGGACAATTCCGGTCCACCCTGATGACCAACACAAGCTGGCATTTACCTTCGGTATACCTTCACGGGGTGCCCCTTTGGCTACGCCAACTCACCGGCAGAGTTCAACATTTTCCTAAATAAAGCGTGCCCTGACGCCCGAGCCTGAGGTAACCTGATCTACATGGATGACGTGCTGCTCAAGAGCTCCAACGTAGCAGACCACCTGGCAGAAATCGATCATGTGCTAAGTCAGCTGACAGAAGCAGGAGCAAAGATCGCCCTTCACAAGGCTGCTCGTACAATCACCAAGGCAACCTTAAAGCCAGAGCGGGCGTGGTCTGACCCCTGCCCACCGCAGCAGTTCAAGTTAGGAGCTCACTCCTCACAATACGCCGAAATAGCAGCCATTCTCATTACCTTTCAACTGGCCGCGTCCCATGGCATCCCATGCCCGGCTGAGCTGCACGTGCCACCTACCGGAATGGAAACTAAACGGGTTCAAGACAGCTAACAACAAGCCTGTCAAGCACAGGGAACTCTTCCAAGCATGTGACACCATCGTCGACAAACATCACCTGATCATCTATTGGAAGAAGGTCCGGGCACACTCACGTCAGCCAGGGCAGGACAAGAATCTCAACAACCAAACCGACGCCCTCGCTAAAGCTGGCGCATTGCATGGAGAGCCCTGGACATGAAACAACCTCCCTGTTAACCCATCCGTGGCAGCTATAACCTGCCAACAGCACGCCTCCGGCAGGCACTCCCCTGCCACCTCCCACATGGCTACCTCAATCCACGTCACTGGGGCCGACTTACTCACCTTACAGGCATCAGATCCTGTGCTCCGAACCGTGGCCGCCCACATCTCTGACCCGGCAGCCCATCCAGTCTCCGCGGCCGACCTGGCCAGGTTTCCCAACCTCCGCCGACATCAAGCACGTGTTGCATCTCCGGGACGGCGTCCTCACATATGTCCCTGAGCCCCACACTTTGCCGAAGCTCAAGGCCAAAGGGGGGTAATGCTGACATACCCCCACGATGCACCATGCGCCGGCCATCACAGTGCCAAAACCACCTACGAAGTGCTGAAACAGGTCGTATACTGGCCTGGTATGCAGCAAGATGTCGCAGAGTATGTAAAGGGGTGCTTGGTGTGCTGCCAATTCCAACCAGCAAGCCCCAATCACCGGGCACCACTGCAATGAAAGGGACTGAGCTTTCCATGGTCAGACCTACAAATCGATTGGGTGGGACCCCTACCGCGAACAACACACGGCAACAAGTACTTCCTCACTGTGGTTTGTGAGTTCACTAAGTGGGTAGCGTGCCTTCTAGCTCCCAACGACACAGCAGAGACCACTGCTTGCTTATTGATGAACCACATCTTCTCAAGATTCGGACTACCTTTAAAGGTGAATTCTGACCGAGGAACCCATTTCACTGCCAAGGTCATGCAGGAAGTGTGGAAATTCCTGGGCATACAAGCTAAGCTGCACATAAGTCATCATCCCATCTCGTCGAGATAAGTCGAACGGGTTAACCGAACAGTGACCAGCATGCTGAAAAAGTATGTGGCCGCCAATCAGAAGGATTGGGACATGAAGCTTCCCCTGGTATTGATGGCCATCAGGGCTACCCCTCACCGGTCTACCGGAGTACCCCCGTTTGAATTAATGACGGGACATCAAATGACACTGCCACTGCACCTGCTCTACCAACCTGGCTACGCAAACCTCGTCACGGCCTACACCGTCCACCAGTACCTGAAAGAGTTGCATCGGCACTTGAGAACGACGTTCACCTTTGCACAACAACAACTTCAGAAAAGTGCAGAAGGCCAACGAGCATACTACGACCATACTATGACCAAAAGGCCTCTCGCCAGAAACTCGACGTCGGAGACAAAGGATGGTACTACAGCTTTGCCCAACCAAAGCAGAACGCCCCCCATCGTCTGTCCAAGAAATTTCTTCCTCACTGGAACGGACCCCACGAGATCATAGACAAACTCTCACCTGTCGCCTACCGAATCAGGATCAAACAAGGGCACAACGAACCAGCCCTTCGATGGGTACATCGAAATCAAATAAAGAGACATGCTGATCCTGAGAAGAAAGAAAAAGGGAGAAAACGAACCCCCCTGACACAGACCAACAGCCTCACTAGCCCACCACACTGACATGATTACTACCCTGCTAAAGAATTAGGATTACACATATCCTCTCTTTAACACCACTTTTAACACAATCTCCTCTACCGCCCTGCTAGGTCTAACCTCTAGTAGAGAGGAGCGCCCCACACCCGCAATACTGATGGGTGCTGGCTTAACCCCATTCAGGGCCCTCGCAATTATTACTAGTCATAGTTATCGCTATTACCATTAGTTCTCAAAGTAGTAGTTGTTAAATACTTAAGTAATGTGTTTCTTTCCGGCCTAGCGCGAGTTGGCCTGGTGTTTTGTGTGTTTGTTTGTTTTCCTCTCCGTTTTGTTTTACTTTCTTCTTTCTTTTGCCTTTCTTCGGTTTCCCCACCCATCGCTCCTATGCAAACCCAAAGCCAAGCCTGGTGTCCTGTCACTGAACTAGGATGATCACAACACGAGAATCTTATTATCATAAGCTATAGCGAGAGCCGCGATTAGTCACCCTGCGTAACTTGTCAGATGATGAGCTTCCTGCTAATCGTTCCCTCTCTCTCTGTTCCATCACCAGGACGATGCTCATGCTTGCTGCCGCATTACTCTGCATATTGGGGGTTAGACCTCAACCCGAAGTGGCGTCGCCGGGACCAGAGGCGGGAATAGTGCTCCGGGAACAACCGGGGTTATTGATCACAAACTGCAAAACCTACACTCAAAGGGTGTATGTCCGGATAAATGCCCGAGGTGTTGCCAGAGCTCACTATAGCCCCAGAGCTGCTCAAACTACGTGGGCTGGCACCCGGTGGACTCGGGAAGTCCTCGATCATGCCCAGGCAGATGTAAACCACATGCTGCACCAATTACAGAAAATGACGGTAACCCAGGCTGAGTCAAGCGAGTACAATCGACGCCCCAAACGATTTTTGGGTGCCCTACTAGAAGCTGCCGTGGCTGTAGGAACTCTGTTTAACATCAGCATGAACACCGCTAATGCCGTAAATCTGGCAACTGTGAGAAAACGTGAGCGAAATCCAGGCCAAATTGCCTGAGATCAGGCAACAGTTGTTAGTACAGAGCCAAGCCCTACAAACTTTTGGAAAATCCCTGAACGGCACCATCACAGTTCTGAACACTCACAGCACCCTCCTGAACCAAATCATCAAATCTATAAATAAACTATTTGCGGTTGTACAAGGTGACCTAGCTCAGATCCAAGTCTTAACTACCCTAATGGCCGACATGCTGCATGAAGTAAGCTCCGCAGTCAATCGACTAGCCATAGGTAGGATCCCCTCGTATCTGATACCTCTTAGCCTGGTCCAAAATATCCCGGCCGCCTCCACTACAGGCCCCACTACTTCTATCCAAGTTCACCTTGCCTTCTCCTTGGGTAGCACCATCCCCTTACGCGTGGACCCCGAATCAGGCGACCTAGCTTTCCTCCTCAGTTTGCCCATAATTGATTCCCACAACATCTACCGACTTAAGCATGTTGTCAATGTGGGATTCTGGCGGGGAAACACCCATGTTAAAATACACACCCCCGAGGTCGTGGCCGATCATGACGATAATGAGAAACTGTACCTGGTCCCAAACCTAAAAATCTGCACACTCACTAAGGACATCCATTACCTATGCCCTAGCAAACCTTTCATCCGTGATAACACCAAGGGTATTTGCGGCCTAGAAGCTGTCAAGCCTGACGCTAGCTGCCCGGCTGAGCCACGCACCGGTCTCAAATCAAAGTAACGCAGACCGAAACCATTGGTAACCGATGGTTAGTCAGCACCCCCGCACAGGCTGCCACACTCACTTATGATCAACATGACACGGCTACACGTATCGTCCTGCCCAACCAGACCCTGTGGATCAAGGTCCCTAAAGGCTCGATCCTCCATATCAACGATTTGGCTTTATATCACCTCCCTGATGACGAGTATCAGGCTGAACTCGAGATTTCCTCTTTCTTTAAGCAACATTCCTTCACCCTTCATCCAGAGTTGGAAGAAAGGATCCAGGAGGAAGGAGCTCAGCTTCTTGAGTTGACTCCCGTTAATGCAGCATTGGAGGCGATCGCTCGCCAATCATTCGCTCATGGTCTAGTGCATCAGCACTATTGTAGGATATGTTGTGACCCTAATGCTAGCCTTCCTTCTCCACCGACGAGTAAACGCCATATGAGAGTCGCTCAACAAGTGCTCGGCCGTTCCGCATAGTTTCCGCTGTGACAAACCCGATCGAGAACCAGAAACCGAGAATTCAATCAGTTTGATCGAGATCACACCCACTACACCTCATCGACGACTGATCACTAGGACAGCCAATTGACCTCGGTCTTAGGTAACACTCAAATAATAATCATCTATCAGTCAGTCTCCCCTCTATACCAAGGCAATTAATTTCTGCACCATTTTCAGTGAGTAATGGAGTCGCTGTTTGTGCATTTCATGTGTCTGTGTGTGTGTGTCTCTCTCTCTCTCTCTCCTGCGCTTCCTTCCAGTGCCCGTTGACGTTCATCACAAGAACCCCATCGAGCAAAAGGTGGAGATGTAGGAATGAACAGAACGCAGAGTGGGCTATCACTCTATTGCACCCCAGGGGTCCCCTTTTAGTAGACTACATGACTCCAGCTCCTCCTTTTATCTGTCCTCTGAGACAATAAAGTCCCTTTCTTATCAGGAAGCAGGATTGGTAACAGGCCTTGGAGAAGAGGGCCTGCCACACCTGGAAGCTGTAAAAGCCCAAAGACCTCGAACTCCAACCGTGTAAATTGGCCGTCTGGTAAACAAGGGAGACATCTTTACACCGCTGAGTGGGGGAAACACCCTCCCTAACCTAAGTTCACTGATACCCCCTTTGACCTCCAGAGAGGCCTTTCCGCGAACAAAGGGACACATGGCAGACACACTGCTGCCGATCAACTCTAAAAGTACCAATGGGAAAAACTGACACCTATATATATGTATCATATTATATCATATCATCTGCATTATCATGTTAATATCTATATATATATCTGTTTACTCTATCTGTCATAGAACATGTAACCAGCAGTTATAAAGTCTTTTTAACTAGATGAAGGCATGAATGAATGTGTGAGATATGCGATGTGTGGTATCTACAGAAAGCTTATCCTATTCAAGGACTGCTTATGTACATGAATTACTAGTAACATGAACAGAGCATGTGTAAAGTTAATTCATAAAGGTATTAAAAGTTTCCAACCGGATAAGTACCATGTGATGGCCATATAACCTGGCCTAATGTATGCACCAGGGGAGGAAACACATGAGGCGGGGTTAATCCCGCAACCCCCTCTGATTGGAGCAATCACTCGTGGGATGGACCAATAACAAAGGGTTAAAATGCCACGGTCCAAGCATCACGTCTTCCAACGTCACGTCTTCCAACGTCACGTCATCCAACGACTGACTGTGAAGTGGAACCCTTGCAGACGTATGGTCCACAGGACAAGACATGATGATGGTTTTGGGTGCTGAAAAGCCCAAGTCAATGCTGCATGCTCCATTATTACTTTAAACAGCCACCCTTCTAAATATGGCCTCCATTTCTCTACTGCCGACACTACTGCGAAGTACTCCTCTGCTACGGAGTAGGACTTTTCAGCTCCTTTTAGTAGTCCAGATGCATAAGTAATAACATGTTCTCCTCATTCAGTTTCTTGTGTAAGAACTCCTCCCAGTCCAACTTCACTGGCTCAGATTGAACTCTGAAAGTTTGGTTGAAATCTGGGGACATCAGTCCCAGAGCTTGTGTCAAGTCTTGTTTGATAAGGTCAAATGCTTGCTGACACTGATCCGTCCAAGTCCATGTCGAGTTTTTCTCTTTTCAGAGCATGAAGTGGGGCAGCCTTTTCTGTGAATTTGGGGATAAATCGATGGTACCATCCAGCTAAACCCCAAAACTTTTGGATATCTTTGACAGACTCTGGGATGGGAAAAGAACTAACCGCTGACACTTTTGCAGGATGTGTTTTGATACCTTCACTTGAAACAACATGGCCTAAGAACGTGAGAGATTTCTGAATGAAATTACACTTTGAGGTTGAGTGTAAGACCTGCTTGGTAGAGACAATGGAAAACCTGATGAAGATGTTGAAGATGGTCTTGCTTATTCTTGGAGAAAGCCACAATGTCGTTGATGTAAACCATGCAACATTTACCTTTCAACTCCTGTAGTACATGTTACATAAGTCTTTGGAAAGATGCCCCTGCATTTTTTAACCCAAAGGGAAGACTTAGGAATTCATATAGCCCTGAAGATGTAGTATAGGCCTATTTTTGAATGCTTTCTGCCTCCATTTCCAGTTGCTAATAACCACTCCTTAAATCAAGTGTGGTGAAAACAGTAACCCCATGCAGTGATTCTAGTCCTGTATCTGTGGCATAGGATAGGTATCAAGGTATGTTTTGTCAGTTAGCCCACTGTAGTCAACGCAGAGTCTGAAACCTCCATCCTTCTTATGTACTACTACCACGGGTGCTGCCCACAGAGAGCTAGATGGTCGAATGATTTTCTTTACTAGCAGCTCCTGAATTTGACCTTCAATGAAACTCAATGGTTTTCAATGGAGACCTTGAATGCTTTCTTTCTTACAGGATGCTCATCTGTGGTAATGATATGATGTTTGACCACATTTGTATGTCCAATCTTCTGGTTGCAAACAGTGGGCCAGCTTAACATAAAATTTTCCAATTCTTGCTGCGTCTGCAAGTCACTGTCTGCTTGTTCATGGAGTCAACGTATAGACTGGTAGACTTCATCACCCCAGGATGCTAAAGGTATAGCGAGGTAAAAATGCACAGAAGAATAAATGTCCTGATGAGGGAATGGAAAGGTGCCTGGTGTTTCTGTGCCCTCTGTCAAGGAAAAATAAATACAGAGCCTCATTAAAGTCCAAAATCATTCCAGATTTCAACAAAAGATCCATACCAAGAATGATGGCTGTCAGGTCAGAATCATTTATTATATACAATGTCAATTTGACTGGGCGACACTGTACCTTACTCTTCCATACAACCTTCCCAACAGCAGTTTGTCATTGCCGGTTGGCCAGGAATAAAGCTTGACCTCCACTGGGTAAGTATGTTTCTTGTCTACTTAACGGTTTCCACCATGACTTTCGAATTAGTGACAAGGTACTGCCAGTATCCACCATTGCAGTCAATTCTGTGTCTTGCAAAGTTATGGGAATGAGAAGACTTGTGATGTGGTGTTGTATATTATTTAGTGGACAACCCTAGTGTTAGCAGTGGCTATTCTCCATTGCGGGTCATTACTTGAAGGATTTCTCTTTTTCTGCTCCTCCACATTAACTTGCAACCAGTATTTCTTTGACTCACCAAAGTCTCTTTCTATCTGTGTCCCCACTCTTACAAGTTCTCTTACGTCTTTAATATTCCCCCGTAGCAAGCTGGCAAGCCTTGGATTACAGATGCGCAAAATAGCTTGTATGATTTCTCTCTCCAACATTCCCTTTTTCCATCTCAAGCACAAGTAGTGAAAAGCAAAATCTCTAAAGCTTTCTCTTGCACCTTGTCTTATCTCTATCAGCTTCCTCACTGCCACTTCTTCATAATCATCACTCAAAAAGGATTGCAAAAATAACTCTTTAAAATGTCTCCCGTCACGAACATTCCTTCTCTCAGCCATCCACCAATCTTTAGCTGTGCTTTTCAGTACAGCTGTTAAAGAAGCAAAAATTTCATTATCCTTCAAAAGCGAAATACTCCTCACATCATTCAATAAATAGGATGGGGTCTTCTTCTGGACTGTTGCTGAAACTGGGGAACTCAAGCTTGACTGGTGGGACATATGGATTTAGAGATGTCTCTGGGGGACTGACTGGGAGAGTATTGGACTGAAGACTACAAGTTGAATTTTTCAGTGATGAACCAAAATGGGTGTTCTTGGTTTGAAATGGAGTAAATGTTGATGGTTGCAGAGATTGAATTCTCAGTTCAAGTTGTTGGTCTCTTCTCTAATACAGATTGACCAAGATCTTGAATGAGCAGCTCTACCTGCTTCCTTACCCTGTTACACTCTCGGTCTATCTGGTAAAACAACTTCTCTTCAGTGGCTTTGCATTGAGCCTCAAAATCAATTAAGGTAACTTGTCTACTCACCTGTTGACTGAGGCTGGTAAGCTGCTCTTCTAGAGTAAAGAAACATTCTGTGAGATTTTCTAGTATAGCTGCCACATCATTGGGAATGTTAGGCACAACTTCCTCATAGTCCTCTGGTGGAGGTGGCACGGGCAGGAACTGGTCGTCTTTCGGACAGTTTCTCTCAACCAAATCCTCATTCTCCTCTCCTGAATCAATATACAAGTCACTTAAAGTATTAATGAGATCTTGTAGTGGTTCTCTGTGTGTACTGAATGATGGAGGTGCATAATCTGGATGAGGTACGGTCTTATTCCCATCTAGAGCTTCCTGACTAGCCATGTTGTTATTATATACTTAAACTGTATGTGTATGCATGATAAACACTGGAAAATCCCAAACTGTGTAAATTAAGTTGGTTATGGTCCCTGTTCAGGTGCCAATTTATATAGCCACTTACCCCTATAGAGAATGTAACCATATAAGATAATGAGGAGGGGCCTACCATCTACCTAGAATTCTTTGGTAAGGTTTCCCAGCAGTTAACACAAAGACTCTAAATAGTTTTCTTAAACTCTTTTTATGTTGATATATGGATTAATGCATCAACGATGTTGCAAAAAAAAAAAAAAAACAGTACAGAATAAACAAAATCAAAATTGGTTATGCATTCACAGGGTTCAGTGGTGTTGATAAATTTCTTCAAACAATATGCTTAATATGCTCAATATGCTTAATATGCTTAATGTCAAAAGCTTTGTCTTAAAGGTGTAACGAACGATGAACAAAAATAAAAAATGTTCTTCAAACGTCCAAAAAAAAGTCAAAACCTTGTATTCCAGACACACAATTATCCACAATGTAACTGGAACATGCAAAATCACGTGAACAATGGTTTTCTTGACATCCCTTTAAACCAGCCATAAAATATGATTCAAAGAGTCCATCTACAAAAGAACAAAACTCTAGAATTAACTGAAAGCCCACACTTCCAATGATGCAAGTCAACAAAATAAAGAAAACACAGATCAAATAAATCAAATATACAAAACAAAGCACAAGGAGAACCACAACTTACATGATTGAACTGGAAACTACGTTTCTCAATCAGGACTCCTCATGAAATTTGTTCGGAACCTCAGACACTACCATGCTTCCCTCTTCCAAACAAATCTCTTCTACCTCTGCTCTCTACCTGGTTAAATACATGAGGTTTTAACCTTCTAGCACCCCCTAGGGGAATGTAGAAAAATGTAACAGCTAGCCCTGTCACGGAATGTGTGAGGGTGAAGGATCCAAGCGTATAGCTGGCGTGTGTGGAGAGCAAGTGCTGCGTTTTCAGTCAATGTTCCGTTCTGTAGCGAGAATAAAGTAGTGTGCCACTGTGTGTAGAAAGTGAGTGTTGCATTTGCAAACAATGAATCTTCTGTGAAGTGTAGCAAACATAAAGATCTGTGGTCGTGGAACAGGTGAGAGTGAAAAACAACGAGTCGAGAAAATCTGGATGTGTAAATCTTAGCTACAGATGGTAGACGAGCGGTATTCTACTTTTACCGCCGCACCTCACGGCGACGGTATGTGTTTGCTGGCTTTTACCACTGAGTGGCGCTGTATAACTATAGTGTACTGAACTGCCGTTTTGTCTGTATGCCTGACTGTCCTTTTAATCTACTAGGGCGAGATTTGATGAGCCGGCTGCATATGTCTCTTATCTTCTCTGGTGCAAAACTTACTGTCGAAGTGCCCGACACTGCTCCCCCACCTCCTCTTGCACATTTAGCTGTAAATAACTCTTTCCTCTTTTTACAGAGCAGCTCGCTCCCTGAATGATAGTCAGAGATAGTCGCGATAACACGAACTGCCGTATTAACCGATTTGTTTCCACAGTGGATACATGCTTCCAGATTGAAGAAAGCGCCAGCGTAATGGCGCATGCGATGCTATATGCTTAATGAAGGTATAATTGTATAATTAAATAACTCTGTGTTCTTTTAGTATGTTTTATGTATGTGTGCAGAGGAGGAGTAGATGACTTTCATGAGCTGAACATTGTGCCACCGCAACGGTGATCACCCTGAGGAAACAAGGCTGTTCATTGAGCCCCGGCGGATCCTCTTCGCTTGCCACTCGGAGAAAACAGCCTCCTGCGTTCCTGCAACCGGATAAACTACTACGTTACTATTGATTCTTCTTATCATTGTGAGACCGACACTTTGAGGGAGTACGTTCTGCATAATAGTCAATTAGCTAAGAGGGGTATCTTTCGACCTCATAAGGTGGGACGAGTGCGTAAAAGGGCGTGCCTGCACTCCGAGCACCCGCGTGTCAAGAATGGTCATGGTTACCCCGAATTAATGATATATGTGATTACTCCCGCCGTACGTCTCGTGTGTTATCTCTTAGGACACCCTCCTCATTGTTATTGGTGTAGGATAAAGTTAGGAGGAGAGTGGGCACCTCTTATTGAGGAGCATGCAGGTTGTAAAACTCGTTTGGGTCCTGGGAACCATGGGATTGGGATTAGCCCATCCCCACGATAACGTCTTCTGGCAATTCGCTAATTGTACTGCCAGACAGTATACTAATGAGTCTTGCTATGTGTGTCAGGTTGTCCCCCCCTCCACTAACCAGCATTCCCTGAAGACCAAAAATGCTTCCTTGACAGACACCTTAATTACTGTGGCTCGAGTGTGTATAACCGACGATTGTTTGAACACGAACACTTCCACCTCCAATTTTACTCACGCGAATTATACCGAAAAATCGGGGATTAGGTGGTGTGAAAATAACACGGATCAGGGTTCCTGTGTAACGGCGCTGCGTACCACCCTAAAAATTTCAAAACGCGACGTGCCTCGGGTGCTAACATTTAAAGCCCTGGTGAGCGGGGGATTTCCGACATGCTTTGTAGGTCTAGGAAACGTAACAGTTGGCAATACCTCCATTCGACATTGTAATCGCACATATTGGCCGTATGGTGAGAATCACACTTGCGATGGAAATCATTCATGTTCCGCCATCCATCCTGGTGCAAAAGGGACCACAGTGATGCCGCTAGACTGGTTCTGGGTGTGCGGTACATCTGTCTATACGTTTTTACCTGAGCATTGGTTTGGCACCTGTGCTCCTACCCAATTTAGAGGTTCCCTTTTGATAGTCACACAAAACCCACATGGAAGCCAACATCACCATCGTACTCGCAGATCGTCTGATGATTCTTTTCCTCCTCCTGAACATCAGCTCCAGCCCAAGCTCAATAAATTTTGGCAGGCCATGTTACCCCATTATGGCGTGACTCAGTTATGGAATCAGATCGAAGTAACACATTATAGGTTAGCCACTTTTGCTAACGCCACGAATCTTGCCATAAAAGGCATAAAGGAGGAGCTCACTGCCCTCCGGCTGACCAGTGTTCAAAACCGCATGGCTCTCGATATCCTCCTGGCCAAAGAAGGGGGCGTCTGCGCCATGGTGGGAGATAGTTGTTGTACCTTTGTCCCCGCGAACGACGACGAACACGGACAGATAACCACCGCTCTGGAAGAAATGCAGCGGGTAGCAGAGCAGTTGCATGATGATGAAAAGGGACAAGTGGGTTGGGGTTTGTGGTATACTCTTTTTGGCCAATGGGCCCCGTATGTGTCTTTAGTGGTTCCAGTAATGTGTGTGTTCTTGTTGATTTTCTTTTGTGGCCCATGTATCTTGAGATGTTTTCAGTCACTTATGTATCGCTTCATGCAAGGGTATATTCCTGTCCCTCCTGTTCCCCCTCCAGCACCATCTATGTATTTTACATCTAGAGTTTAGTTCTCGTGTATAAATTTATCCATAAAGATTTAAGGATAAAAGAGGGGAATGTAAGGGAAAAATGATATATAAGTATATACTACATTATACTGTGCTCTACTGTATTGAATCACTTCAAACCAGATTTAGTCATGCACTTCAATCTCCTTCTGAATTATTATTTGTTTAAAGATATCTTGAATTACGACACTGTTTCTTGTTCCATTTAATCTTATTTTAATCACTTATTACTCATCTGTAAGGGAAAATTGCTGACATCCATGATCTTTTGGTTGCTCGTGATATTTTCTGTTGGACGGGGCACTCTGTCTCTGTCCTCATGTGATAAGGATATTTGCTGTGTGTAAGGACGAAAACGGCGTCAAGAAGTCCAGGGCATGCGTACTCTGTTCCTATTTCTCCGGCTTTCTTTAGTTTTTCTTTGGCCTTCTTAGCTTTTTATTTTGGTAAACTGCATAGCAAACTCTCATAATATTTACTCATTTCTGTCCTTGATAATTCTCCTATCCTGTGCTTCGCCCGCACAGGAGGGTGTGTAACTACTATATATGTGTGTGTTTATTGAATAAAATTTAGACTGGTAAAAGAGCAATCATCTGTGTTCTGGTTGTTCTTTGACCCGTTCTCCTGAGCTCAGAGGTGTGTTGCAGACGGACTGGCTTGCAGAGGGAAACGAATAAAGAAAAACCCCAACATATAGACAGACGCCTCAGGCCTTAGTTCATGCTCTCAAGGATTAATGAGCCGTAGCTCGTTTAGAGCTGCACATACTGTAGTAGCGGAAAAAAATCAAGTCCAACATTTGTAGTTAAACGAAATCATAATCAAAGTACTAGAATTAAAAGTACAAAGTACAAATTTAGAATTAAAATTAAATTAAATCTTATTAGGATTTAATTTAACAAACAAACAAACAAACTAAAACAACAAACTTAAACTATAATTAGGGCTCAGGGCAAACACAGGGAAGGAGCTAATACAGGGAGCTGAGTGCTGACACAGGGAACCGTAACTGACACAAGGAACCGAGCGCTGACACAGGGACTAAGAACAGACACAGGGACTAGGAGCTGAGACACAGGGAAACATGGAGCTGGAGCTAACTAAAGACACATAAGGGGCCAGAGACAAGACAGGACTGGAGGCAGGGCTAGACACGAGACAGGACTGGAAGCAGGGCTAGACACGAGACAGGACTGGAGGCAGGGCTAGACACGAGACAGGACACAGAGACCGGATGGGTTAGTGCTTAGTTAGGTTAGTAGCTACATGGAATTTGTTTGTTTGTTTGTCTGTTTTGAGTTTGTTAATAAAAAGACTTTGTTTCAACAACCCCTCTGCATTTATGCCTTCCCTATTTGCCCACTGCACCTACATCTGCCGGTCTGGCCTGTAGTCACAGCCGGATTGTGACAACTATATAACAGTTCATTCTTTGTACAAACAATATTGTCAGCTAGTGAACTTGATTGTGTGTCTAAACATTTAACGAATGTTTATTTATTTATTTTTTACCAACTACACCACCATCATCAAGTTTGCTGATGACATCGTCGTGGTGGGCCTGATCTCTGACAACAATGAGACGGTGTACCTGGAGGACATTTGTAATCTGGAGAACTGGTACCAGAGGAACAGTCTCCTTCTAAATTTCAACAAGACAAAGGGGTTGTCATGGTCCTGTCACATCAACATTGTGAAAAAGATCCGGCATCATCTCTACTATATCAGATGCTTGAGAGACTTCAGACTGCCCTCCAGGGTGCTTAGGACCTTTAACTGACTGAGACGTCCTCTCAAAGTCCTGGATCCAGTTACAGAGGGAGGTGCTTAGGCCCAACAGGCCTAGCTTCCCGATCAAGTGTTGAGGAATGATGGCATTGAATGCTGAACTGAAATCAATGTACAGTATTCGAACCTAGATGTCCTTATCTAGGTATGTGATGGCCAGATGTAATGTGTTGGAGATGGAATCGTCTGTTGAACAGTTAGATATGCAAGGGGTATGCACAAACTGCCATGGGTCCTATGAGGGGAGGGGGGGGGGGCAGCAGGGTCTTAATGTGTCTCATAACGAGTCGCTCGAATCATTCCATTATGGGTGTGAGTGCAACAGGACGGTAGTCATTGAGACAGAGCACAGAAGACTTCTTCGGCACAGGGACGATAGTGGTGGACTTAAAGCACATCAGAACAATAACGCTGCTTAGAGAGATGTTGACGAGAGATGGTAAAAACATCTGCCAGCTGTGCACTACATTCTCTGAGCACTCGGCCAGGGATATTATCTGGTCCAGCGGCTTTATGTGGATTGACTCTGCATAGAGTTTTCCTCACATCAGCTGTGGTGAGACATAGCAGCTGGTCGTTGAGAGGAGGGGTGGTTTTCCTAGCCGCCATGCCTGCATGTTGAACCAAGTTTCAGAATTTTTCCCCCCACTACATTATGCATGTCACTGCTATCAGCACTGTGTTTTAAGAGACGAGGCCTTCTAGTCAGACCATATAAAGCTACGCATAGTAAAAGGATGGTTTTTGAAATTGTAGTGTTGTGGTATATTTTTTTTAGTACTGGTATATTGTGCAACACTAGTACTCTGTATACTTAGTTAAATCAGCCAGGTGCATAACCTGAGATTCTGGGCTCATATGCCAACATTATTTTACTGCCAAAACGTACGTGTCATGGTTATGCGAGAAAAGGCTGACGCATATGCAGGGTACTTAATGGAGAAGTCTTTATTTTTTCTTTTCTTTGCTGTCCGAACTGAACTAAACTGAGTGTGCACACTGTCTCTCTTGCTCTTTCTCTTGGATGTGCCTATAATTCCCATTTCATACAAATTACATTGCCTAAAATTAGACGTCTAAAATTGTTTTCCATCAGTTTATATAAATGCAGATTTTGCTTTCTATAAGTATATATTTTTCACGTCTGTGAGGCGAGTATACACAGAGTTTTGGTGCATTTTCTGATGCGCTCAAGTTCACCCAAAACAACCCGCACTGAAATAAACAGAAAACGCACAATGTCTCCCCTTTAGGAACTTACCCAGGGAACAAGTGGTTGCCCCGCTCTGCAGCTACGGCTCAGTCCTGGGGGAGAAAAACATGCAACCAACTCCCGTGACGGCACAAACACACACAACCTAGATAAGAACAACAGTGAACAGACAAAGGGCTATGGGGCCGGCTGGTATAAATAGGAAGACACACGGGGAAGACACAGGTGAACTTGATCTAGTACTAATGTGCAAGACATACACACTAGAAGGGGCGACAAAGTGGCGGCTCAGTAATCCGGTAGAGCCAGATCTTATTCCCCGAGACTATGGTGGCACAGGTATGACACTAAGGGTCACTCAGGGGCCCTTGAAATCCTTACTTACTCTAACACCATTTATGGCCCCTCCTGGACCAGCACATTATTCGATATGCTGTGCTGTACAGGTACTTGGTTATCTGGGAATTTGCACATCAACTTCTGCTTCAAGCTCAAAAAAAGTCACTAGCAAACTACAGAGGACACGAGGATCAACTCTGGAATCACTTTTAATTCTTAATTCTAAGTGGTCAATAACCTTTAAATGAAAAAAAAAAACACAAAAAAGGTACATCACTATTTTTCTCCTTTTAATTTTAATTTTAACCCATCCCCTGTTATACTGAACTTCCAGTACACATTATTATGCTGATCAATCCCTGTTATCCGTTATCACCCAGATGAGGATGGGTTCCCTGTTGAGTCTGGTTCCTCTCAAGGTTTCTCACCATCTCAGGGAGTTTTTTTCCTTGCCACCGTCGCTCTCGGCTTGCTCATCAGGGACAATCTTATCATTTTGATTCATACACATTGCATACAAACTTACTTCTTTTTATTGTGTAAAGCTGCTTTGGCGACAATGTCAATTGTTAAAAGCACTATATAAATAAAATTGACTTGACTTGACTATTTCTGATAAATAATAGTTAAATCTACTTTTGATAAATATTAGTCAAATAAAATGTAAACAAGTACAAGATTATTTAAGCAAGCTTAACACGTTATTCCAGGAGCTGCTTCCTTCAATGACTATTGACCTGTAGCCCTCACATCACTGGTGATGAAGTGCTTTGAATGGCTGGTCGGAGACTTTATCATTTCTTCACTACCAGACAAATTAGATCCACTACAGTTTGCCTACCGTCAAAACCGCTCTACAGATGACGCTATCTCTCATCTACTCCATACTGCTCTCACTCATCTGGACACTAGAAGGGGGAATTATGTTAAAATGCTCTTCATCGACTACAGTTCAGCATTTAACACCATAATTCCCTCTACACTGACCGCCAAGCTGGAGCATCTGGGACTCAGCTCATCTCTGTGTCAGTGGATCTCCAATTTCCTAACTCGGAGACCACAGGCAGTAAGGATGGGCGGACATGTCTCAGCCTCCATCACTCTCAGCACTGGAGCCCCCCAGGGTTGTGCTCTGAGCCCTCTAATGTACTCACTGTACACACACGACTGCGTAGCCTCTACCAACTCCACCACCATCATCAAGTTTGCTGATGACACCGATAAGCATTTCACTGCATATCGTACTGTGTATGATTTGTGTATGTGACAAATAAAATTTGAATTTAAAATTTTAATTTGGTGGGCCTGATCACTGACAACGATGAGACGGCCTACCTGAAGGAGATTGGAAATCTAGAAAACTGGTGTCAGAGGAACAACCTCCTTCTAAACATCAGCAAGACAAAGGAGTTGATAGTTGACTTTAGTGCAAAGCAGAAGAGGAACTACCAGACCCCCATCATCAACAAGAGCACAGTGGAGAGAGTGGACAGCTTCCGTTACCTCAGTGTACACATCACGCAGGACCTGTTGTGGTCCTGTCACATCAACACCGTGGTGAAAAAGGCCCGGCAGCATCTCTACCATCTCAGACGCCTGAGAGACTTTAGACTGCCCTCTAACGTGATTAGAAACTTCTACTCTTGCACCATAGAGAGCATCCTGACGGGACCTGGTTTGGGAACAGCACCATGCAGGACAAACGAACTCTTCAGAGGATGGTGCAATCAGCTGAGCGCATCATCCACACCGAGCTCCCTGACCTGCACTCAATCTACAGCAAACGGTGCTGGACCAAGGCCAGGAAGATCATGAAGGACCTCAGTCACCCCAGCAATGGACTGTTCTCTCTGTTGAGATCAGGAAAGCGATTCCGCTCCCTGAAGGCCAACACAGAGAGACTGAGGAGGAGCTTCTTCCCGCAGGCGATACAGTCTCTTAATCAGTACACCACATAGTACTGATCCATTTTGCACATCTATAGATCTAAAGTTTCTGCACTCACTCTGGACATTCTGGACATTTGCCACACTAGTGGTCACTGCACACTCAGGGACATAATGCACACAAGCCACTTTAAATATGTCACTTTACTGCATATTTGCACACACCTGGACATTCCGTTCTTTTGTTTACTCCACTCTCACAATTCTATATTTTCTATATTTTTTACAGCTAGATTTTTTATTTTAATTTTTGTTATATTTTTCTTATATCTTCCTATAGTGTATATTTTGTATTTTGTATTATACAGATATTTTATATTTTATTTGATTCATTCTTAGTTAAATTTGTTCTTCTTAGTTAAATTTACTTATATATATTTCTCAAATTTACATTTGTTTTAATATTTATTTCCTATAGATATTCTTTCTTAGATAAGTAACTTTTTACATTATTCCTATTAATAGTCTTTTTTAAATGTCAGGGCAGTTGTCTAAGCATTTCACTGCATATTGTACTGTGTATGACTGTGTATGTGACAAATAAAATTTGAATTTGAAACTGTTTAGCAAACGTAATACACAACATCATATAAATGTTTTCGTGAATACATGTAATTTACACTCAAATAACAATCACAGCATAACATAAATTGTTTCTCTCTTGTATTTAGCACAATAGTGATTAAATCAAATATCAAATAACTCAGATTTAAGTGATAATCAGTAATCAGTACTAGTAAAGAGTGGTAATATCAATGACTGAAATGACTAGCAGCCGATGCGCTTCCCTGTCTAACATGTTACTGACTGCAGTCACTTGACTTACATGAGGTTTTTATACACAGACCCTATACTGTTACCTCATAGTTACTTAGGGGTAGAGCCTGCGCTGTAAAGCCGATTAAGTTGGCAAAACTAAATAAAACTAAACAAAATATTTCAGGTACTCAGTTACATCAAAATTTTTAAGTAATGATGTTTCAAATTTTAAGTAAACAGAACTATCAATTTCTGAGTTTGTTGAACTTGTTGCAAATCAAATAAATTGTTGCTGCAGTCACCACAGCAGACAATCCAGCCTGGGAATCGAACCTGGGCCTTTCGCATGGCAGGCAAAACACCTACCATTGAACCACCAGTGCTCTATAGATTTTAAGCTGGTAGAACATTAAGGTGACAGTTACTGTTACTTAAGTACTTCCGATTACTTAAAATATCTAATTTGTTCAGCTAACTTGAAAAGTTTAATTTCTACAAACTCATAAATACCAAAAAGTTCGAAATACTCAAAAAGGTCTATTAATTTGACCTAATTGCAATTATTTAACAGTACTCAATTTGTTTATTTACTTTGAGCATTAGGTTTTACAGTGTGTAAGGTGGCAATTGTTTGCCACAGACAGTGCTTGTATGTTGAATCAGTACCTTTGCTCCATTAGTTACTGTGAGGTGATGCATACTGTAATGTCATACTCTGATTGTGTCACAGTTGTTCTTTGTCAGATGACTTCAGCTCCACCATTTTACTTAGTTTAGCTTTATTGGACTGGTACATCAAGTCAAGTCAAGTCAAGTAGGCTTTTATTGTCACTCCAACCATACACAGTTACTTCACAGTGAAACGAAACAACGTTCCTCCAGGACCAAGGTGCTACATACATGCAACAACATAAATTTACAACACAAATTTTTACATTTTTAAGTTAACCTAAAAGAACTGATCAAATTTCTATACAAAAAATACAAAAGAGACAAAGTGCATGTGCAAATGTGCAAACAAAGAGGTACACGACAGACACAACAATGTAACACATAACAGTCCTTTTTTTTTTTTTGATGAAATATGAATTGAGGTAGTGGGAAGAGCAGCAGTAAACAGTTTCATTTTGACAAGAATATAATGTACAAATAGCAGTGAAATAAATATTGTGATAAAATTGCGAAGAGCAGCACAGGTAGGTAGGTATGAGCAGATTGAGATGGATGTATATCAGTGTGATTGTGCATGTGTGTTTATCAGTTCAGTCCAGATGTTATTTAGTTTGTCTGAGTGATTTGCTGGTGGCTTTGCAGATGCAGCGTGTGGTGTAAATGTCTTCGATAGAAGGGAGAGAGACCCCGATGATCTTCTCAGCTGTCCTCACTATCCGCTGTAGGGTCTTGCGGTCTGACATGGTACAATTCCCAAACCAAACAGTGATGCAGCTGCTCAGGATGCTCTCAATAGTTCCTCTATAGAAGGTGGTGAGGATTGGTGGTGGAAGCTGTGACTTTCTCAGCCTTCTCAGGAAGAAAAGAAGTTGTTGGGCTTTCTTATGCAGAGAGCTGGTGTTGAGGGACCAGGTGAGGTTCTCCTCCAGGTGGACGCCCAGGAATTTTGTGCTCTTGACGATCTCCACAGAAGAGCCGTCGATGCTGAGCGGAGAGTGATTGCTCCGAGTCCTCCTGTAGTCAACAACCATTTCTTTTATCTTTTTCGACGTTCAGAGACAGATTGTTGTCTTTACACCAGTCCGTTAGCCTCTGCACTTCCTCTCTGTACGCTGACTCGTCGTTCTTGCTGATGAGACCCACCACGGTTGTGTCATCAGCGAACTTGATGATATGATTGGAGCTGTTTGTTGCTACACAATCACGAGTCAGCAGTGTGAACAGCAGGGGACTGAGCACGCAGCCCTGGGGGACCCCAGTATTCAGTGTGGTGGTGCTGGAGGTGTAGCTCCCGATCCACACTGCTTGAGGTCTTTCGGTCAGAAAGTCCAGGATCCTGTTACAGAGGGAGGTGTTCAGGCCCAACAAGCTCAGCTTCCCGATCAGGTGTTGGGGGATGATTGTATTGAATGCTGAACTGAAGTCTATGTACAGCATTGATGTGCCTTGAATTATGTTAATGCACTGACCAATTCCACACAATACTGTGTGTCCACTTCATTCTTTATTTTATGCACCCCATTTTTCCATTCTTTTCTCACATCCATTTTACTTAGCATTTTTCTTTACTACAACAACAACAAAAGCAGTTCTATTTCACTACTCCTCATTATCCATTTCCCATTTCTCGCACTATTTTCTCATCACTCAAGGTCAGTTGTAGTCCTCAACCCTAGTTAATTCATCAATTATCACTCTCAGACAAGAGGCAGAAGTTGTAGCGCATTTCTTTTACATGGTATATGGACATCAGCACAACCGACATTTATATATGCCACCGCCAGACACATTGGGAACTCATTAACCCGGTAAACAACATTCAGGATTAATGTGCGGTTGTTATACTATGCAACTGACAAAAGGAAGACCAAACAATAGGTATAGGATATCTAACAGCTAAAGATGTAGATGCAGTTTTTGTATACTGTTTGCAACATGAATCTTATGTATACAGGGTGGGCCATTTATATAAATACACATGAATAAAATGGGAATGGTTGGTGATATTAACGTCCTGTTTGTGGCACATTAGTATATGTGAGGGGGCAAACTTTTCAAGATGGGTGGTGACCATGGTGGCCATCTTTGAAGTCGGCCATCTTGTGACAAAAGATCCAATTTTTGTTTTTTCAATAGGAAGAAGGTCATGTGAGACATCAAACTTATTGGGAATTTCACAAGAAAAACAATGGTGTGCGTGGTTTTAACGTAACTTTATTCTTTCATGAGTTATTTACAAGTTTCTGACCACTTATAAAATGTATTCAATGTGCTGCCCATTGTGATGGATTGTCAATGCAACCCTCTTCTCCCACTCTTCACACACTGATAGCAACACCACAGGAGAAATGCCAGCACAGGCTTCCAGTATCCGTAGTTTTAGGTGCTGCACATCTCGTATCTTCACACCATAGACAATTGCCTTCAGAGGACCCCAAAGATAAAAGTCTAAGGGGGTCAGATCGGGAGACCTTGGGGGCCATTCAACTGGCCCACGACGAACAATCCACTTTGCAGGAAACTGTTCATCTAGGAATGCTCGGACCTGACACCCATAATGTGGTGGTGCACCATCTTGCTGGAAAAACTCACGGAACGTGCCAGCTTCAGAGGGAAATACATCATCATGTAGCAATTTCAAATATCTAGTGGCCTTGAGGTTTCCATTGATGAAGAATGGCCCCACTATCTTTGTACCCCATATACCACACCATACCATCACTTTTTTTGTTCCAACTGTCTTGGCGGGATCTATCCAATGTGGGTTAGTGTCAGACCAATATCGGTGGTTTTGTTTGTTAACTTCACCATTCACATAAAAGTTTGCCTCATCACTGAACAAATTCTTCTGCATGAACTGAGGGTCCTGTTCCAATTTTTGTTTTGCCCATTCTGCAAATTGTGTGCGCCGATCTGGGTCATCCTCATTGAGATGCTGCAGTAGCTGGAGTTTGTAAGGGTGCCATTTGTGAGTAGCTAATATCCGCCGAAGGGATGTTTGACTAATGCCACTCTCCAGTGACATGCGGCGAGAGCTACGCTGTGGGCTCTTGCTGAATGAAGCTAGGACAGCCACTGATGTTTGTTCATTAGTGACAGTTTTCATGCGTTCACATTTTGGCAAATCCAACACTGAACCAGTTTCACGAAACTTAGCAAGCAGTTTGCTAACTGTAGCATGGGAGATGGGTGGTCTCGTAGGGTGTCTTGCATTGAAATCTGCTGCAATGTCCCAGTTACTGCGTTCACCAGATATCAACACAATTTCGATCCGCTCATCACATGTTAACCTCTTCGACATGTCAATGGCTGTGAACAAAGAGAAACTTGTAAATAACTCATGAAAAAAAAAAAATAAAGTTACGTTAAAACCAAGCACACCATTGTTTTTGTTGTGAAATTCCCAATAAGTTTGATGTCTCATATGACCCTCTTCCTATTGAAAAAACAAAAGTTGGATCCAAGATGTCCGACTTCAAAATGGCCACCATGGTCACCACCCATCTTGAAAAGTTTGCCCCCTCACATATACTAATGTGCCACAAACAGGACATTAATATCACCAACCACTCCCATTTTATTAAGGTGTATCCATATAAATGGCCCACCCTGTATATGTAGAGTCCAAGATTTGGCGGCTGTTCTAAGGTTTTGAAGCTTAAATGATGCAAATCTAAAAAACTGTCTGACTGAAACCACTGAAATCTATCAGCCCTTAAGGCTCACAACATTTTAGCCATTCTTTTTTTTTTTTTTTGTAATAAACATATATGGGACTCAGGTTTGTGGAATATAGCCTGACCTGTCCTTTTTTTTTTATAGCACAAAATAGGGAATATAATGAACTGAAGTTAATGATTTTAGTTTAGTTAGTTTTAATAATTTAGTTAAGTTTAGTTAATTGTAACCATTTTTTTGCATGTTTGTCACACTTTAATATTTTAGATCATCTAATGAATTTAAATATAAGTCAAAGATACCACAAGTGAACACATCATGCAGTTTTTAAAAATGTGTGAATGTGTGAACTGCAATCAAGCATTTTCGATAACTTGCAATGAGTCTGATAACTTTCAGCACTATGGAGGAATTTTGGCCCACTCATATTTTCAGAATTGTTATTGTAATGTAATTACACTCTACTCCAAAGTCTTCATTTTGTTTTTCTTCAGCCATTCAGAAGCGGACTTGCTGGTATGCTATGGATCATTGTCCTGCTGCAGAACTCAAGTTTGCGTTGGGATATTTTGGTACACAGCAGAATTTATGATTCCATTTATCACAACAAGTCTTCCAAGGCCTGAAGCAGCAAAACAGCTCCAGACCATCACAATATCACCACCATATTTTACTGTATGATGTTCTTTTACTGAAGTTCTTTTACATCATACATAATGGGACAGACACCTTCCAAAAAGATAAGCTTTTGTCTTACCAGTTCACAGAGTATTTTCCCAAAAGTCTTGGGGATCTACAAGATATTTTCTGGCAAAACTGAGCCAAAACTTTATATTCTTTTTGCTCAGCAGTGTTTTTTGTCTTGAAATTCTGCCATGCAAACTATTTTTGCCCAGTCTCTTTCTTATGAATCTCAGTTAAGGTGAGTCATGAACACTCACCTTAACTGAGGAAAATGAGGCCTGCAGTTCTTTGTATGTTTTTGTGGGGTCTTTGGGACCTCTTGGATGAGTTGTCAGTGTATTCTTGGGGTAATTTTTACCGGCCGGCCACACCTGGGAAGGTTCTCCACTGTTCCTTATTTTTGCCATTTGTAGATAATGGCTGTCACTGTGGTTCACTGCAGTCCCAAAGCTTTAGATATGGCTTCATAACCTTTTCTAGATTGCTAGATCTAAATTATTTTCTGTCTCATTTGTTTTTGAATTCGTTGGATCTCTGCATGATGTCTAGCTTTTGAGTATCCATTCATCTACTTCACTTTGTCAGGCAGGTCCTATTTAAGTGATTTCTTGATTGCGAACAGGTGTGGCACAAATCATCTGGGTGTCCCTTGAGAAATTGAACACCGGTGTGTTAACCAGAGTTAAGTTATGTTTTAACAGGGGTGGGGGCAAACACTTTTTCACACAAGGCTATCTAGTTTGAGATTTTGTTTTCCCTTAATAATAAAAACCTTCGGTTAAGAACTGCATGATGTGCTTACTTAAATTTGTTTAATGATCTGAAACAGTAAAGTGTGACAAACATGCAAAAAAGAAATCAGTAAGGGAGCAAACACTTTTTCGCACCACTGTACTGTGTATACAAATATGACAAAATCAAATTATTTTATAACAGTTTTCAGTTTTAAAATATAATACTAACGTTTAAAAATAATGTTATTTTAGGTTAACTTTAAAATGCTGTTTTCAGATTGCAGGCAATTTCCTTAGTGTTCGATAATACTAGCTTTTAGTTGTAGTCAGTCATGTCAGTATGTGACCAATGAAAGAACAAAGGTGACAAATGTGTAATCTGTTCTCATTATAGAAACAAATCAACAAAGAGAGAAGATAATTATTATAAAATTAGGCATTTAAAAATCACCATGAATTTGTTCACATTTGGAATACAATTTAACATGACTGCATAGAAAATATTCAGTTTTATTTGTCCTTAAATTTAATATTAAAGGTAACATGAAGAATAATGTTTCCTGGCCTTTATCTTTATGTATGCATAATACATGTAATATTGCAAATAAACAATTCATTTCCCTTTCACTTTGTACTTTTAATACTACTATGACTAATAATAATAATAGCAATAAAAATATTTAAATGCAAGACAATGTATAGCTAAAAAGAAACCTTGGTCCAGTTTCTCCATAAAATAAGTCTCTTAATGCTTTTTAAAACCTCCTTCAGTTTTAATCCATAGATTATGGGATTGAATAGAGGAGGAATTAATATATATTCAATTGACAGGATCATGACAATAATATGAGTAATCTGATTAGAGTCTATTCTGGAGTTTATAATTTCAAAACATATATTAACAGAAAAAATAATGAAAATTAGAACATGTGGTAAACAGGTTTGCAGAGCTTTTCTTCTGAAATCTTTAGAATTTTTTAAACACACAGAAAGTATCCTGATGTATGAGTAGAATATAAAGATCACTGGTGGAAAAACAACAGTACAAAACATAAAAAGTCCATATAAGTTGTTCACAAATGTTTCTCTACAACTTGATTTGATAATGGAGTAACCATCACAATATATTCTGTTTAATTTAAATTTACATAACTGAAGTTGGCATGTGAGTAAACCCGCTATACCAATTTCACAACAAGGCAAAAGCCATGACAAACATAAGAGCCTTCTGACATTACTTATCTTTACAAGAGTTGTATAATGCAGTGGTTTACAGATGGACACATATCTGTCATAGGCCATAGCTGATAACAAGGCAAACTCTGAAGAAGCGTACCAATAAACAAAAAAAGCCTGAAATATACACCCGGAGTAAGAAGCAATTTGTTTTTCAGACAGCAAGTCAATAAGCAGTTTAGGATAAAGAGCAGTTGCTCCACAGAGAGCATTACAAAGCAACGCAGCAATGAAAATATACATGGGCTCATGGAGATGTTTGTTAATAAATATTACAGAAATTATAATAGTATTAAACAAAATGATTGATATATACACCGTGAGAGTAATAAAAAAATAAAAATATCTGTAATAGTTTAAAGCCACATGTCCATCAAGTGTAAAATATGTAATGTTAGTACCATCCATTAATTACAAGTAATGCATCATAATCTAGAAGAAGAAATGTTATACCCATGGTAAGAAAAGGTTTAGTGTGCATTTATACTGTCTCCTCTGGTCATGTATTCCTTAGTGACTTGATTATTAACTATAATAAACATTCACCTTCTTTCTTGAAGATGATAACCTCTATAGATACTACTACTACTACTTTTACTACTACTACTACTACTACTACTACTACTAATAATAATAATAATAATAAAAGAAGAAGGATAGAAACAACAACAACAATTACAGATGTGTATCTGTGCACTCAAACTGTAAACTGCAAACATAATTCTGGGCCCATATTAAATAAGTCTCTCAGAATCATTCATAGGAATTGTGCTCAAAGTTCATTTAGGACTGAAAATATTCCAAGCTCAGAGTAGGAAAAGTAAAATTTGTTAAGGAAGCTTCATATTCTTTTTTTTTTCATCAAGGAGTAGGACTGCACCAAGGAAAGCATGTGACATCACTTTTTACGATACTGAGAGCTGCAAAGTAGGCTTGCACATTATAGTTGGTTTTGTAGTTTTGACAGGTTTTGTAGTTTTAAATGGTGGAAAAGTGAAATGTCAAATAGCAACATTATGGTGCACATAGACAAAACTTATAGATGTGTGACTTGCCTGCATGACGTTATTCTAATTAGTCTGCTCCAATCACAATTGTTTCAAGGCTCTATAATAAGGCATACAGTATGTCACAAAAGTGTGTACACCCCTGACGTCATCCCTCACAGTGGGCCCCTCAAATTAGAGAAGAGGGAGGGACACTCTGTAAGACAAGATGGTCCATGCATAAACACATACAGTAGTTAGTCAAGAGGAATGTCAATTACCGCCACGCTCTCTGTTGCGGCAAAACGGCAACAGCCAAAATAAATAAGTCGCATTTTGTGTCATTCATGAAATGTATGCAAAGTGACATTTTCATTGACTCATTTTTCAAACATGATTTGAGCATAGGTCATGAAAAAGTCGTGTGTTGTATCGAAGAAATACTAATGATATTAATTTCCACATCAGAGTACTTTATACAACAAACATGAAAAATCAGTACCAGATCTATTGACATTTACTGTACAATAATGAAATAAGAGAAAAAAGAGAGAAAAAAATTTTTACATTTAAGGACATCAAACTTTAAACATATAAATACAGTGGAACCTTTGATTACAAGCATAATTCGTTCCGGAGGCAGGCTTGTACTCCAAAACACTTGTAAACCAAATCAAATTGTCCCATAAGAAATAATAAAAACTCAAATTATTCATTCCACAGCCAAAAAAAAATACATTAAAATAATTAATACAATATATAAAGTAAAAATATAATAAATTAACCTGCACTTTACCTTAAAAAAAAAAGTAAAAATAAATCCCGACAGATAAGTGTTTCCATTTATACGCACAGGCGCTGTGTGTGTGTGTGTGTGTGTGTGTGTGTGTGTGTGTGTGTAATGTGCAGACATTGCACGTGAGCGGACGTGAGTGCATACTAACAGAATCACCGCTGTAAAGTAAAAAACAAACAAACAAATAAACCTGCACTTTACCTTTGAAAATAATCGCGACAGAGCAGAGTTTCTGTGTAGAGCAGCGAGTGTGTGTCTGTATGTGTGTGTGAAGCACACATAGGACACGACACGTTGAAACAGAGAGGGAGATGTGGATTATACCAGTAAAAGACGAGCATTACGACCCAGCAGGGGAGACGATTACCCACAATTCTGCAGCGCAAGATAGAAAAACCATTGACTCAGTTGTGATCATGTGAGCCAAGACTTGCTCGTTTTTGAAGTCAAAATTTATTAAAAATCCTTGCTCGTCTTCTGGAACACTCGCAAACTGCATTACTCGTAATCCGAGGTTCCACTGTAACTGTAAAAATAGACTTTCAGAATAGAACATTAGAATAACTCAAAAATGCACTCTAAATAATGCTGGGTTGTTTCTGTAACAGTTAGTTTGACCCAACAATTGGTTTATTCTTTATTCTCTGGTTTCTCCAAATAGCCTGCAAAATGTTCAAATATTAATATTATTGTGTCACAAAGTGTAGTTTTTTAGGTGAGAATGCATGTACAGCTGAAAAACCTCCACTGGTTATTAAAGATAGCGTCTATTTAAAAAAAAAAAAAGTGCCTCAACGACTGTATATCAGATTGATGGACATGAGTCTTCATCTGTTAAATTTTTTAGGACAACAGTTTTTTTATTTTATCAATAATATAAAAGAAGTTTGATTGTTCTTGTTCTTAATTTTTTTTTTATTTGAAGTAAATTAAATAATAATAGTTAAAATAGTAAAATAAATAGTTTAATGGTTTAAATAGTTAAAGTATTAAGATGGGGAATGTTTAATGTCATTTGGGCATTATAGGATTTGTAATGAAAACTTCTAACTTACCTTTCTGAAGACCTGCAGTGCTTCAGTCCTCTTCTTAAATTTGTGTACATTTCAAATCTTCTGGATTCTAGATTCTAAAATTGACAGTTACTGTTTTTAATCTCTGGAATTGAAGAAATTTATATTTACTTTATCATAACATGCATTGTATTATTTTTTATCACTCTACACACAATCATTTCTTTGGTATTTTTATAGAACGTTTTAATTTTAGATTTTATAAAATAAATAAATAAATAAACCAAATAAAATTCTTGTATTTACCATCTGTAAAATAGCATAAAGAATCATGGGTTGTGTATTGAGCAATTAAAAACAATACAAGGCATGTTATAATAAGGACACTTTCCATCTCTTCCATTCCAGTGATTAAAAAACGGAAACCATGTCAATTGAAGCTCAGTGGTCCGAGCACAACGTAATAATCTTTGTATGATAAAATGACTCATTGCATGAATCCACGCAACGCTCTTCAGTTTCAAATAATCATTCAATGCTGAACACAAACAGAAAAAAAGCATGATAATAATAACCATAATAATAATAACTAGCATGCTTTTTTTTTTTACTGTTTATGTCCAGCATTGAATAATTATTTGAGCACGAATGGCTGGAACGGCTAAAATAAAGCTGTTCACATCGCGTATATTTTCACTTTTCAAAAATCCAGTGTTTATTCACCAAGTATATATTTGTGCTCTGTTGTTTTTCTGGGGTACTGATTTTACATTTTGTCTGCTTTGCAAAAGTCGCCCCTCTTTATGATAGATGAATAGTAAAACAAAGCTGCTTGTTTCGGCTCATATCAGCAGTGTTCTGATCAAAGTGGAGATGAAAAGTGCAAAGTTAAAGCGTGCACCAGAAACAGCAGCTTTATTTAATTAATAAAAAAACTCTTATTACAAACAACAACATAGCACAATGCATATCTGTGAATGGCTGAAATATATTTGTGAATAAGCTTTTAGTAAATATAAAATGTTCGCGTGAGCCCGCGGCGTGCACATGCTCTTTCATTTTGTGGAGTTTTGATCAAAAGGCAGATGAACGTGTGAGCCAATATTAGAGATTTATAAGAGATTTCTCTTCCCCAGAAATACAACAAACACAAATTTATACTCTCTAAATAAACTTGTGCTGTGCGATGGCTCACATCGGTGCTGCATTTCACATTTCTATCTAAGTAAAAAAAGTTTTTGTCTGTACATAAAGAACTCTCTCTTTCAATAAAACTGTTACGTTTCATACATTGAAGGACACGAAAGCAGTCTCAGAAACTTTTCTCTCTGTACGTCTGTCCAGTCAGATTTTATCAAAGCATCACACAAAACTGGCTGTACAGAATCTTATGAAAGTTTGCCAGTCATTTGATATTTGCCTAAAGTCAAACCTGCGGCATAAATGAAAATCAAAATGTTGAGAGAAAGAGACATTATGAAGAAGAGACCTTATGAACAGTTATGTGCCAGATTACGTCATAACATTTAACACATTTTTGGATAAATATTTCCCTTGAGGAACGATGGCTATACATGTCACTCAACAGAGCCAATCAACACAAAAGTTTACTGTGTATATAGAGTATGCGGAAGAGCCATAAATTACTGTAATCCTAATAGGCACAGACATTCTCACAAAACAAAAGAAATACTATGACACAGCATGGCTGTCATGTCTTCCTGGTTCGAGTGAGACGCAGATGCAGAATCCATTTGTATAATCAGTGTCTTTATTGAATATTCTCTTTTTTTTTCTCAAAACAAAAACACAAGGAAAGAAACAAAACCAAATAAAGTCCCGTGGCGCTCACGGCGATACCGAGCGAAGCTTCCCAGGCAGGGTCTGCAGGTGGGCGAACATGAACCGTTTCGGCTTCTGGAGAATATGCGGTAAATAAGGAAACTCTTGTAATATCCTTGTGACTCGTGAGGGTCTTTCCTTCCTCCCGGAGACCCACACCTGCAGACACTGCTCAATCCTGGGAGCGAGACGGGCAGAAGAGAATCATTAAAGTCTTTCCATGAAACAAGGAGAGGAACAAGTGAGGACAGACATAAGGTGCACAACAGTGAACCGACGAAGCCCTACGGGTTCGACTGGAATAAATAGTAGACACACAAGGGAATTACAGGTGTTCGTGTTTTAGTGCTTAAGTGCTTAAGTGCTGGTAGTGAATACATAGACACACTAGGTGGGGACAAAGAGTCAACTCAGTAATCCGGGGAACTTGATCTTATTCCCCTGATCCGTGGAGGTACGGGTGTTACAGTACCCCCCCCCCCCAGGACCGGCTCCCGAGAGGGGATGTGAGGGCTGTCTCCGTGTTACCGGAGGGAGTCGAGGCTCACCAACCTGATGGGATGGCCGGTGAGGGGGACGACCCGGACGTCGCGGCGCCGGGCGTTCCGGTCTTTCCAGATGGAAATCCCTAATGAGCCCTCTATGCAAGATGTCCTTGGCCGGCACCCAGCTCCGTTCCTCCGGGCCGTACCCCTCCCATTCCACCAGATATTGAAGGGAACCCCCTCTCCTCCGGGAGTCTAGTAGTTTTCTGACTCGAAACGCCGGAGCGCCCTCAATCTCCACGGCTGCTGGGGTTGCTGGTTCCGCCACACCTTCATCCAGCGGTCCCCGGGTCACTGGTTTAAGAAGAGAGATATGGAAGACAGGGTGGATACGTAAGTGGGTTGGTAGTTGTAGTTTAAAAAAAACAGGGTTTATTTGGGCTAAAATAGGAAAGGGACCTATATAGCGGGGTGTGAGCTTACGGCAGGGAAGGTTCAAGTGAAGGTCCCTTGTGGAGAGCCATACTCTATCGCCTACCTGGAGCGGAGGACTTTCCCTTCGTCGTCTATCGGCAAATTTCTTAAAGCGACGAACTGCTTGGGAGATCTTAGTGTGGGCCTCTTCCCATACCTTTTCCGCTCTTTTAAACCAATCGTCCACCAGAGGGACTTCGGTGGGTGTGGCATCCCAGGGACAGAGCGGGGGTTGATGCCCAAGTATACATTGGAAGGGCGTTAGGCCGGTAGCGGAGTGACGTAGCGAATTTTGCGCGTATTCCGCCCAGATTAAGCATTCTGCCCATTCGTGTTGACGGCTACTACAATATGCTCGAAGATATTTTCCGAGCTCCTGGACAGTCCGCTCGGCCTGACCATTAGACTCGGGGTGATAGCCCGACGTTAGGCTAACAGTGGTGCCCAATTTCTGAAAGAAAGCTTTCCAGACTCGTGCGATAAATTGGGGCCCACGATCGGATACGATATCTTCGGGGATACCATAGCAACGAAACACGGTTGTAAATAGGGCTTCTGCCACCTGGAAGGCTGACGGGAGGGAGCCGAAAGGGATAAATCTACATCCCTTGGAAAACCGATCGATCACTACTAGAATAGTGGTGTAGCCCTTAGATACAGGCAGATCCGTGACAAAGTCCACTGAGATATGGGACCACGGTCTGTGAGGAGTCTCTAACGGCATTAATTTACCAACCGGCAGGTGTCTAGGATTCTTTGAGGTTGCACAAACTGCACAAGACGAAACCACTGTTTCTACTGACTTCCGCATATTCGGCCACCAGTACTTTGGCTCTAGCAGTCTACAAGTCCGAATGATCCCGGGGTGTCCGGCCGCTGCACTCGTGTGTGCGTGAATGATTACCTGTTCTCGTAGGGACACCGGCACGTAGGTTCTCCCCGGAGGACATTGTCGCGGCGCGGCGTGGGACCGTGCCGCTTCTGCAATCTCCGAGTCGAGGTCCCACATGATCGGTGCCACCACGAGAGACGAGGGCAGGATTGGCTCGGGTTCTATGGGTTCCCCAGGGGCTGTGTAGTACCGGGATAAAGCATCCGCTTTTTTATTTTTAGACCCGGGACGGTAAGTAATAGTGAAGCGGAAGCGAGTAAAGAACAGAGCCCATCGGGCTTGGCGAGGGTTTAATCGTTTTGCTTGTTGGATATATTCTAAGTTGCGATGATCGGTCAGCACTACGAATGGGTGATCGGCTCCCTCTAGCCAGTGCCGCCACTCCTCTAACGCCGCTTTTACTGCTAACAGTTCGCGATTGCCGATATCATAGTTGCGCTCGGCAGGTGTTAGTTTACGCGAAAAGAAAGCGCAAGGGTGGAGTTTTTCTGGGTTGCCATGACGCTGTGACAGCACCGCCCCAATCCCCACTTCAGAGGCATCGACCTCAACCAAAAAAGGCTTGGTTGGGTCGGGGATTTTTAGTATGGGTGCCGTAGTGAATGCGGTCTTAAGATATTGAAACGCTCTGCGTGCCTCCGGCGGAAACTCACGCAGACGCTTAGGCTTCCCCTTTAGTAGGGTTGTTAGCGGCGCTGCCAGCATACTGAAACCCCGGATAAAGCGTCTGTAAAAGTTAGCGAAACCCAGAAAGCTCTGTAGCGCCTTTACCGATTGGGGTTCCGGCCATTGTTGCACCGCCTTCACCTTGGACGTCTCCATTTCGACCCCCAGTGGCCCTATGCGGTAGCCGAGGAATGCGATCTCTTTTTATGGAACTCGCACTTCTCCGCCTTCGCATAGAGCCCGTGTTTGCGCAATCGATGAAGGACGGCAGTTACATGTTGGACGTGCTCGGAGTATGACCGAGAGTAAACCAAGATATCATCCAAGTAAACTATCACATATCGGTTTAACATATCCCTAAACACGTCGTTCATGAACCCCTGAAACACCGCAGGTGCGTTTACCAATCCATAAGCCATCACGTTGTATTGGTAATGGCCAGATGTAGTGCTAAACGCCGTCTTCCACTCATCGCCCTTACGCACACGAACGAGATTATAGGCGCTGCGGAGGTCGAGTTTAGAAAAAATAGAGGCGCCTTGGAGTTGGTCGATGGCGGTCGGTACCAACGGTAGTGGGTGCTTGTATTTTACTGTTACTGCATTGAGACCTCTATAATCAATACAGGGACGTAAACCCCCCCCTTTCTTATCGATAAAGAAGAACCCTGCCGAGGCGGGTGACGTGGACCTACTGATGAGACCCTGCTGGAGAGCTTCACTCACGTATTCCTCCATAGCCCGTGTCTCCTCCACGGACAATGGGTAAACACGCGAGCTCGGCGGTGTTTTCCCCGGCAAAATCTCAATCGCGCAGTCCCACGGCCGATGAGGGGGAAGTCGTGCGGCTGCCCTAATGCTAAACACGTCTTGAAACTGTGCATACTCGGATGGTACTTCTATCGATACTAGGGCTAGCGGGCTGTCAATGGATGTGGTTTGGACCGTCAATGTAGGCGGTATACATGTCTTAGCACATCTAGGGGCCCATGATAGGATGCGAGATTTCTCCCAATCAAAATTAGGATTATGAGAGCTGAGCCATGGGAGACCCAACACGACGGAATGATCTGACCGAGGGAGTACAAAGAATTTTAGTTCCTCGGAATGACCGGGAAAAGTTAATCGGAGGGGCGCAGAGATTTGTTTAACAGGAGAATGCCGAAGGTTATGACCATCCAAAGCTTTAATTGCGATAGGGGCTGGTAGCTTCGACAAGGGAGCCTGTAGCGAGGAAAGAAGAGAAGACGTTATAAAATTTCCAGCCGACCCAGAATCTACAAGGGGAAAGACACACATAGACTGGTTAGCATACGACAATTGTGCTTTAACACAGAAGGAGTGATGTGTGCGTGGAGGTGTGATGTGTATTACTTTTTGGAGTAAGGGGCAGTGATTTATGGTGTGTTTATCCCCCCCACAGTACAAGCACAGCCCCTCTTGGATGCGTCGTTTCCTCTCCTGGGCCGTGAGTCGTGATGTGCCGAGGTCCATAGGTTCTCCCGGAGTTCCTTCCCGAGGCTCCGTCGCGGGGGTGCTGAGGCTGGGACGATGGCGGAACTCCGACCGTTTGGGCGGGGTTTTCGGGGAGATGTGTCGTCTCTGGCTGCGGAGGTGCTGGTCTAGTTTTATGGCCAGCGTGATGCACTCGTCCAGGGACATGCCCGTATCCCGACAGGCCAATTCCAGCTGGACCTCGGGTTGTAGTCCATCCCTGAATCTCGCTAGGAGACTGCGGTCACACCAGCCACTCTCCGCGGCCAGTACCCGAAAACGGATCGCATAATCCGCCACTGTGGCAGTCCCTTGTTTCAGCCTCAGCAGCTGCTGTTCCCCCGTTCTGCCCTGATCGGGGTGGTCGAACACCGTGCGGAACTCCGAAAGAAATTGCGGGTAGTTTGAGGCCGCGATTCTGCCAGCGCTCCAAACCGCCGCGGCCCAATCCATAGCGGTTCCTGTGAGCTGCTGCGTGACGAAGCTGATCTTCTGTAGATCCGTCATGTGTGGGAAATCCAGGAGCCACAGCTCACAGGCCAGGAGAAACCGCTTGCACCCCTCCGGATTCCCGTCATACCTTTCCGGGGGGTTCGGGCGAGGTGGTAGCGGTGTGGAGCGCGGACCTGGCGCGCAGAGCGAAGGCAAGCGGTGCATAAGTTGTTCCATCCCGCGCGCCAGGTCATTCACGGCTCTGGCCAACCCATCAATCTCATTCTGTTGGCCTCGGATGTACTCGAGGACGGGGGCTTCGTCCTCAGGAAGAGGGGTTCCTGCTGCGTCTGGTAGGGTCGGTTCATCTGTCATGTCTTCCTGGTTCGAGTGAGACGCAGATGCAGAATCCATTTGTATAATCAGTGTCTTTATTGAATATTCTCTTTTTTTTTCTCAAAACAAAAACACAAGGAAAGAAACAAAACCAAATAAAGTCCCGTGGCGCTCACGGCGATACCGAGCGAAGCTTCCCAGGCAGGGTCTGCAGGTGGGCGAACATGAACCGTTTCGGCTTCTGGAGAATATGCGGTAAATAAGGAAACTCTTGTAATATCCTTGTGACTCGTGAGGGTCTTTCCTTCCTCCCGGAGACCCACACCTGCAGACACTGCTCAATCCTGGGAGCGAGACGGGCAGAAGAGAATCATTAAAGTCTTTCCATGAAACAAGGAGAGGAACAAGTGAGGACAGACATAAGGTGCACAACAGTGAACCGACGAAGCCCTACGGGTTCGACTGGAATAAATAGTAGACACACAAGGGAATTACAGGTGTTCGTGTTTTAGTGCTTAAGTGCTTAAGTGCTGGTAGTGAATACATAGACACACTAGGTGGGGACAAAGAGTCAACTCAGTAATCCGGGGAACTTGATCTTATTCCCCTGATCCGTGGAGGTACGGGTGTTACAATGGCTTACTCCAAAAAAGGCAAGTACACTTGTAGCGCAGCCACATAAAGTGCACTTTTATATATGCGAATTCTCAGTGATGAGAAAATCTGCTGGGCCTTATTAATTGTGTCCTAATCGTGTTTTAATTGCCTATGGATGTTGTGCTGCTCCATGATGGCACTGGTGAGGTCGGTTGTTAATTTTTTTGTAAAACTAATTTAAAAAACAAAAACAAAAAAAAACTCCAAACTTTTTCTTTGTTTTTGTTTTTTTAATTATTTGTTAATAACATAAACCCAGCAATATCATCATAATTTAGTACATTACCGATCTGGCCATTAAGAACGCACATTTCGAGAAAAGGAATCTCGCGAGCTGCCTAGGCAGCATTGGGTTCTGGGTTATTTCAGGGACTTTAAACACATTGTTGGGTTGGGTAATGCTGGGTCAAATGAGATGTAGTGGGTCATTCACAAATGAACACCTGTTTGGGTTATTTTGACCCAACAACTGGTTTATTCTTTATTTCCCCAAATGGCAGCCTGCAAAATGTTCAAAATTTTACTGTTATTGTGTCACAAATTGTAATTTTAAGAGATTAAGTGAGAATGTATGTGTGTACGGCTCAAAAGCTCCATTGGTTATTAAAGATAGCGTCTATTTAAAAAAATGCAACAACGATTTCGGAGATTTGAGCTCCAGGCAATACGAGTGCTCTGTGCTCATGTAGCCACCCAATATAGCCTCAACGTCTGCAACTTCTGAAAAATACCGCTGGCTGTGATGTCACTGCAGTGGTTAAAACAGTGGATTTATTGAATTTTGTGTATTTCTACCAGGCAATCTTTGATGTAATACAGTTATAGTATAAGATATCGCGGCTGTGAGATGCATCCTGTACATTCCATTTGCACTATACCCGGCGTCCTCAAACCCTCAAGTGTGCACTTCCAAGTCAAGTCGGTTCTTTGCATTCTTGGAATTGAGAGACGGCATAACGAACTTTCTGGATTGATACAGACAGGTGGAGGCTGTTGATGTTTGTTTTAATTTTATTTCTTTATTTTTGTCATTGATATTAAGCAGCATCTTCTCACCTGGAAGTTTCTCCAGCATACTGTAGATCAAATTGATGGACACGAGTTTTCATCTGTTAAATTTTTGAGAACAATAGTTTTTTCACCACACATTTGATCATTAATATAAAAAAAAGTTTTATTGTTCTTGTTCTTAATTTTTATTATTTTAAGTAAATTAAATAATATATTTTAACTAGTTTTATAGTTTTTTATGTCATTTTGAAGGAAATTAAATAGTAATATAGTTAAATAACTGATAGTTAAAATATTAAAAAGGGAAATGTTTGATATCATGTAGGCATTAGAAGCTTTGTATCGAAAACTTCTATATAAAGTGTTTAAATGCAACAAATGCATTGTATTAAATGCAACAAAAATGCAATTCAAATCAGATTTAGAGGGGCCTCTTATTTTTATTATTTTTTTCAGAGTGTTTATGTTACATAAATTTTATATTTAACAATTGATCATCTTGGAATTATATAGTTTCACATTTTTTTATTCTGACAATCTACATTATGTGAAGTTGTGTATATTTTGGGTCCTTTTTTGAAAATAAAATAACCCAACACTTTAACATTTAACCCAGCTACATGTAGAGCGTCAATTTAACCAACTGGTTGGGTCAGATGAACAATCCGGGATTCTGGGTTAAATGGTTAAACTGTTAGGAATCTCCACTAGAGGTCACTGTTCATGTCTGTCTCTCTGTAGTTTTGTTGGTTGACTCAGTTTCCCAGAAGCCACCTCAGTCAGGTGATGATTGCTCGTTAAAGCTTCTATAAATAGCAGTTTGTTCTGGGAAACTGGGTTGAGCATTGTTGGTTGGTTGGTTGGTTGGTTGGTTGGTTGGTTGGTTGGTTGGTTGTTTGTTTGTTTGTTTGTTTGTTTGTATTACCGTCATGTGGGCATTCCTTTTTGTTACTTTAAGTTTATATTTGGTTTATGTTTTGTAACCTTTGTTTTCAGAGGGCTCTAGTTTTGTTTTCTTGATGTTCCTTGTTCTAGTGGATTCATGGAGCTGCCTTGTTCAGTGTTTAGCTTGGCTGTGTCTCCTCCTGTGTACAGTGTAAGTACTGTTCTGTCTTCCCAGTGTCAGTCTTCTTTGTTTAGTTCTGTGTTTAAAGCTTTCCCTAGTATGTGTAACCACATGAGGGCTTAGCTATTAGCAGGGTTAGCCGCTAGTAGGCCTTGACGGCTAGTAGGGCTAGCCTCTAGTAGGATTGACAGCTAGTGGTTCTGGTCGCTAGTTTGGTATAGCCCCATGTGTGCCCTGCCTTTTGTCTTCTGGTCCCCTAGGTCAGTACTAACCCCATTAGCCACTAACCCGGTTAGGTCAGCATCCAGTGTCCCCAGTATTCCATGTAGCTACTAACCCAGCCAGTCTAGTCCCTGAGAGCCCTGTCTCCTGTCTAGCCCTGTCTCCAGTCCTGTCTCTCCAGTCCTCGCCACATCCTGTAAAGTCTTGTCTCTAGTTCTCCTATGTGTCTTTAGTTAGCTCCAGCTCCATGTTTCCTCATCCCTAGTTCTGTCAGTTCCCATGTCGGCTCCTGGTTCCCATGTCGGCTCCTGGTTCCCATGTCGGCTCCTGGTTCCCATGTCGGCTCCTGGTTCCCTTTGTTTAGATCCTTTCCTGTGTTTTTCCTGAGCCCTAGTTTTAGTTTGAGTTTGTTTTGGTTCCTTCGTTTGTGTGTCTGTTTTGAGTTATGTTAATAAAGACACTTTCTGTTGAACCCCTCTGCGTCCATGCCTACCATATATGCCCACGGTAACAACATCAGCCGGTCTAGCCACTACAACCAACTAGACCCATGACATAAACACGGCACTTGGATCAGTTCTGACCCAGCGGCTGGGTTATGGTTGGTTTATTTAACCCAGCAGTTTTTAGAGTGTGTTATTTATTATTACTATTATTGTTAATTCTTATTATTAAGACAAAGTATAACAAAGAATACAAAAATGTATCATAAGTTATCCTAAAACAATGTTTTTTTTTTTTTTTTTTGTGTGTGTATGAGCTTTAAATATACACTAAACAAAAAAACAATGTGTGAACGTGAGTTGCGCGTGCATGCTTTTTGATCAAAAGGCTGATGAAATCATAGGTTGTATATAGAGTGATTAAAAACAATACAACACAGGTTCTGGTAAATAAATTCTCAGACTCTTCCATTGGAGCACCATAAAAAAACATTGGGTTAAAAAAAAACAGTTTGGGTTGTTTTTAACACAGCTGCTGGGTAAATATTGGATCAACTACTGAGTTAATTTAACCCAGCAACATGGGTTATTTGTTTAACCCAGCAAGATGGGTAAAATATTCAATAATGCTAGGTCATATTTAACTATAATGCTGGGTTAATTCCACCACATAAATTGGTCAAATGTTCTACCCAGAACTATGAGGCGCCGTATAGGGCTTAAATCAAACTTCACTCATGCACACACATATGAAACACTTGCATACACATATATGAAACAGTCACACATCTATATATACTACTAACTGCTCACACAACTACATATGAAATGCGCGTGCACATACCTATGAGACGCGCGCACATATATACAAACTCTCCGCGCACACACATATGAGATGCGCGCACATATATACAAACTTTCTGCGCACATATATACAAACTCTCCGCGCACACACACATATGAGATGCACGCACATATATACAAACTCTCCGCGCACACACACATATGAGATGCACGCACATATATACAAACTCTCCGCGCACATACACACGCAAACTCTCTGTGCACACACATGAAATTCTCAGTGTAACCGGAAGGCATTTCAGTGTAGATGGACTAGTCGCTTCATACTCCATGATTGGTAGTAGCGGTTTGTAAACAGCCTGCTGTTGGACAGTTTAGAAGATGGAGTAGGACAGTATAATCATCACTGCTCAAATCACAAGGCATATTCACAACTGTCACATAATGTCTGAATATTGCAGCGGCACAAAACGGTGATGTTTAGCAAAAAGAAAATTGAAGCACGGAATCTGTGGCTAATATGTCGGATCCTTTTACCGCTGTGATAAATAAACCACTCGCTGTCTTCTAAACTGTCGAGTAACAGTCTATTTAAAATGCTACTACTAATCAGAGAGAATGAATCGGCAAGTCCATATACATTGAAATTACTACATCCTACTCCCTACTCCTTACACCCTACTCCCTACTCCCTACATCCTACACCCTATTCCATGTGGGGGAATGTCTGTTAAGGGAACTTCACTCTACAAAAGTCTGCCATTCGGAACATCCTGCAACGTCACTTCCTACATGCGTTACTATAGTAACATAAGCACCTTGGATACCCGTCCCTGCTGCTGTGGAAATTTCACGCTACGGACAGTAAATATAGAATATTTATTGAAAAAACCTGACACTAAAATATATACCGTTTTGAAACGTTTATAACTTATGAATAAATTATTCGATTAATTTACAAGATGTACGAAAATTTATTTATTTATTTATTTATTTATTTATTTATTTATACAGATTCCTAGTCTATGTAATACTAAATATTTCTTAATTAAATTAAAATAAAATTATTGTGTCCTGTTTATATGGTGTTGTCCTCGAAAATAATTATAATAAAGATTGTAATGACTGATAGGAATTCCCTTGTTTGTGCGCGTCTCATAGGTGTGAGTGTATGTGTGCGCACGGATACTGTGTATGTGCGTGCATCTTATATGTGTGTGTGCTTGCATCTCATAGGTGTGTGTGCACGGAGAGTTTGCATATATGTGCGTGTAGAGTTTGTATATATGTGCGCGTGTCTCATAGGTATGTGCGCGCATTTCATATGTAGTTGTGTGAGCAGTTAGTAATATATATAGATGTGTGACTGTTTCATATATGTGTATGCAAGTGTTTCATATGTGTGTGCATGAGTGAAGTTTGATTTAAGCCCTATACGGCGCCTCATACAGAACTATTCTACTCTAGCCATTGTATTAACTATAATGCTGGATTAAGTCTACCTCACAAATAGGTTATTATTTTTATGTTTTACATGTCTATGGGTAAAACAGTCGAAACAGTTAAATTACTTTGATATACTGGTCTATTACAAAAAACAAAAAAAAAAATCCAAGTTTTGCAAACTATATATATATATATATATATATATGCAGTAAACACCCAATTACATTTTCAAATAATAGAAAAAATATTTATTTTTCGAAAGCACAATATTAAATAATACAAAACAAGTTCAACAGTGACATCATTACTATACTATTACTCAGACGCATTAATGCCTGAGATCAGTGCTGGTCATTTTCTCCCAACATCAGGATGTAGGGGTACGGCCTCGACACTTCAGCCTGCTGGAGATATTCCACAGTGTTGGTTCCAACCTTAGAAAGAAAGAAATGAAAGAAAGTAAAGATTTATGGGAAAATTGAGAGGGTTGGCTAGTATGCATATTTGTAAGAAGATTGGTGTTTCGTAACACCCCAGCTTTTTATTGTCTCAAGCACTGAGATGAATAAAGTTCTAATACTAATGTGGTTGCTAACGCTAGCAACCTAGCTAAATGCTAGCGTCATGCTGGCACTAAAGTTAACAGTTTAGCTTTCATTCATCACTTCACCATCTTCATACACCCTGCAAAGAAAGCTAAAAAGCTCAGACATTTTTGCACTTTCATACACGGGTGGGGTTCTTTGGTTTGGCTAGCTAGCTGCCATTGTCAGATAACACAATAACAGTAATAAATGTTACATAGTCAACAAATTCAGTCATAGGTGAGTGAAAGTGTGTATACAGACCTTGTATTTAACGTTTACTTTTCCTCTTAAATGCTCCAAAAAAGACACAACGCTAACACAGCCACTGAATACACCGGTGAACTTCAGGGGAGGGGCAGTCTTGTCTGTGATGTTAGCTGTCACTATAGCTAACCCAATTCCAACCCAGCAAGCTGGGTTAAACAAAAAGTACTCACTGTATTCACTGTAAATAACCCAGAAAAATTACCTAACAAAGGCAACCCAGCGTAGTAAAAATAACCCAGCATTTTTTAGTGTGAGGGATTAAAATACAGTAACAACATCAATTTTAGAATCCGTAGAAGCCCAGTGGTGGAAGTGCAACCTCTCACGACGGAGCCTTTCCCTGAATTCGCCGTTTTCACGGGGGAGGGGCTAAGAAACATGCATCACAGTTTATTCATACAAATGTACCTGTTTTATAGTACATGGAAATTTACGGGGTTATCACTGAGTGCTGAATCAAAAGGCTAATAAACATGTGTGATTTATTGATATAAAAATGCACCCCCCCTCCCCCAGCGGCAATCAGCGGCATATTCTAAAAAATTTGACCACTGTTTACTCAAAAAAAATTGAGACAACAAAGTGACACATAAAACAATTAGTAGATTTTAAGTGCCGAAAATTTGAGTAAAATGCTTTACATAAATTATTTAAATTTAATCAAAACTTTCAATCAATTGTAATAGAAAACAATAGCTAAATTGTGTTGCATTTACTAATAATATAGTAAATTTCGAGTTCATGTAATCAAATGCATTAAGTAAATGTAAAGCAATTTAAACAAAAACAGGTTTCATACTTACTCATGGAGGACTTCAGCTCTGGTTCACAGGTGAATCGAATCTTTAAGGATTCGGGTCAATTTTATTAAAACTGAATTAAAATTTATAGCGTACACTTTATCAACTACCCGACCAGCGTTTAGTATGATTTAGTGTAACTTTACCAGTTCTGCTTATCACGTGGCCACCGATGATAACCAAAATCTAGTATTTGACAATTATGAGCAAGGTAACTTAGGATCTGGGCAAATGTTTAAACTTAAAATTACTGGACCAGGACAACAGATCTTTATCAAGAAACAAGAATGTATTTGACTATACTACGATACATGAAACTAAGCTATTAAACACACACACGCACGCACGCGCACACACACACACACACAATGCAGTTCAAAGGATGAAGTTGACGTAATTTTCTAGTAATGTTCACTAGACCTGAAAGTCACAAGAGCAGAGCCTTGGGTTTAATCTTACGGTTTGTTATGACGTGAGCACCAATTTCAGCAAGGTATGAAGCTTTTGTTTGTTTACTTGCGTTGCGCTGCGGTCTTCCTCTGTGATTCGTGTTCGGTGTTAGTGAATCACGGCGTTGCTGATTGGTGCTCTAGCGCTGTGATGAAGTCTCTCTGTGAAGCCCTTCGCTGATGCGCTGGTTGCTCGGTTACTGACAGCGGAGCTCTGACGCTTCTTCTTCTAGCAGAGCCTTTGTGGCGTATTTGAAGTTCTGGCGCGAAGTTTCGTGCCGCCGTTGAGAGCAGATAAGCTGTTAGCTTGCCGGTCAGACGCAAGGCGAGAGTCGATGGTGGACGAGCGACGAGAGAGAGAGAGCTTGCTTCAGATGTGCGGATGGTCAGTCATTGGATGACGTGATGTTGGAAGACGTGACGTTGGAAGACGTCGTAGCGCTCACAAGGGCCGAAGCCCGAGTGGCGAGCTTGCTTCCTTCAGATGGTCAGTCGTTGGATGATGTTGGAAGACGCTGGAAGACCCCCGATGTGCTCGGACCGTGGCGTTTTAACCCTTTGTTATTGGTCCATCCCACGAGTGATTGCTCCAATCAGAGGGGGTTGCGGGATTATCCCCGCCTCACGTGTTTCCTCCCCTTGTGCATACATTAGGCCAGGTTATATGGCCATCACGTGGTACTTATCCGGTTGGAAACTTTTAATACCTTTATGAATTAACTTTACACATGCTCTGTTCATGTTACTAGTAATTCATGTACATAAGCATTCCTTGAATAGGATAAGCTTTCCGTAGATACCACACATCGCATGTCTCACACATTCATTCATGCCTTCATTTAGTTAAAAAGACTTTATAACTGCTGGTTACATGTTCTATGACAGATAGAGTAAACAGAGATACATATAGATATTACATGATAATACAGGTGATGTGATATAATATGATACATATATATAGGTGTCAGTTTGTCCCATTGGTACTTTTAGAGTTGATCGACAGCAGTGTCTCTGCCATGTGTCCCTTTGTTCACGAAAAGGCCTCTCTGGAGATCAAAGGGGGTATCAGTGAACTTAGGTTAGGGAGGGTGTTTCCCCCTCTCAGAGGTGTAAAGATGTCTCCCTTGTTTACCAGATGGCCAATTTACATGGTTGGAGGTCGAGGTCTTTGGGCTTTTACAGCTTCCAGGTGTGGCAGGCCCTCTTCTCCATGGCCTCTTACGAGTCCTGCTTCCAGATAAGAGAGAGACTTTATTGTCGAAGAAGACAGATAAAAGGAGGAGCTGGAGTCATGTAGTTTACTAAAAGGGGACCCCTGGGGTGCAATAGAGTGATAGCCCACTCTGCGTCCTGTTCATTCCTACACTCATTATCCTGCCTAAAATTAGTTTCAATCTACTAATAATTTTATTCAAATTTAATTGATAGATATTTAGTATATATCCTAAATAAATGTATATTTACTAAACATATACGGAAAATGTTTGAATATTTATGAAATATCCAAGTGTAAATGATTCAAGATGACTAAATAAATTAATATTGTAAAATCATATTTTTGCATTATGCTGCTTAATAGAACTCACTTTTCCTGCTTAATTTTTATTGCAATAACTACAATTTACTTAAATAAATTACAGTAAAAAGAAATTGACATTATGAATGTAAGTAAAGTCACAAGCTATATAACAATGTGAAATCATTTATTTTTGCAACTTGGCAAAAGCCTCATACAAGCTACAAAACGTCTGAACACATGTTATGAAGGGGTCTTGAAACAGGCAGTGTGCACAAGATTAAGTGCGTATGTAGTCAACAGAATGTATGTTTACAACAAACTTAGAATATTGTAAAACATTGTAAACGCGTTTGGCAAAGGTTTAAAATAAATAAATAATGTACTTGTAATCACTTAACCACATCATAAAATTAATGTTAATAACTTCACCACCACCTGAGCAGGTCCATAACTGAGGGAGTTCATTTCAAAGTGTTTACAAAAAAATACAATTTCTTAAAGAGAAGCTCCAGGAACATTTTCTGAAAAGTCTCAAATGTGTACTTGAGGTCTTTGGGATAGGCAAGATCCACTGCATACGTCAGGCCAAACATCATGCAGCAAGCACTCTTAACAATGTCCAGACTAGTCATAACTTTTACCCCCTCAATTATGATCCCAGTGTCCACTGGCTCTTCTGACACAATGTTCTTGGTCACATAGATTTTCATTGCTTGTGTTGCAAGGTCATGCAACACACTGTCTCCATAAGCATTCTGGAAAAACAAAAGAATATGTATCAAGATTGGAAACCTAGCTGTAAATAGCTGTAAACTGAATCTATTAAAAATATCAATTCATGTAGACATAAACCACATTCTCTTGGTGTTACTCCTTCTGTACTGATGAATAATTTACCATACCTTACTTTATGTCTCATCACTTTAGACCTCCTGAGTAAATTATTCATGAAACATGATCTCTATCATAATCAAGTATGCATCTTGTCTCAGTTGTATGCTCAGTGTAAAATCTCATATACTAAACTTGTCAAATTGGCAAGTAATAAAATATGTCAATTGTTGCAAACCCAAATCTTGGCTTAAGAATACAGAGTATCAGGCAGCAGGCTACGGAATTGTGGGTGATTGTCTCCCCTGCGAACGGTCTTAGTGCGCGTCTCTTACTGGTATAATCAACATCTATGCACACGTGTACTGTTTACTATAACACTGACCACATGTGTGCACATAAAACATTTTATTTTGTGTTTGTATGCGTGTGTGTACAGCACACGTGTACTGTTTATTATAACACACGTATGCGCATGTGTAAAGCAAAAGCAAGTCTCATTAGAGAGGTTAAAGATCCATTTTCTCTCTCTCCATCTTAGCCGACAAATTGTGTCCGCGTGTCACTGGACACCCCTTTACACACACACACACACACACACACACACACACACACACTTTGAAAAGAATCGTGACAGAGCAGTGTTTTCTGTGTAGAGCAGAGAGTGTGTGTGTGGGTGTGTGTCTGTGTGAAAAGGTGAGAGGAGGATGGGTGGGTGTGAAGGCAAGAGGAGGAGGGGCATGTGTGTGTGTGTGTGTGTGTGTGTGTGTGTGTGTGTGTGTGTGTGTGTGTGTGTGTGTGTGTGTGTGTGTGTGTGTGTGTGTGTGAGAAGGTGAGAGGAGGAGGGGTGGGTGTGAAGGCGAGAGGAGGAGAGTACACACACACACACCTCGCCTTCACACACACACCCACACACACACACACACACACACACACACACACACACACGCACGCACACACACACACACACACACACACACACCCCTCCTCCTCTCACCTTCTCACACACACACACACACACTCTCTGCTCTACACAGAAAGCACTGCTCTGTCACGATTCTTTTCAAAGGTAAAGTGCAGGTTAATTTGTTTTATTTTTACTTAACAGCAGTGATTCTGACACTGTACGCTCATTCGAGTGTCATTAGAGAGATTTCTTGTTTATTTTCCCGATAAAAAGTGCTTACGTTGTGTGTGCGTGTGTTTGTGAAACTCAGATAAGATAGGAGGAAAGGTTACTGCGTAAGAAGAGAAGAGGGCGAGAGGAGGGGCTCATTAATGTTTTCTTACTTTAGCTTCTCACACACACAAACACATATCTGTCAGGATTTATTTTTACTTTTTTAAAGGTAAAGTGCAAGTTAATTTTTGTTTTGTATTAATTATTTTTATGTATTTCTTTTTTTGAATACAAATAATTAGAGTTTCCATTATTTTTTTATGGGAAAATCAAATTTGGTTTACTAGTGCTTTGATATACGAGCCCTCTTCTGGAGCGAGTTATGTTCGTAATCCAAGGTTCCACTGTATAGACACTGCTCAAAAAATGAAGGGAATGCTAAAATAACACATCCTAGATCTGGGTTCCGTTCTTCGTACGTCGCTTGACACATCCGAGATAAATTGACACATCTAAGATAAGATCATCGTGCTAGTTATGATGCAGCTAATTTGGTTCTTTGAGCACACCTGTTGTTGATGATTAGTATAGCTGGATTGAGTGGTCTAGGATTATTGTGTGTTCGTGCGTTGGTTTAAAAGGTGATATGCATCGACAGTAGAAACACTAATCACAATCCCTTCGATTGGTTGACGAAATGACAAAAGCGGAGCAAGAGCTTTAGAGGGTTATGGAATTTCAAACTTTAATAAAGATCATTTAAAATAAAAATAATTATTAAATGCGTGAGTGCTGCCCATGTTACATGTTCCTTGATATGTTATTTTATTTATACAGTCATGGCCAAAAGTTTTGTGAATTACATAAATATTGGAAATTGGAAAAGTTGCTACTTAAGTTTTTATAATAGAAATTTGCATATACTCCAGAATGGTATGAAGAGTGATCAGATGAATTGCATAGTCCTTCTTTGCCATGAAAATTAACTTAATACCCCCCCAAAAAAACTTTTCACTGCATTTCATTGCTGTCATTAAAGGACCTGCTGAGATCATTTCAGTAATCGTCTTGTTAACTCGGGTGAGAATGTTGACGAGAACAAGGCTGGAGATCATTACGTCATGCTGATTGGGTTAGAATGGCAGACTTGACATGTTAAAAGGAGGGTGATGCTTAAAATCATTGTTCTTTCATTGTTAACCATGGTGACCTGCAAAGAAACGCTTGCAGCCATCATTGCGTTGCATAAAAATGGCTTCACAGGCAAGGATATTGTGGCTACGAAGATTGCACCTAAATCAACAATTTATAGGATCATCAAGAACTTCAAGTAAAGAGGTTCAATTCTTGTTATGAAGGCTTCAGGGCGTACAAGAAAGTCCAGCAAGCGCCAGGATCGTCTCCTAAAGAAGATTCAACTGTGGGATCGGAGTGCCACCAGTGCAGAGCTTGTTCAGGAATGGCAGCAGGCAGGTGTCAGTGCATCTGCAAGCACAGTTAGGCGAAGACTTTTGGAAGATGGCCTGGTGTCAAGAAGGGCAGCAAAGAAGCCACTTCTCGTCAAAAAAAAAAACCTCAGAGACAGGTTGAGCTCCTGCGAAAAGTATGACGAATGGACTGTGGAATCTTTCAGATTGTTTGGGGCATCTGGAACAAGGCTTGTCCAGAGAAGAAAAGGTGAGCGCTACCATCAGTTCTGTGTCATGCCAACAATAAAGCATCCTGAGACCATTCATGTGTGGGGTAGCTTCTTATCCAAGGGAGTGGGCTCACTCACAATTTTGCCCAAAAACACAGAAATGAATAGCAACTTCTACCAACAATCCAACAACAGTTTGGTGAAGAACAATGCATTTTCCAGCACAATGGAGCACCCTGCCATAAGGCAAAAGTGATAAATAAGTGGCTTGGGGACCAATACGTTGAAATTTGTGTCCATGGTCTGGAAACTCCCCAGATCTTAATCCCATTAAGAACTTGTGGTCAATCCTCAAGAGGTGGGTGGACAAACAAAAACCCACTAATTCTGACAAACTCCAAGAAGTGATTATGAAAGAATGGGTTGCTATCAGTCAGGATTTGGCCCAGAAGTTGATTGAGAGCATGCCCAGCCGAATTGCAGAGGTCCTGAAAAAGAAGGGCCAACACTGCAAATACTGACTCATTGCATAAATGTCATGTAATTGTTGGTAAAAGCCTTTGAAAAGTATTAAATGCTTGTAATTATATTTCAGTACATCACAGAAACAACTGAAACATCAACATTTAGAACAAGATCTAAAAGCAGTTTAGCAGCAAATTTTGTGAAAACTAATATTTATGTCATTCTCAAAACTTTTGGCCATGACTGTATGTTTATGTATTTATGTGTAAATATATAAATATATATGTATGTCAGAGCCAGCAGTGGACGCATGCGAACATGGGAAAAAGTAAAAGTAAAGTACAAGAACAAGTATAGTAAGAAGAAGTATATTGTCATGCTGTGCTAAAGGATCCTATCTATCACACAATACACAAGGAATTTGAAAAACTGCGAATAATCCTCACACCTTCAGTAACCGGTTGCTCTCTCGTAAACAAACAAGACATGGCTGCGACAAATTTGAGAAAATTACCTCCACTTATATAGACGCAATCAGGGGATAGAATGTTACATATTATTAGACATACACAGAGATTAACACACGAATGACGACCACAGCCACACACATGTATACATATATGTATTTAGACATACATAAAGTATATATACACTTTTCTTTTTCCATGTGAGTCAGTCCGCATCAGTCATGCTCTTTAACCAATCAGATGTGACCTGACATTTCAACCAATCATAACCCGCCACAGCCTAAATCCTGTTTTCATTAAATAAACCTGCTTCTGAGCAGGTTTAAGCTTATGGACCTGTTGCTATGACAGCAAGTGCGAGATGCGCATCGGAGAAAGAAACAATCCAAGATCAGGACAAATCCACAACAATCAAATCTAGCGACGTACGAAGAATGGACCCCTAAATTAATGAAATATTCTTATTAAATACTTTGTTGTTTTCGTAGTTGAATGTGCTGACAACAAAACCACACAAAAAATGATCAATGAAGCTCAGTTTCTCTCAAAAGTAAATTGGAAAAACACACTACAGACATTCCAACAACGCCTGGGCATGCTCCTGATGAGCCAACTCCTGGACAGTCTGTGGTGCAACGTGGCGTTGGTGGATGGAGCGAAACATGATGTCCCAGACGTGCTAAATTGGATTTAGGTCTGGTGAAATGGAGGGCCAGTCCATAGCATCAATGCCTTCGTCTTGCAGGAACTGCTTACACACTCCAGCCACATGAGGTCTAGCACTGTCTTGCATTAGGAGGAACCCTAGGTCAACCGCACCGGCATATGATCTCACAAGGGGTCTGAGGATCTCATCTCTGTACCTAATGGCAGTCAGGCTACCTCTGACGAGCACATGGAGGGCTGTGTGGCCCTCCAAAGAAATGCCACCCCACATCATTACTGACCCACTGCTAAACTGCTGGAAGATGTTGCAGGCAGCAGAACGTTCTCCAAAGCGTCTCCAGACTCCAGTCACATGTGCTCAGTGTGAACCTGCTTTCATCTCTGAAGAGCACAGGGCGCCAGTGGCGAATTTGACAATCTTGGTGTTCTGTGGCAAATGCCAAACGTCCTGTTGGGCTGTAAGCACAAACCCCACCTGTGGACATCGGGCCCTCATATCACTCTCCATGCACATTTGTGGCCTGCTGGAGGTCATTTTGCAGGGCTCTGGCAGTGTTCCTCCTGTTTCTGCTTGTCCAAAGGCAGAGGTAGCGGTCCTGCTGCTGGGTTGTTGCCCTCCTACGACCTCCTCTATGTCTCCTGATGTACTGGCCTGTCTCCTGGTAGCGCCTCCATGCTCTTGACATTATGCTGACAGACACAGCAAACCTTCTTGCCACAGCTCGCATTGATGTGCCATCCTGGATGAGCTGCACTACCTACAGTAAGCCACTTGTGTGGGTTGTAGACTCCGTCTCATGCTGCCACTAGAGTGAAAGCACGCCAGCATTCAAAAGTAACCAAAACATCAGTCAGAAAGCATAGGAACTGGTCTGTGGTCACCAGCTAAGAAGTGGTCTGTGGTCACCACCTTTATTGGTGGTGTCTTGCTAATTGCCTATAATTTCCACCTGTTGTCAATTGCATTTGCACAACAGCATGTGAAATTGATTGTCAATCAGTGGTGCTTCCTGAGTGGGTAGTTTAATTGACTTGGAGTTACATTGTGTTGTTTAAGTTTTCCCTTTAATTTTTTGAGCAGTGTATATCATTTTTGTTCAAACTTATTTTTATTAACTTTTTTGAGTCTAGGTTCTTCCTATAGTCATTAAATGAAGTTTTCCTTGCCACTATCACCCCTCAGCTTGCTCATTAGGCACAATTTATATCTCCACATGTTTCAAACACATTTACATAATTTTTGTTTCTGTAAAAATGCTTTGTGACAATGACTATTGTTAAACACAGTATATAAACAAAACTGAATTTAATTAAATTGATTTTTAAAAATATATTTGTATCTGTGTGAAAGTAGAGGATTTCTCACACAACTCTTCCCTTTGTGTTTACTCATGGTGAGAGAGAGGATCATTCCCAATCAGAGTGCATGTAAATCTGGACAGTTTCTCACTTCACCATTAGCCAGGCAAACAAAGAAGAGCATGCAAGAAATGCAGACAGAGTGAAGTATCACATGCTGCTCCAGCTTTGATCCAGGTGAAAGTGACAATTAAACAAGACGGGCAGGGTGGTTGATCCCCTTGTATTCCCACAGTAGACTTGGAGTAGGGCGGTGCAGAGTGAAGCTAAAGGGGTGGCTCAGTGACTCAAAAAATAAGTAAAATAAAATAACAGACAGACACTAGATAATCACATGAGACACATCCATGGATGCAACACCAGTGATCATAAGTTGGATCTAGGAGACACCACAGATAATTAATGTATCGCCAAAGTTAATCATGTTGTTTACATAATTCAATCTGCAATTTCATAGTTAGTATTACAATGCGAAAATTTCACAGCCCTGTATTGTGCAGGTTTGCCATGTGCTACCAGTCCAGTTCTGGGCCCTTGGAGTGAGTCTTTGGAGTATGCTGTTTTGTTGGCACGAAGACCTTGACAACAGATCCTTAGGGTCCTGGGTTGCAGAGTGGGGACGATTACATCAGACTTGGTTGTCTGGTGCATCCCATAGGGCTCGATCTGGGGAGTTTACGAGTTTAGAGAATTGGTTTGCAGACTTGGGTAGTTTGCCTGCTGAGCCGGTTAAGCCTGTGGTGCATTTGGTGTTCTGGTGCCTTTCCATCATTGCCTGTATTGATTTTTATCTGTGAGTTGTACTGGAATGCTGAAGTGATTGCACAACCATTACACTGACTAACATTAGTGTTAATGTTATGGTTGATTGATGTATATTTTAGCTAACTATTTTTTTTTCTCAAAACCACATTTACATATTTAATGGGTCCTATTGTTTGTCCCCACAATGCTATTGGATAGAAAAAGTGTTTATAGGTCTGGTCATCTTGCCATGAACTTACTCTGACCTGTGGGGGCGCTGTGGGAGCCTTTCACATTAAATCAATAAAAGAAGAGGAAAGGCTGGGCTAAGTAACAGCAGCCATTTCATTTATGCTAATGCCAAAAGCTACAGTGTTGTAAACCTGAATGTGGGACCTAGTATGTCCAAAGCGTATGTAAGTGTGTTTTTTCATATGTTTACATGTATGAAGCCCGCCGAGGCAATTATAGCACATTATACATATATACTGTGCATTCACGGCTATATATTTTTCTTGTGTTTTGTGTCTGTGTGTCAGCTGGTCCTCCGGGGTAAACATATCAGCAGCAGTGTGCGCGCGGGACCGGTTCGGTTGTAATTCTACAACGTTGGGTCAGAGTGGTACCCTTTTGCATTGTTCAGGTACAGGTGTGAATGGTCTTGAATGTGAACCTGTTAGTGCTCTTGGGGGACGCATGTGTCCCTTTTAGTATGATAAGTAGAGAGCATAACAGGTCACTCAGACAGTATTGTTTGAATGTACTTGAATTTTGATTAGCATTTGCATTGGAATTGTAATACTTTGATGGATAATACTTAGATCTCTACCCATGACACATGGTCTATCACCCTGTCTATTCTTTGTTTATCTGCTACAATATAAGACCTATATGTGTTATTCACATATTTAATTAAATTTTTCTAAACTCTTTTAGTTTCAGAATGCCACCAGTGCAGAAAGGTCATCTATTCAGTGACTGATCAGCATAATAATGTGTAAGACTGGAAGTTCAGTATAACAGGAGATGTGTTAAAATTTAAATTTAAATTAAAAGGAGTCCAGTTTGTTCCTGGAGGCTCAGGTAGACTGTAGGAAATTCCAGTCCTGAGCTATCGAACAACTGAAGTCACAGGTCCCCAGAGAACAGCTGTCAGCATCAATCAAGGACAGGACAGTCTTCGTGGAAACGGTCCCCAGCCACCACACGAATCCAGGCAGACGAGATCTCCTCCAACCAGAAACTGGACTCCAGGACGAGTTAGACAGGTCCAGAGGGCAGAGGGGTCTGGATCATTGGCAACCCAGGAGTGACATATATAGCTCGACAGAGAGACAGGGAGAGGGAGAGTGAGAGAGAGAGGAGAGAGCAGAAGAGGAGAGAACAGAAAATATGGAGAGATGGCAGTTAGGTATGGTCACAGTCAACATGTATAAGGTGAAAGTATATTTAGTGCAGAGTGCAAGCAGGGACTCCGGCAGGACTAACTATAACAGCAAAACTAAAAGGGAGAGCCAGAAGGAAACACAGACATGAGGGCTCCCTGTGATGTAAAGCAACCAATCACCTCACAGTCAACAAACCTGAGTGATCAATGAGAGTGGGGAAGACAGCATCTAAACATACCACTCACTCATCATCTACACCGCTTAATCCTGTATTCAGGGTCACGGGGGCCTGGAGCCTATCCCAGGAGACTTGGGGCACATGGCAGGGTACACCCTGGATAGGGTGCCAATCCATCACAGGGCACAGACACACACACACATACACATACACTCACTCGCTCATTCACACACTACGGGCAATGTGGGAACGCCAATTAGCCTAACCTACATGTCTTTGGACTGTGGGAGGAAACCGGAGTACCCGGAGGAAACCCACCAAGCACAGGGAGAACATGCAAACTCCAAGCACACAGAGACGGGAATCGAGCCTGGCCGGGGATCGAACCCAGACCCTGGTGGTGCAAGGCGACAGTGCTAACCACTACAACACCGTGCCGCCCTAAACATACCAGTTCACCATAATACTATATGTCCATGAGTCCCCCAGATCTGCGCCTTTACCTAAGGCTAATCTATTTACAAAAATGCTTGGCTAAATAAATAGGTTTTTAGCCTAGACATAAACACTGAGACTGTGTCTGAGTCCCAAATATTTATAGGAAGACTATTCCATAACTTTGGGGCTTCATAAGAAAAAGCTCTGCCCCCTGCTGTAGTTTTAATAATACGTGGTACTGACAGGCAGCCTGCATTCTTTGATCGAAGTAGGCATGGCGGATGGTAAGACAATAGCAGTTCACTCAAATACTGTGGCACGAGACCATTTAGTGCTTTAAATGTCAAAAGTAGTATCTTAAAATCGATGCGAAATTTCACAGGGAGCCAATGCAGTGTAGATAAGATAGGGGTGATGTGCTCGTATCTTCTGGTTTTAGTGAGGACTCTCGCTGCTGCATTCTGTACTAACTGAAGCTTGTTTATACACCTAGTTGAACAACCAGACAGTAAGGCGTTACAATAGTCCAACCTAGAGGTGATAAAAGCATCAACTAGTTTTTCTGCATCATTTAGTGACAGTATATTTCTTATCTTGGCAATATTTCTAAGGTGAAAGAAAGCTATCCTGGTAATATTATCTACATGAGCTTCAAATGAAAGGCTGGAATCTTTAATCACGCCAAGGTCTTTTACTGTTGCATTTGATGGAACAGAAAGGCCATCTAAAGTTACAGTGTGATCAGAAAGCTTACTTCTAGCTACTTGTGGTCCTATGACTAGAACTTCTGTCTTATCAGGATTAAGCAGAAGAAAATTAATTAACATCCAATCTCTTTTGTCCTGCACACAAAATGGAGTTTATCAGTCCCAATACTGATTTTTCTGGTTCAGAAATCACCAATCACCTCCCTCCTCACCCCACTGGAGTACTTCCAAAAGTTTGTGACAAGAAACACAAATGAGTACAGCTTGCAAAAAAATGGAACATCTGTAAACACCAATAATAAGGAAATTGAGAAGATGCTTGGCATGTACCTGAAGATGGGCCTAATGCAAATGTCTGGAGTCTGTATGTATTGGGAGACAGACACACGGTACACCCCTGTTTCTGATGTGATGTCCCACAACAGATTCCAATCTCTGTTGACTTCATTATACTTTATAAATAACTTAACTGTGTCAGAGATGGAAAAGAAGGACAAACTCTGGAAACTCAGACCATGGCTAAATTAATTTGGGGAGAGATGTCTGCAGGTGGTACCTCAAGAGCACAACTCTGTGGATGAAATGATGATTCCTTTCAAGGGGAGATTCAGTAACATCAAACAATATATGCATGGCAAGCCACAACCATGGGGGTTCAAACTGTGGGTGAGAATTGGAATCTCTTGTATGCTCTGTGATTTTGATGTGTACCAAGAGAGTGTAGATGGAATACGACAAGCGAAATCTGAACTTGGACTGTCAGGTGATGTTGTGATGAAGCTTGCCTCCACACTTCCAAAACTACAAGGTCTACGCAGACAACTACTTCACCTGTGTCCCCCTGGTAGTCAAGTTCCTTGAGCGTGGAATCCATTATGTGGGAACAGCGAGGCAGGTACGTCTACCCAACTGCAGCCTTGAAGATGAGAAGAGCTTGAGAAAAAAGGGGAGGAAGCTTTGATGTCCGAGTGGAGGGGAACCACAACATCTGTGCTATCAAATGGTTTGACAACAGAGCAGTCACACTTGTCATCCTTTGCTGGACCAGAACCTATACAAAAAATTCAGCGCTGGGACAAAGCCATTGATGTTGAGAGGTCTTACATTGTTAGAACCTACAACAAACACATGGGGGGGGGGGGAAGAAAAGGATTTATATGCTACACTGATCCATCTTAAATGGAGCAGTGTAGCACCTGTGGAATGAAGAAGTAGTGTAGCACCTTCCAGCAAAATGGCACCATGTTGACAACGTTATCTCTCGGTGGTGTAAAGCAGCTGGAAACGTGACCTGGTCAAAAGAGGAAACCAAGATGGCAACCTCGACCTCTAATGGTGCAAATCAGCAGGCCGTTGAACAAGGAAGAAAACAGTTCCATGTCCTGAGCTCAGATGGTGTAAATCTGCAAGCAACCCCCTGGAATGAGGAAGAAGACAGTTTTACAAACCCCTGTGAGAAAGTGTTTCCTGCTTCATCTCTTGGCTCAAAAACAGAGAACATACCTGCTTCAGGGACACTATTAATCAGTAAAGTATGCCAGTAGGGGAAATATTGAATAATATGTATATGCTCACATAGGATGTTTGATAAAGGATGTCTTTATTTTGTGTTTAACATATTTATCCTTAGCTTAGGAAGGGTAATTAACATGTATAAACCCTTTCCATAGACAAAGGTATGAATGAGTATGTAAGATATGGGAGGTTTGGTATAGAATGAAAGCTTGTTGTAGTCAAATAGCATTGATGTATATGAAGTATATGTATATTGTAATGTATATTGATTCATCATATGAACTGGACTAATGTTAATACAATTTGTCTAAATTACTAAAACTCCAACAGGATGTCCTCCCATGTGACAGACCAAGTGATAGGTTAATGTATGCATGAAAAGGAGGAACCATGGGACGGATCCGTGCTGTGAGATCAAAAACCCAGGGTCCGAACAGCCTCTTCACGTCTGAAGGTAACCAGCAAGCTCAACCACTTCCTTGCAGCTTGTGCTTCCGCCTTTGCGGATGCTCGTCGTCTGAACGCCATGCCATTTGAAGAAAGTGAGCAGGCTCGCCCTCTCTTTTATTCACTCTTCAAAAACTCTCAACAAGACTTTGTATTAGAACTCCAAAGTTTGGCAACGAAAAAACACTCAGAAGAAGTTCCAGAGCGCCGACATCGGCAGGCAGCCAAAAGACATCATCTCTACAACAGTGCACCAACCAATCAGCAAAGCCGTGATTCCCTTCACTTGAGGCAAACCAATGGATGAGAACGTAACTCAAATAAACAAACAAAGTGTCATACCTTGCTGACAATTGGTGCACGATTCAAAACTAAACAGTAAGATTAAACCCAAGGCTCTGCTCTTGTAACTTGGTCTAGTAAATGATACTAGAATAACTTCATTAACTTTCACCCTCCAAACTGTTTGTGTGTATGTGTGTGCATGTTTGTCTGTTTAAGTAGTGTACAGTATTTCCATGTATCATTGATTAGTTCAATAAATTATTGTGTCTTAACATTAATAACATTAACTAATTATTGTGTTTAATAAAATTATTTGATTTAATTATAGGTGTAAATACGTTGTTAGATAATGTTACATACTGTACACAGGCAAATTAAATAACAAATTATATTATATTTTATTATGTTTTCTTATTTCAAGTTAATAGAATCTATTCCAGTCAGAAAACATTTTTCTACATTTACATGAAAAGTTTTGCCCCTTTCCCCCAAGAAAACTCTTAATACTAATAAAAAAGGGGAATAACTAAATGATTCATTTAAAAGATTATGGTAATAGTGTGTGGAATTTGCTTAGATTCCAATCTCTTAATTATAATTTCAAAGGATGTACTGACAAAAAATATATAAAAATAAAAAGATGAGGTAAACAGGTCCGTAGAACTTTTTTCCCCCTGAAATCTAATTACACATAGAATCAGTTGTCCTAATGTAAGAGTAGATTATAAAGATCACTGGATGAAATACACCAATGGTAAAAATTTCCCCATAAATTATTTATAGCTATTTCACCATAGCCTAATTTTGCAATTGCGTAATTATGCAATGAGTGTTCTGTTTAATTTATATTTACAAAGCTGAAGGCTGGATGTTAAAAGAGCACCAACACCAACTACACAGCAAGGCAAAAACCATGTTTTACAGATGGAAACATATCCGTTATAGGCCATTGCTGATGACAATGTGAATTCTGCCAAACCATATGTGTAAATTAGAAATACTTGCAAAAAAACAGCTATTTGTTTTTCAGACAGTAAATCAGTGAACAATTTGGGTTTAAGAGCAATCGCTTCATAGAGAGCATGACAAAGCTAAGCAGCAATAAAAATGTACATGGGCTTATGGAGGTATTTAAGATGCATTAATTAATCAATGTAATTTTATGTACAGTAGATGAAGATAAAGTGCAATTGTATAAGGAAATTAACTTTGGAGAATTTATATACTTTCATCCTGATGCACTATCCTTAGCGATTGATTCAGATCACCAAGAGGACCTCCTCCTTCCTGACCTTCACTATAATAAATCTGGCCTGTAAATATCATCTGAGAACTGATGTGAACGTTGGGTAATATATCAATCACAGAAGAGAAAGAGACAAGTCAACAAACAAAGACAAAAATTTGTGGGTAGATCTTAAAAGAGCTGTCCATGCAAGATGACCAAAGAATATTACATAACCAGAAGCCCTTTGCAATCCCAAGTACAAGAATCAAAAGACTATTAGTTGGCTATAAAAAGCGTTTGCAAGCTATGATATCTGCCAGCCCTGCTGAAAAATCCAGCATAGACCAACATTATTTATATGCTGCTCTATGCTGGTTAATACTGGTTAATGCTGGTCTGATGCTGGTTTAGCTAGTGAACCAGCATAACTGATAGAAGACCAGCATATCTACGCTGATGAAACCTTACCACCAGCATTGGTCTTGCTAGCTAGTGCAGATCTGGTTCTGGTTTAGCTGGTGAACCAGCATAACTGATGGAAGACTAGCATGCCTGCTGAAAAATCCAGCATAGGCCAGCATGATTTATATGCTAGGCCACCAGCAAGGTTTTGGTAGTTAAAATTGGTTACCATTTTAGCTCATTATCTTGTTTTTTAATAGCTAGTACTGAAAATAATGTGTAATGTAAATACATGGACCGTGTAATGTTATCTTTAAATGCCTTTACATACAAGAGACAAAAATATTCCATTTACCAAAAACATGTAAATACATTATTTTACATTTATGAAATATCTGTGGGTTGTCTAAAAAAAATAACACAAACCTTTTATATAAATGCACTGAAACTGAAAAAAAAGAGCATAGACCATCATAGCTGGTCACCAGCTTGACCACCAATTATACCAGCAGGGTTACCAGTATACCAGCACCAGCACCATGGGGTCAGTTGTTTTGGCGGTGGGACCACTTGCATTTTTAATGGTAACAGTCAAAATACCTTAAAATGTTATATCATTTTTAACCATACACATACGTGTAATAAATCGATTTATGTCTTTAATTGTTAATGTACACTCACATATCAATAAAACATTGTGCTTTTGTAAAATAAAGAAAATAAACAGGGTGCGCTTTCTGCTGTCTCAGTCTCCCCAAAAATCTTTTTGAAACGTGTCACTAAAATGAACACACACATATCTATCTATCTATCTATCTATCTATCTATCTATCTATCTATCTATCTATCTATCTATCTATCTATTTAGCAAGCTTAATCAAAAATGAATGTTCTTATGCGAGATATAGAGAGATACAGAGAATGAGAGATACAGTCTTTCTGCCACACTCCATTCACTGATAATGACCTGGGACAGGACATGCCCACACGCTATTCACAGGGAAACAGTTAGGGTAATCTACATACAAGGGCACGCCCCCAAACACACACACACAGTAGATCCAATAATTTTCCTGCGCGTGTGGAAGATGTTAGCACTGTACAGGTTTCTGAAGCTCTACAGAATGTTCTGGATGGTGGGAGGAGTTTAGATTTACCTCAGAACAACACTGAGACTCCAACAGAGGACGAAGGAGGAGAATACAGCAAGCTGTTACTATGGGAAAGTTATTAAATCTTATATAATCCTTATTCTGATAATATAAAAATAATATTAATTTATTTTTCCTCATTTTCTCACAAGCTTTTGTCAGTTTATGTGAAACATTGTCATTTAATGTCACTTACATGGTTTGGTTAGCATGTAGATAACACTGCTAAATCATGCTAACATACGGCCTTATGTAGCTTAGCACAAAAAGGTTAGCTCACAGGTGGCTTACATTATGTAGATTACAGATGTTTGTCAGTATAAGCTGTTGTGTAAATGTTTATAATATATTCACCCCATTTTGTATAGCTTTATGTTATGGTAGCTGTTTGGTTCAGTTTTTGGTTAGCTTATTACACTGTTATCTATTATGTTATTTAGCACAAACACTTTAGCTCCCATTGGCTAAATTATTGCCTTATGTAACTTACAGATGTTTGTGATATTAAGGTGTAAATGTAAATCGTAATGCAAAAAGTTTAAATCGTTGTATAACATTGCAAAAGTTTGTGTTGTCTTTTTGCATGGTCAATAGTTATTGTTGATTATTGACAGTAATTTTATTATCATCATGCTTATGTTTCTTTTTCCTTTTTTATAAATTGTTGTGACCATGAAAATGATCAGCCACCTGTTTTATACAGGCCAAATGCAAACAAGCAGGCAAGATACAGACGGACCATCACTATGCCATGGGAACCTCGACCACGACTGGGGTCGGGATTCGGGATGGAACTCTATTTTTTTAAGCCGTTGGTATAAGGCTTCACCTGTGACTGCATACAACCAGCACAAGGACTGACCTGACTGTCTGTTTGCACGCCCATATTTACAGTATGCCAGAAATGTGCCTTCTGTGTATAAGATCATCTGTGTCCCTCTTCCCTCAATTTTGGACATTTACTTTGCACTAGGTGAAAGAGGTGACATTTATATGTTTATAAGTAAGAAAAATACACAAATGTCAGAACATGTCAGAACTACTTCAGGGCCCATAAACCTGCAGACCCCTAAATAAAGAGTGAGGGCCAAGCACACTCATTTACACTCCTGTGGTGTGAAAATATTTGTTTTCATATATTTGCTTTTTCTCGTCTTGCCTTCTCGTTTTTGACCTCGCCTCGTTTCTATGACCACGTCTTCTCCTCACGTCACAGATCATTCGTCATCACGAATCTTCCTGGTACTGATCTTTGGAACTGTTTCAAGCAGCATCGAGTGTAGCTTTTTCAAAGGGAACGTCTTGGGTTACTTTGCTGTAAACCTGTTCCCTGAAAAAGCGGGAACAAGATGCTGCGCTCCAATGCCACATTGCTGGCGTGCCTGGACGTCCTTTCAGACGGAAATTGACCTAAGTATGTTTCCGGTTCACTCCTATTTATAACCTGCAGGGGCACCTCATCAGATCACATCACCTGACCAAAGTTATATAAGCCAAAAATTTGGCATGTTTGATACACACATGCTTCACAACCGGCTGAACAAAGAGATGCTCCCATACTGTTTTCATCGAGTGTAGCTTTTGAAAGGGAACCAGACTCAACAGCGAACCCATCCACGTTTGGGTGAAAACTGATAGCAGTGATTGATCTGCAGGCTACTGTGTTAGGATGCTTGAAGTTTAATATAACAGTTTACATCTTTAAGTGATGCCTTTAAGCTCAGGTAGACTGTAGGCAATTTCAGTCCTAAACTATCAAGTCCTCAGATAAGAGCTGTCAGACCACATGGTACATCCATGTAATGAGATCCTTATGAAGTGGTGAAGTGGGGCACCAGCACAAGTTAGACAGGTCCCGAAAGCTGAGGAGATCTGGATCACTGGCAGCTCAGGAGCTCGTGTAAATCAACAGAAAGAAAAAGAGAGAGAGGGGAAGAGAGAGAAGAGAGCAGAAGAGAAGGAGAGATAACAGCTACAGAAGGTAATCAACCAGAATGGCTAGGACTGCCGTGGCAAAACAACAGCAGCCAAAAAAAATCGGTCGCATTTTAAAGTAATTCGTGAAATGACTGCCAGGTGGTGCAAAGGGACATTTTGCAAAGAGCTGCAATTTCCACAGTTTTTAATTGTATGTAAAGCTTATGTCAAAAGTCTATTTATGTGCCATAATAGAGACTCGTCAGAAAGAGTCTCAAACATTGATAATAATAATAACAACAATAATAATGCTAGATAATTTGCATTTGATGTGCCTGATACTCACTATGTTACAAAATCACATCTGTCTGAATAAACTCAAACTGCTTAAAAAATGCCTACATTTAATTTAAATGAAAAAAAAAAAAAAATCATGTAATTTTTGTATTGTGATTATGAATTAGTTTAATGTTTCACTTGAATTTATTTGCAACCACGTGAGCTGTGGATCATTAATCCTTAAGAGAATTACCTATGTCTGTAGTCTATATTTATAGTGCCACGTAGCGGTAAACAAGGCCGCAAATGCACACCTCTAATCATATCATTGCAGGTTTTACGCAGCAGTAAACCTCTTAATCTAGTAGAATACCATCTGTAAGCATTAATGTATGAGGTGAAAAAAAATTGCAGAGTGCAAGCATTGACTCCGGCAGGACTAACTATGAAGGGAAAACTAAAAGGGAGAGCCAGAAGAAAACACACACACAAGGGCTCCCTGTGATGTAAAGCAACCAAGCAATTCATCATCAACAAACCTGAGTGATAAATGAGTATGGGGATGACGGCATCTAAACATAAAGTACAAGTTCACTATAATACTCTACATCCATGAGTCCCCCAGATCTGCTCCTTTAGCTAAGGCGAATGTATTTAAAAAATGCTTGGATAATGAATAGGTTTTAAGCCAAGACACCGAGACCGTGTCTGTGTCACGAACATTAAAAGGAAGACTATTGTAAGAAAAATCTCTGCCCCCTGCTGTAGTTTTCATAATATGTCATACTGACAAGCAGCCTGCATCCTTTGATGAAAGTAGGCATGGCAGATCATAAGACATTAGCAGACATTAGCAGTTCCCTCAGAGGCTTGAGACCATTTACTGCTTTATACATCAATGCGAAAGTTCACTGAGACCCAAAACAATGTGAGTAGGGGTGATGTGCCCTTATCTTCTGGTTCTCAGGATCACTGCTGCATTCTGAACTAACTGAAGCTTTTTTATCCACCAGTGCGCCTAAAAAAGTAAATCAGTAAGGCATTAGAATAGTCCAAAATAGAGGTGATAAAAATGAAATAAAAATGTCTGCATTGTTTAGTGACAATATATTCCTTATCTTGGCAATATTTCTAAGATGAAAGAATGTTTGGTTATGTTATCTACATCTACACAGCATCAAATGAAAGATTAGTAATCACAACAAGATCTTTTACTGTTGCACTTGATGGAAAAGAAAGGCAGTCTAAAGTTACTGTGTAATCAAAAAAATTGCTTCTAGCTGCATGTCAAGTCAAGTCAAGTAGGATTTTATTGTCATTCTAACCATATACAGTTAGTACACAGTGAAACGAAACAACGTTCCTCCAGGACCAGGGTGCTACATACATGCAACAACATAAATTTACAACATACATTTTACATTTTTTAAGTTACTCTAAAAAGAAGAACTATCAATATCTATACAAAAATACACAATAGACAAAGTGCACGTGCAAATGTGCAAACAAAGAGGTACATGACAGATGACAGATGAAGAATTTTTGAATGTGAATGTGAATTTTTGAATGTGGTCCTATGACCAAAACTTGTCAGGACCAAAACTTGACCTGTCTTGTCAGGATTAGACAGAAGGAAGTTAATTAACATCCAGTATCTTATGTCCTTCACACATTGCTCAACTTTATTAAGCTTGTTTTTCTCATCTAGTTTTGCTGAGATATATAACTTTGTGTCATTAGCATAAGAATGAAAACTAATACCATGCTTACGAATTATATGAACATAGTTTCTGCACTACTATCTTTTTTCAGAATCTTAGAGATAAAGATTTGAGGTTCGATTGTGGCCTGTAATTGGACAGCATACAGGGATCGAGGTCAGGTTTCTTATTTATTGGTTTAGTACTGTAACTGCTCATTTAAAACGTTTTGGAACATACCCGCTGCAGAGTGACGAATGAATTATTTTCAACAAGGTTTCCATTATTGCTGGTACTATCCGCTTGAGAAAATGTGTCAGCCTAATAATAATACTGTAACCAGCTGACTGTATATAAAATAAACAAATAAAAAACAAAACAACAACTTTCAACCTCACTAGTGTTACCTAGACATGCTAATACACATGCTAAACCACAGATGGAAACAAACATAAGCTGTTTAATTTTCAGCTAAAATATACATGTTTTTTTTACCATAGTCTCTGTAGTTTTAACTTTAACATTTTTTAACATTCTATCATTGTTTTAACATTCTGACTCCTTGTCAATAATAACTACGCACTTAATTTTAAATTTGGTGCGAAAGTGTAAACTCCACCTTCACCATCCGCTTTGTTTTCTTCTTGGTCTTCTTCTTCATTTGATTTGCAGCAGGTAAATTAGGCGGTGCGCTACCGCAACCTAACGGTCTGGATGAATGATGCTTGATAAAGTGGTTTTTGATCTATTCTATTTCTTGCCATATGATCCTTTTTAGAAAAGAGAGGCTTGGCGATATCCTGCACATTTCTCTAACACACTGGCCACTTCAACATTTGCAGACTTAGGTAAACATTTGGGGGACATTAGAGAATTGTCTGTTTCACAGAGGTACATTGTGATTTTAATCCCATCCGAATCTGCCATGTCTGTCTTTTTCTCACACGACCTCTGTAAAACTTCAAGAGCAAATTAACTACTGTTTTTCAGCAAACTCGGCGGTCCTCTGTGAAATCTAATCCTGTCCGAATGCGAATGTCTGCGTTTGCCGAAAATGTTTTTTCTTATGTGTTTTGGTCAACGTGAACTACCGCAACGCCCACATGAAAAACACAGATACGGCCACCTCCATAATAAACACGGAGATATTAGTCCCGTCCGAAACCATACATGAAATGACAGACGTCGGCTGAAAAAAATTCTAACTCAAATGTCCCCCAGTAAAACTAGTCCCATCCGAATAGTGTTTTAGAGTATGTGTAGGAGAAATTTTGGAAAATTATGTCTTTATTAGAATCTACATGTATTGTAGGCTTTCTTGGGTTGGCCATGAGAAAATGTTGAACATTCAGTCATAAATGTATAATCATAAATAGGTTTGGCCTTAAATGCTAAGTGTATACAGAAGTCACTGAACAAAATATTATCTCATTGCTTCACTTCTTGATACAAAAACATTCTGTATATTGTATTTTAGTAACTTTATTGGTAGTGACATTTATACAGAATGTAAAGAAAGTTTGCAATTTGTCAGTTAAATTTTCAATAAATTCATTAAGGTACACATTTGTAAAAGGTTAGCCATGTTGATCAACTACTGACACTTGGGTGTACTGTACGATAATATAACTTGTGGTTGGATTTTTTTTTAAATAAAATAATTTAATACCTACAGCAAAAGTGGCCTACTCTACACAACTAACAACAAATATATATAATCTTTAACACAATGTTTAGATTTATTTAATTTTCACATAAAATACATATTTAGATTTCTTTAATTTTAATTTTACATTTCAGGAGATCCAACCTACTAACCCTCCCCTCCATTTGCCCATATGTGAAGAGTAATATTCAGTACATAAAAAAATACTAAACACTCTTCAGAGAACCCTAGCCCTTAACCCCCAAAGCATTTTTAGCCATTCTTTGCATTATGATGTTTTAATAAATATATAGGAGTCAGGATTGTGCAATATAGAGTGACACCTATTCAGCACAATCTAGACAATATAATGAATTCAATTTCATTTTAACTATCTATACACACATGAATGAGCAACATTTTCTAAAAAGGATCATATGGGCAAGAAAAAGAATCGATTTATATGATCAGGTGTGACCATATAATAGTAATAATAATAATAAGAAGAAGAAGAAGAGGAAGAACGCATACTATGCAATCTAAAATAATTGACATATGATGAAAAGCCTCTTTGTCAGCAAACATGCTTTTTATGCACGTTTTGTGAGTTCTACATTATTGCATCGTCATTTCGGTAGTAGTAAAATGTTAATTTTTTAAAAGTAATGATGAGTTTAATTCTACACGACATACCAGAAAACCAAATTGCACAGTTTACAAGCACTGTCTACTTTTTGTGTGTTTCTTTGAAATTTAGAATTAATAAGCCACATTTGAGACACCTTTGAGAAGATGCAGAAAACGCCTAAATCTCATTCAAGTATCAAAGATGGCTCATTTCTGTCTAGGTGAAAAAGAAGACAATTACATGAGATTTCATCTTGGAGTTTCCTTAATCAGAGCACACCGGCAAACTAAAAGTGTGTGTTTAATTCTGAAACATGGATAAAGTTCAATATTGTTTCAATAAAGCAATTACAAGTATAAATATAATGTTTTTTTGTAAGCACAATGGTCCATTTATATATTGCAATATATGAATAAATATAAGCACTAGTTTCCTGTATATGGAAATGAATTATTTAATATATTGCATTATATTTAACAATATATTGCCATATGTTTTTTTTCCATAAGGGGGATTAATGCCATTTTATTTAGGATATTAATATATTGAAGTTTATTTAACCTTTTTTAGTTATGCAATGCATTTAAGTAAGATGCTAAAACTCTTAAATATACTTTAGTTAATTTAAGGCCAATTAGAGGTGGTCTTTCCTTAGATTAAGCCAAAATAATTTTGCATTTTATGATCCTGTCTTGTGTCTTACTGTATTGCATATCAGGGACTTGCTGGGGAAATAGTATAACAGTAATTTCTCAAAGGTTTCTGTATAAATCCACCTTAAAACATTACACAAAGAGCCATTAAATCACCATTGCAGCAGGATGTTAGGAAAAACAGTCAGATTATTATCTTTTTTGACAACTTTAGATTATATATAAATTTGTGTCTTGTGTGTAAAATTGTAAATGGTGTGGCTTCGTTTTTGGGGGTTTCTTTTCAGAACATTATATAAAATCATTAAGATCTTCACATTTTTTCCCCTGTAAAAGCTACAATTTAGATAACTTAAAGTGCTACCATAGTTTCAAAGTTAAATTATGTTTCATGTGTTTACATGTATAAAACTGCACAAAAAGTGTATGAGTTTACATTTTAAATGCATTTGTTAAAGCAAAGGGTGAAATACTGACCATACTGACTAAATAAGTGTTTACTGCCCTAATAGAGTTTTTTCATTTCATGAGACATGTCAGTATGTAATCTGTGAATGAACTGACAAATGACTGAGTTGACAAAATTATTACAAAATTATGCATTTCAAAAATTACCAGATATTTTATATCATGTCTTTTTGATAAGCAATGCTAATTGTGTTCACATTAGGAATACAATTTTACATGACGACATACAAAATAACATGCTTTATTTGTACTTAATTTCAGCAACAGGTAAAATGAAGAATAACGTTTCCTGCCATTTCCTGTAATATTGCAAATATACAATTTTAAAAGTTTCCTTCATTTTTCTACTACTACTAATAATAACAATAATAATTAAATGCAAGACAATATTTACCTAAAATATAATCTTAGTCCAGTTTTTCCATGAAACAAGTCTCTTAATGCTTTTAAAAATTTCTTGTAGTTTTAATCCATATATTATGGGGTTGAATAGAGGAGGAATTAATAAATATGCAACTGACAGGATCATGACAATAATGTGAGGAATCTGATTAGAGTCTCCTCTGGAATTTATAATTTCAAAACATGTATTAACAAAAAAAATTATGAAAATTAGAAGATGTGGTAAACAGGTCTGTAGAGCTTTTCTTCTAAAATCTTTAGAATTTTTTAAACATACAAAGAGTATTCTGGCATATGAGTAAAATATGAAGATAACTGGTGGAAATTCAGCAATGCAGAAAATAAAAATTCCATATAAATAATTAAGAGATACTTCTGTACAGCCTAATTTGATAATGGCGTAACCATGACAATATATTCGGTTTAATTTAAATTTACATAGCTGAAGCTGGGATATGAGTAAAACTCCTGTACCAATTTCACAACAGGGCAAAAGCCATGATAAACATAAGAGCTTGATGACAGTTCTCGTGTTCATAAGAGTTGTATAATGCAGTGGTTTACAGATAGACACATATCTGTCATAGGCCATAGCTGATAGCAAGGCAAACTCTGAAGAAGCGTACCAATAAACATAAAAAGCCTGAAATAAACACCCAGAGTAAGAAGCAATTTGTTTTTCAGACAGTAAGTCAATGAGTAGTTTAGGATAAAGAGCAGTTGCTCCAGAGAGAGCATTACAAAGCAACGCAGCAATGAAAATATACATGGGCTCATGGAGATGTTTGTTAATAAATATTACAGAAATTATAATAGTATTAAACAAAATGATTGATGTGTACACTGTAAGAGTAATTGAGAAATAAAAATATTTGTAATGGTTTAAAGCCACATGTCCATCAAGTGTTAAATATGTAACATTAGTACCATCCAGTAATTGAAAGAAGTCCATTATTATGTCGATGAAGAAATTTTCCAACTGTGGTGAGCAAGGCTTCCGTGCACATTTACTGTCTCCTATTTTTATATTCCTCAGTGACTTTGTCAGAAATCTAGAATTAAAATCCACCCTCTTTCTTTATGACGACTACTGCCACCACTTCTACCACTGCTACTACTACTAATAATAACAACTAGAATTACTATTATAACTGCATATCTGTCCACCCAAATAGTAGATTGCAAACTTTTTGGATTCTAATCTGTCCCCCACTTGTGAGAAAGGAAATAAACAAATGCAACTTCAGAAGATCAGCAGCACATCTCTAGTTATAGTATCAGGAATACTGTAAATGCTTTTCTCTTATAAGAGTTTAGGAAGATTGAAGTTGTGTAGCGAGCAGATGTCAACGAGGGCGTGTGGCAAAACTAACATAATTAAATAATTAATTGCATAATTAAATTGTGGCATGTAAGAAGATTTGGTCAGTTGTTTAGTTTATCTTAGTTTCCTTGCTAAATATATATTTCCTATATTTTCCTCATGCTCCCAGAACTACTGTTACAATTTAAGTCACGGAATATGCCTATTCCATCAGGGGAGATAAACTCCATAGATGTGATAATCTGGTCATTTAGTACATTCAGGTCATCAGTTGACTTCATTTTTGGTATTCGATACATTATTGGATTGAATGGAGGAGGAATTAATCAATATTCGACAGGATTTACAAGATCATGGCAATAATGTAGGGGATTTTAATTTTATTCCAGTCTGTAATTTTCAAATATTTTTTTTTTGATGTAGTAAACAAGTCTGTAAAGCTTTATGATATGAGTAAAGCTCCTGTACCAATTTAACAAGGCAAACGCCATGATAAACATAAGAGCTTTCTGACAGTGCTCATCTTTACAAGAGATGTATAACGCAGTTTAGGATAAAGAGCCATTGCTCCAGCAAGAGCATTACAAAGCAATGCAGCAACGAAAATATACATGAGCTCATGGAGATGTTTGTTCATGAATATAACAACAATATTAAATACCATGATTGAAATGTACTCTGTGAGAGTACATATCTGTAATTAGGTAAAACCACATTTAGAAATCCATCATAATGAAGAAATTATCATGTCTGTCTCGGAGGAAGCGGACGCAGACGCAGGTTCCATTTTTTACTCAGTTTATTTGTAAGATAAATAAACAAAACCAGGCTCGTAGGCCAGTGGACCTTGTCTGGATGGATGACTCCTCACCAAGCAAACAGAACCACACCTGCAGACACCGCTCAGTCCTGGGGGAAATAGAGAGGAGATAATGTATGATTGGTTTTCATAAACACACAAACAACACAGAAGGTGCACGACAGTAAACAGGCAAAGTGCTACGGGTTCGACCGGAATATATAGGTAGACACACGGGGGGGTTACACAGGTGCTCTTCATTAATGTTAAAGTGTAGACAGTACACATGTAGACACACTAGGTGGGGACAAAGTGCCAAGTCAGTAATCCGGTGAGCTAGATCTTATTTCCCCGTGCTGTGGTGGTACAGATGTTACAGAAATTTTACAAGCATGGTAAGAAAAGGTTTAGCACACATTTATACTGTCTCTTCTTGTTCTTGTTTATTCCTTAGTGACTTTTTAATAATAACAAGTTTCACCCTTTTTTTGATGACAACTACCAGTACTATTTCTGCTTTATTAACATTACAGTGGAACTTCGGATTGCGAGTAACGTGGTTTACGAGTGTTCCGCAAACCGGGCAAAGATTGTAAAAAAAATTTTATTCGGAAACCGAGCAAGTATTAGTTTACGAGCGCCGAGTATTATGTATCACACATGCGATTCTTATTTTGACACTCTCTCACCTTCCCCCCCTCTCCCCTGTGCCCCCTTCTCCCACGGCTTCGCAAACACACAGAAACTCTGCTCGTTTCTTATGAGTGTTCGCGCGCAATTTGACACCGACACACACACGCACAGACGCTCTCTCGCCTTTTCACCCCCTCCCCAGCTTCACAAACACACAGAAACTCTGCTCTGTCGCGATTCTTTTCAAAGGTAAGGTTCTGGTTCATTTTATTTATTTTTTTACTTTACAGCAGTGATTCCCTTAGTATGCGCTCACACCAGGTCAGAGAGATTTCTTTTTTCCCTGTTAAAACTGTGTTTCCATGTTTATGTGTGTCCGTTTGTTGTAAAACTTAAGTGATTCCTTTAGTATGCGCTCATGCCAGTCTCGCTTTTTTCTGTTAAAACAGTGTTTCCGCTGTGTTTATGCGTTTGTTGTGAAACTTAAAAAGTGATTCCGTTAATATACGCTCATACCAGTCTCAGAGAGATTTCTTTTTTTCCTGTTAAAACGGTGTTTCAGTTGTGTGTGTGTGTGTGTGTGTGTGTGTGTGTGTGTGTGTGTGTGTGTGTTTGTTGTGAAAAAAAAGGTGGGGAGAGGGAGGAGGAGTGTTACTGTGTAAAACGAGGCGAGGGAAGGGGCTAATTCCACACACACACACACACACACACACACACACACACACTGCGCACACCAACAAAAACACTTATCTGTCAGGATTTATTTGTACTTTTTTTTTTAAAGGTAAAGTGCAGAGTAATTTGTTTTATTTGCATTTTATAGATTTTATTAATTATTTTTATGTATTTATTTTTTGGGGCTGTGGAACGAATAATTTGAGTTTTCATTATTTCTTATGGGAAATGATGATTTGGTTTACGAGTGTTTTGGAATACAAGCCCACTTCCGGAATGAATTATACTCGTAATCCAAGGTTCCACTATATTATTATTATTATTATTATTATTATTATTATTATTATTCCTAGTAATAGTAACAGCACTATAATATAATATAATATAATATAATATAATATATATATAATATAATATAATATAATATAATATTAGTCTTGTAATGGCTTCTACTTACAGAAGCGCACTGTATTCACAAAAGAAAAAAAATCACAGGAATTATCTCATAATTATGACTTAGTATCTCATAATTATGAGATAAGGGGGAGCAATCTGTGGCAGGGGGACATTTTAGTGCATGACATCAGAAACGAAAGTCACTGCATCCTTTTGCTTGAAAGTGCCTCATTGCACACTCATGGAGATGTAGCAGCTATCCTATTGTTTAACCTGATGACTGTACATTAGTTAAATCTACTATTACAATCCAAATTACTCAATGACATTAATATCTCCCAGTGTCTCAATCCAAGAAAGAAATAAACATGAATTTAATTCGTCAATATTTGCTCTATTGTCTAAAAAAAATCAAAGGAATTATCATAATTATGATGTATCATAATTATAAGATCCTGGTCTCATGATTATGACAAAAGGTAGGGTTAGGTGATCGGCAGAAGACGGGGACAATAATGCCGAATTTAATTCACGTTTATTTATTTCTTGGATTGAGACACTGGGAGATATTAATGTCATTGAATAATTTGGATGGTAATAGTAGATATAAATAATGTACTGTTCCGTGGCGCGGTATGGAGAGTGCTTTAGAGGGGGGGGATGGGGGGGGGGGCAACGAAATAGGAGTATGTGAGAGTGCTTATGATACGTTAAGGTAGACCTTCCCTTTTGGAGATGGCGTGGGATTATTAATTAGGAACTTAAATGAAACCAAATAAAACTGAAAACACGGAGCTCCGCCATCTACATGAGAATGGACGGGGCTCTGGAAAATATAGCACTAATAAACTTAAGGTGAGCGCGCATGCTGGGCTCTCTCTTTCGCTTTCGCCGGCGTCTTAGGACTCTCAACTTTCTGCGCGCTTTGCTTTTCTTTTCTTTGTTTCTTTCTTCCTTTCTTTGGTCTTTGGCCCTGATACCTAACAGGTGCTACCTAAATGATTTCTCCTGCGGTATCCGGACCCTTAAATTAACATGCTTCCAAATGCGGCTCGTTCCGGCTGATTGCCTTATCTGGCAACCGCGTGTATAAATGGCCGCGCCTTTGCATGTTCAGAACTCTGCGGAGTAGCAGCCTGCAGATCTGCCCGTTCTGAACAGTTTATGCGCAGCTCTGCCCTTCACGCAACCCGTGTCGTTACATGTACAATCATGAAGCTAAACCATAGGATAGCTGCTGCATCTACATGAGTGTGCAATGAGGCACTTTCAAGAAAAAGGATGGAGTAACTTTCGTTTCCGATGTCATGCACTAAAATGTCCCCTTGCAAGAGACTGCTTTCTCTCCTAATTATGACTTAGTATGACTTTTTTCTTAGTAAGTCATAATTATGAGATTAGGATCTCATAATTATGAGATACTAAGTCATAATTATGAGATAAGGATATCCTAATTATGAGATACTGTCATAATTATGGTCATGGCTCGAGGAACTGAGGACGGATGCAGATGCAGGTTTACTCAAGCACTTTTTATTACTTGATGAATCCAACAATGTTCAAACACAAGAAAACAAACAAAAAAAAACAAAGGAATACTCCCCAGGCTGGGTCTTTTTGCAGGTGGGCTGACAGCGAGAAACATAAACACAAAAAAGAGATCTCAACAGGAATCATGAACTTGAACTGATACAGACTGAGCTTCCCTCAGCCATGACCTTGATATAGGTCCATTTCCAGCCATCCGATGCCAATATACCTCAGTCCTGGGGGAGTGACGGAATGAACATGTTTTCTTAAACAGACAGACATGAACGAGGTGTGCACAACGGTGAACAGACAGGTGTTTACGGGTTCGACTGGCCTAAATAGAGACACACAGGTGAACTTAATTTGTTTAAACAGTGACAACAAATACACACGTAGACACACTAGGGGGGGACAAAGCGCCAGCTCAGTAATCCGGTGAACCCGATCTCCCTCTCCAGGACTGAGGTGGCACAGATGTGACAATTATGAGATAATAAGTCATAATTATGAGATAATCCCTGTTATTTTTTTTCTTTTTGAATGCTTCTGTATCTACTAACAGTATTTCAGCATTTTTATTTTGCTGTGATTCTCAGTAATGTGTACACACATTTAAACATGAAAATAGAACAACACTGCATTCAGTTAAGCATTTGCTATTGATAATGATAATCAGTTTCATTCATATAGGTTGAAATACAGTCATTAATGGAAACAGCAGTATAGGAAGCTTTAAACAAGGTGAGGAACAAACCAACTTTTCTACTAAGCTGAGGTTGTGGACATTTTCATGTCACAGGTCATACACCATGACAAGACTAAGCACAGGAACAAGATAAAATGTAATAATGTAATATACTGCATCAGCCAGGTTTCTCCCAGACATGAATTTCAAATCAGGCTGAGGCTTCAAGATGTGCTGTTCAAGCTATTTTGAAGAAGCACAAAGAAATGTGAGATGTTGAGAACTGTAGATGCAGTGGTCAGCCAAGGAAACTTAATGCAGCAGGCACAAAACTGTTTGTGGGAATTTCAGTCCTGAACTGTTGAGTGACAACTCATCAGAGAACAGCTGTTTGCATCAGTTGAGTCCAGGACCATCACCACATAAGGCCCCCATGTCAGGTGCCGACCTAGTCGGGCTGGCTGGTAGGACCCAACAGCAAATCCACCATGTAGAAATAAATGTTTCTACAGAAAACATTCAAAATGTTGAATGTTAGAAAGTAATAGCTGAGTTGTTTAGTTTAAAAGCAGCAAGATGTAGTAGGTACTTGACTAATTGAGCCACAAGCTCACAGTGTTAGTTTGGAGATCTGTTATGTTGAAGAGTCTTCTAGTTCATTAAATTGCAAAATATCAGTGTGTACAAATCCAAAGAGCAACACGCAGAATAAAAGCAGCTGCTACTGGAAGAGTGAGTCCAAAGTGTGTGGAGGGTGCAGTGCTCTAAATGAAAGAAGTTGCCTGTGGAAGTGTTGTAGATTAAAGTGTATAAATCCAAAAACACTGGGTCCAAAATCTAATCAAAATTGAATTCTAGGCATAAGATGTGAAGGCTAAATTCATGAATCTTGAAATATCTTAATAAGCTTGCCGTGGAGGCATAAAATAATCTGTGAATAATAATAACAGCCTGTAAATATGTGAATTGGAGAAAAGTATGTAGGGATGAACAAGCCCCAGAATGGGCCATCTCTATTACTCCCTAGTTTATTACTCCCCAGGGCCCATTCAAACAGACTGCATGACGCCATCTCCTACGCTTCACATCAGGAGGCGGGAAACTTAACCAAGCCTGGGAAAGGGGGCCCTGCTACACCTGGAGCTATAAACATCAAGGCAACCTTGAATGCCAACTGTGTAATTTAGCAATCTGGTAAACAAAAGAGACAGTCCTAGACCTCTGAGTGGAGGGAAAAACCCTCCCTAACTCAGACCACTGCCACTCTCATTGACCTCAGAACACAGGATGTCCCATGTTTCTCCACATGCCTTTCAAAGAACAAAGAGGCACATGGCAGAGACACTATTCCAGACCATCTTTAAAGCGTGCCAGTAGGGCTAAACTTATATTCATATATATTCACACAGCATGTTTGATGCTTGTATGTATGTCTGATTATTCTGCATCACTTAAAATGTGTAATCAGCAGTTATAAACCCTTTTTAACTAGATAAATGTGTAAGATATGGGATGTATGGTATCAACCGAAAGCTTGTCCTATTTAAAGAATGCTTATGCACACGAAATGTTAACAGAGGTTAAGTACCTGTTGTAAATAAAAATAAAATCTTAAAACAAACACACACACACACACACACACACACACACACAAGAGATAGCAGAATCAGGTAGTAAACACAGAGAGGGTATGGCTCTTTTTTTTCTCTCTCTGTCTCTGTGAGTTATTCCAATCTTCTGAACCATGTGTTTTTTTATGTTACTAGATAGACAACATTTCAGGATCCAACATGTGACCACTGTAAAGGGTGACCATCTTTCCCTTCCTAACCTGGGTCCTGTCCACTGAGAGAAGTAGGGAGTGCTAACCGCATATTGGGGAAAAGAATCTTCACTTCGAGTTGAACCCCCGCGGCCTAAACGCCATCGGATCCTCTCAAAGCTTTTCTCCCAGAGTCACCCACCCTGCTAAACTTTTTGGAAGCTCACAGGCAGACAAGAGGTCAGACACATACGAAGCGTTTTTGATTGGCGTTCCTGAAGCTGTTAGGAAGGCACATCGACGCCAAATACTGGCATAGTCATGTATTGTGCCGTGGCAATAATGGCTGTCGGTGTAGATTGTGGCTGAACATCCGGTGGCCAGAACACATGCATTAGTCAGGGCAACAAGCTCTTCAACCTGTGCAGAGAGATGATCAGTAAGACGACCCTGAGCTATAACAGCATGCAATGAGCACACAGCCCATCCAGCCCGTCTGCATCCGTTCAGCACCTGGGCTGAACCATCACTGAACAAAACCATGTCTGGGTTTTCCAGAGGAATTTCAGAGACCTTTGAAGGTGGTGAGTGTGAAAGCATCACACAATCATGATCACCCCACGCGCCCTCATCTAAGGGATCAGACATTGCAGCCATCATTAATGATGAGGGGTTGGTGATCTTTGCCCTTTTCAGGGTGATGTTAGGAGCTGTGAGAGCATTGAGCCAGTTGGTCCATCTTTGAGCAGTTACTGTGATCATGAGGACAATGTACAGTGAGATGTTGCGTCAACACTATCGGAGCACAGGCTGTAACAGCTAAAAATTTAGCTTGAACATTCCACACCATTAACAGTGATCACAACATACAGAACATACAGTCTGTTATCCTGCTCATAAGTAATTGGCTGCAAATAGGCTCTCACAGCTTTCATCTCTAAAAAGAATGAGGTGGAGGGGGAGGAGGCAAGAGCTCTTCCCCTCAAGTCAGGTTGAGAAACTCCAGAGTCAGGAGCACATTTCTGCTTTTTCCTGTCTGCCTTTCGCTTCCAGCAAGCCTTGTACCAATGTCACCAATGTCCAGGCTTATGACAATAGTGGCAGACATAATGTGGAACAGATTTTCCACATCAACAGCAGCTTGCATCAAAGCAGACACATGTGTTTTCACATTAGAATCTCTTTCATATGCTGAAAGACTGTCAGATAGATCATTAAGTGTGGACTTCTGCCATTCAGGTTTCAGAAGCGGCAACACCTTGCGTAACTCAGCACGTAAGCCATCAGCCCACTTCGCAACGGGAATTCGGCTGGCCATCACCTTGTCTGTGGAGCTCAAACCATTCCCACCATACAACATAAACACCTGGGCATAGCGCTGAGTGTATTCAAGGACAGACTCATTTTTTTGCCTGCTGACAATCCACAACTTTATGCCAGCATTCATTACAGTCCACAAAATCACGAATAATCATAAGAAGGTCATCAGAGCACTTTTGCACAGCTTTTGCTGAAGTAAGCTTCTGCTTGTCCTCACAAGACTGATAATAAGCTCTTAACCTATCCACTTCTGAGGGCAGAAAAATCTGGGAACATATGGCAATCACATCCAGAGGGTGGAAATTATACAACTGAATTTTACGCTGCATCTGCATTAAGAAAGGGCCCATGCCCATCTCTCTCGGATGTTTAAAGTCTTTTGCCATATGATCGACTTCAGCAGGACCCAATGGCTTGTATGTGATTGTTACTTTTGAGTCTTCATCTTTTTTAGAGCAAGTCTCTCTCACAGTCATCGGAGCCACACCAATGAGTGCTGGATCTAAGCCAGGGTCTGAATCCTCAAACTCTTGACTGCTCTTTTAATTGTATATCATAGCCAAGATTAGGGAGAGATTTAGACAGAGATAGCTTCCCTGCTTGTTTTTCCAAAATCGTGATTTTGTTTCAGAGAAAATTAATAGAGCACTGAGACTGCTCACACTTCTCACAATCCCTCTCTGCAGTGACCGATTGTATTAGAAGAGCATGCCACTGCCTAAATACTTGAACTGCAGCTTCAAGGTCTTTATGCTGCACACTCCGTTCCAAAGCAAAAAAACATTGCTCTCTAGTCCATTTATCCTCATCTTTAACCCCAAGAAACTTGCATAGCTTCAACTTTTTCTTGGTACGCAATTTATCTAACATCTGTCCCAATTCCTTCTCAAAACAGGAATCAGCAGCATAGGGCAGGGATTCACAAACTAGTGAGGACCGCCGTCTGTCACACTTAGGATCCTGAAAACACGTTGCCATATTCTCGAGCAATATTAAGGCTAACTCATTCAGTACTGAGAAAACTACATGTTAGACTTTAACTGATTCCTCCACAAGCATCTAGCAGCAAGGATTTTTTTACAGGATGAAACTCAGCAAAATGACCTCCATGGACTAGAGTCAGAACTCAGGCAGATGACGGTGTCGCCTGGATCAGTCGTCACGTCACAGTCATCAGATGGAGACCATCACTGTCCCACCGGAGTCACCAGGATTGTTGTAAATAAAAATAAAATCTTCTGGAAATGACCAGAGCATTAGATGACCAAGGAATCAGGAGACTCAGTGCCAGGGTTCAGCTGGAGAAGTTTACTTTGCTTGCAAGCGTCAATCAGTCAGCCTGGGCAATGAAATCCAAACATAAATGGCAAAACACCCATTTTATACTAAGATGTAAACATCAACCCAAGGCCAAGAAATGGAAAAACAATGGTAGAAAAATACAATCAAGGTTAAAAACATCATGTGAAAACTAAGTAAACAAGGACACTTACTAAGTAAACGAGGACACTTAAAGATCACGCTGACATAAATCCATTCTTAATGATTGTGCCATATTCATATAAAATAATAAGGAAATTAGAAATAAATCCCTCATACCTTAATAATCACAAAGGGTCCAATGGATCTAATTTATGGGAATTTTTTTTGAGGGGGAGGTCTTGGGTGGATCACCCTCTGCCTGTTCTCTTAATTCCCACTACATTTTTTTTTCTATATCTATGAATTATAATACTGTGATTAATGGTGTTAAAATCTGCACTAAGATGAACTTACACAAGCAGTGAGACAACCCTGATCAGAGACCAGTAGGAAGTCATTTTCAACTTTAACAACTAGTGCTATGATTTGGCAAGGTGAGTTTTCTTAATTGGAAATGTAATAACTGCTAATTTGAAAGATTTTGGAATGTACCCATTGCTGAGAAGATTTAACTATTTTTAACAGGGGTTCAGTTATTTCTGGTACTATTTTTTTCAAAAACTGATTGGATTTCTCTTTTGGTCATTTACTTAATTTTTTGTTAACCCTTAGGAGTCGACGGACCCGCCGGCGGGTCCACTTGCATTTTTTTCTGGTAACCGTGAAAAGAATTTAAAAAGCTCTGTCATTTTTTTATCCTACACATGAGTGTATTACATCATTTGAATCTGTAAAGGGTCTACTTTTATTGATGAACACTCACAATATCCACAAAACGTTGTGCTTTTGTAAAATAAAGAAAATAAACAGGGTGCACTTTCAGCCGTCTCAGTCTCCGCAAAAAAAATAAATAAACACGTCGTTAAAATGAACTGAAACTCCGCGAATACTTTACACACAGACATGAGAAATAT